>BGPR01001244.1:119510-228747 GCA_013235015.1 Araneus ventricosus | reverse complement strand
AACTTGATTTGTATCATGTTTGTAAAGATAGAATTTTCTGGTCGATTTTTGGCCCACTTCGTGATGTACTAGATATCTGAGATCTAGATATTTTAATATTTTCAGATTTCAGTTATCATTTAACCGATTCATTTTAATTAGATTTTGATTTCATACGAGTGGCGCGATCTGTCAGCAAATTTGAGAAAAAAATTATAATACTGAATAATGAACTATAATAAAAACTAAGGAGTAGAAAACAATAAATACAAAAAAAGTTTTTATAAATGCGCCTTTTATTAGTGTTCTACACAGTAGAAAAAAGTCTTAAAAATAGGCTTTTATTAGAATACTAAAAAGTAGAAAGCAGCTATTTTATCAAAAATATGGACGTCAAAACAAAATATTGTAAACGCATGAGGCGCTGAAAACATTGCTGTAAAAAAATTAAGCCATAACGTATATAATAAAAAAAGAAAATTCTTCGACATTCATTAGAAATTAAAATATAAATAATATTAAAATTCTAACTCACTAGCAGTATTTCTATCATAAATTCATGCTTTTGTGATTTTGTTTTGACCTTCATATTTTTGATTTAAAAAAAAACCTACTTTCTACTTTTTAGTGTACTAATAAAAGCGTGAATTTAAAAACTTTTTCCTACTGTTTAGAGCACTAATAAAAAGCTTATTTTTAAAAACTTTTTTCTACTGTGTAGAACACTAATTAAAAGTGTATTTTTAAAATATTGTATCTGGGAGGTAATTTTCCAAATTTAATTCGAGTTGTGCTCGAGAAAGTAAGAATGTAGCGAGAGAGTTGAGAAGTGTTCTCAAAAGTTTTCATTTTAATCCTTGGGCATATTTAGTTTTCTCTTAAGAATTGAGAAATTTATCAAGAATTGGTTAGTGTTCTTTGCTTCTATATTTTATTCTATTTGCATTGCGTGATGAAAATCCTAAATTAGAAAATGATTCCTGAGTACTTTTTAGATAATAGCTTCACAAAACACACACATTTAAAATAAAATTGAAACATTGGAAAATTCTGATAAAATTGATTCAAGTATGTTATAATGCCATTCTTTTTATTAATAAAAATAATGAAATATTTTTGGAATACTTTTATTTTATTAAGTGAAGATTTCGCCACCGCACAGTAAAATTACGTTGAATTGCCAGGATAATTAAATTCAAACGAAACTTTTGTTTTTCTTGTATTTATTCTTTAACAATTTCAACATATGAACCATTTGGTTTTAAAAGAGGACTTCTTCAGTCTTGAGTGGAATTATATTTTTATCATTGTGTTTAATTTGATGTAAAAACGGGACTTTTGCCATTCACAGATACGTCGTAGTAAAGCATCAAAGTTTAGGTTTGATGTTAGAAGGGGATTTCTCCGCAAAAGACCCCTCTTTACATGCATTTTGCTGTTCTGCGCTAGATGTCAGAAGTCCCCTTTTAAAACCAAGAGATTCATATATTTGAATACAACTGTTTACATCCGTTATAACTTCTCCCTGAATCTAAATTCCTTATGGATGTATGTGCTCCACAGTTTTTATGCTGAATGATTTGGATACTTTTATACTTGTTTTTAAATCATCACTAGAAAGTGCTGGTTATTTATCATAACGCATCTCAATGTTTAGATATAAAAAAAAAATCAACTTGAAATTTTTTAACAAGAAACATATATACCTAAATCCTTAAAACAAACTGACAATAAGGATATGTAGTCAGTTAGGGTTCATTAAATTAGTGTCACAATTATCTATTTATGTTTACGTTACACACGGAAAAGTTTACACAGTTAATTTCAAAATGAAACGAAACATAAAAAGGAGAATTGATTGTTAGCAACGCATTGGTCGATCGCTTGGTTTCTACTGAATGTTTACAGTTCCAGATGAAACTGCCTCTGCTTCCAGACACAGTCAGTTACAGTTATTGTCACAGGAGCAACTACAAAATTTCGACCGCATATCATTTTAATAACAAATTTGCTTGTTCCATAACTTAAAAAATATATTTTAAAAGTGAGAATCTTGCTTTTTTTGTTATTTAGTGCACATTTTGGACGAATAAGTTGTTCTTTAAATTAATTTTCCGTCACACAGAGGAAAGGATTTTTCAGAGAATTGTAATGATTTCATGCGATGCATCAGAATTTTATGTATATCATAATTTTGGTGTTGAGCATTTACGATGATTATTATAGTCTTTCCAAAAATATTAAAAGCCCTTTATTGTAGTCTTTTAATGGTATTTAATTGATGAAAGAGATAAGCGATTAGATAAACATTTTTAGATGATATTTTAAGTGGCTCCAGTCCATGACTATTTTGGATCGCGAAGTTCTGCATACCATCCTAAAATGTCAGTTGGTAGAGAGAGCCCCAAATTTTATAATTTCAAATAATGGTAATAAAGGGGAGAGTAGGGATACTTGATCATATGTTATACTTGAATCACCCCCTTTTTTTCTCTACAGCAGGTTTATTTTTCTTCAGTTGACAACATGTAAACTCATTTATAGTTCTACATATCTGAAAAATAAATCAAGTAATTTGGTGCCATTTTGAAAGTGTCATGAACAATAGTTCTTTCTTTTATTGTCTGAAGTAAATATTATGGTGTGTGACTTTTTTTGTATTCAGATTTTGTTTTTAAGCTGTAATAGTATTCCTAATTGAAATAATTATAATTTCAAGTACATTTTATGTTTAAAATAGTTTAAATATCTGCAGGTTTTATTTAGTTACAGCTTGGCAAACAGTAATGGTGGTAGTGGGGATACTTGTGACACTGATACTCGGGATAGTTGAGACATGGCTCAACTACCCCTATTGGGAAATTAGTTTTCATTAACTTTGTTATCTAGAGCATTTGAGTAGTTTATTTTTACAAAATTTTCTAAGTGTAAGATATATCTGAGTAGTAGGCTTTCATAAAAAATAATAATGTAGAAAAAAAACCTCATAGATCACTGATAGGTCAGGTATGGAGCAATCAAGCGCGTCTATTGAAAATTTCCAGATTTCTTCAAATTTTACTCCCCATGAAGATGTTAACTTACGTCAGAAAATTGTAATTAATTTGTATTTCTCTGATGTCTGTAAATTCTCCATTCCTGGGTCCTCAACTAGTGAAGCAACTGTTTCTCCAGAGGTTATGCAACCTATTCCAAAAGCCTTGCTTCGCATTATGAAAAGGTTTAGGAAAAGAGCTAAATCAGCTAGTTTGACTTCCACTCCCGAAAAATAAAAAATGAGCTAGCTTAGCTATTGAAAATATCATGAAAAGAAAAAAATAAAGAAACAAAGATCACAATTTAAATTTTCAAGGTTAAAACAAAACTTTTTCCTGAAAAATCGAAAAAAATATACGAAAAATTCTTACGATACATCTGATTTAGATTCTGACAATTATTCAATTAAAAGTGCAAGTTCAACAATGTCAGGAGATGGAAATACTGAAAGTAGTGATGATTTTATCAATAAGAAACCTGCTATTGATGATTGGCTACTAGTAAAATATATAGGGAAGAAAACCATAAAACAATTTGTTGGTCAAATTCTCAGTATTTCTGAAGATGGGCTGAGCACAAATTTGCTCGAAGAGTTGCAGATTCCAAATTTAAATGGCCATCCAATTATGACATTGCTGTCATTGATGAAAACAAAATTGAAATGATTCTTCGACCACCATACATCACAACAAAAAATGACCATGTTGTTAGTTTTGTTTTCACGACTGGCTTTGAAGGACTTTTTTATCTTAAGCATGAAGCAAAACATTTCTGAAATAATAATCAGCAGTAAAATTTATAACATTGTATTTTTTAGATATTTTTTCAGAGCTGGCTCAAGCATCCCTACACTGTGGATCTTGTATCCCTCTCTTGGGATACTTGAGCCAGGATGTGAAACAAAAAGTAAATATTTATTAAGCAATAAATTTGGACGAAAATGGCTAATTTTCTCATTTAATTTCGAAGACAAAATATCAAAATTTAAAATACAATATTCTCTTCTTCAATTCCAAATTATAAAAAAATTTTGAAAAATAAAATTTAAAAATTGGAACAACTATCCCTACTCTCCCCTACTCATTTTTATAATTTCGAAGCTGGAATACCCGTAATTAGAAATAAATTGGTAATAAATTGCTGATTCAGTGTTTTGAAGAGGCTCGCGAAACTCATCGGAAACAGACGATCAAGCCGAGAAAGTGAAAGCTAGTAGAATAAGAGCCAGTTAGAAAACATATAAAGTGATTTAAAAATTTTGGTACAAATTTTGAGGAAAAATTGAGAGGGAAATAACAAACACGACCATGCATCGATATATGACCGAGGCAAACCACCTCGATGTTTTAAACGATAAGAAAATGCTAAGTATTGTATTTTCGTTGTTGCGCTCGCAATTTTATGGTTTACAGTTATTGTACAAAAGGTTTTGTAAATCTAATCTTTGGCATTATAATTGATTCAAAGGATTATACATTTTCAACCGTATCAGCATTTTCAAAAACAGTGGACACCAGTGGCGAGTCCACGGGGGGGGGGGGGTATTGGGCTTCAGCCCCCCAGAGCTAAACCAGAATTTTTTATTTTATTTAAAATCACTACAACTGTTTGTTCTTAATTTCCCTTTTATTAAAGAAATAATAGAAACGTGACAACATTGCTTTCTGGTTTGACAAACTCGAAAATTTTCTTAATTTTCTAGCCATCCCATTTGTAGCATTGACGTGGTCGAAAATATTTTTGTCTAGTTATTTCATTGTATTTTTTATTAAATTATCGAAAGTATTGTAGTGTTCTTTATGATTCTTATTGTCAGGTGAGTAAAGTCTGTAATGTTAAAGTGTTTTGCTTTACATAACCATGAGGTTTGACATTCGTCATGATATTTCACAAAATTTTTATGACCTCAGCCCCCTCTCCATCCCTCCGATACCCGAATTCTGGATTGGTCACTGGTGGACACACAATAATGAATGTTGAGATGAAGTCATCTTCATGCAGATGAAGATGCAGGCATCTTCTACAGAGCTTTTTGTTGTGTCTTTCGATTTTAGTGTTCTCACGAAGGTTTATTGTCTGTTATGGCGCACGGTTTCAAGGGCATCCGTCTCTTCAAGGAAAGCAGCGCACATGCTCAAAGATGGCATAGGTACGAAAGAAAGTTTAATTTATAGTGCACGCACATAATGTATGAACAGCATTGCAGTTAAATTTTGTATTGTTTTCTTAAACTATCGAATAAAAATAAATTAGAGAATACGAAAAGAAAAAAAATCAACTGTGGATGCAGTTTGGTGTTGACAAGACTAAACTTAAATGCATGACATTCGCTTCCTTGTGCTTTTAATAAAATTATAGAAAGAAACTTGCAATAAAATTGTCATTCAATTTTATTACAGACCTATTTTTAGCAATAATATTTTCGTAAGAGATCAGTATTCTTTTTTTGTTACTTTCCGTACTCAACTATACAAAGAAAGTGTTGCAAATGTTTAAAAATTCTGCTTCGCGATTTTGATGAATCTTCTCTTTTTAGACCTCATCGACTTTTAACATCACAGAAACAAAACTTAATAGCTGTTTGAAAATTAAATTTCAACTATAATTCAAGTATCTTATAACTAAAGAGTTATTTTATTCATAGAAGTTATTAATATTTTAATAAAAATTTTTGTAAATTGTCAGTGTAGTTTGAAATTATTTATTTCAAAAATCATTTGAAAATAAATGTTAAGAAATGCACGCCGGATCGAATCCTGACCACACGACTGGTTAATAATTTCAGTTAAATAATTATAAATGCAATTTTAATAGTGGCAAATAATAACCACAACTATCCTCATCAAGAAAATATTTCGTGTAGATTTATTTATCCACAAATTTTAGAATTTTTTTCAATGTGCATTAATTTTTAATTGCATGCAAGATGCAGAATGTAATTACCATACAAACACTGGAAACAAAAATATTGACATCTTGCATAATTAATAAACGACGATTTTAACATATTACCTAATTAATAAACGACGTTGTTCACAACAGCAACGTTTCTTTAAGAGGTCTGTTGGGAAACAAACTTTGAATTTTCGACCATCTGCGTGTATTCAATAGACTAGCAGCTGGTCTCTATTATTTCCAGATCAAAACTGGTTGCGTTAAGTTAGAAAGTAGAACGAAGAAGATTTTTTTTACTATTTTAATCCAATAATTTAGGAAAATTAATGACTTTTTAACGATAAAAGAAATTATATTATTATTTATCGCCATTGAAGTTGTTTTTATAATTATTCAACCGTTTGAAAATTAAATGGTAACCAAACTCATTTATCACATGAATGAACAGCTATTTTATGCATAAAAATTATTAACATTTTAATTAAAAATATTTGTAAATTGTTAATGCTATTTGAAATTATTTATCTTAAAAATCAATTTGAAAAATAAATTTTAAAAACAAATGCGGGATTATACCCTGATCACCTGATTGGTAGGCGCTTAGGGGAAACTATGAATCATCTAGGGTCAAGTATCCCTAGCCTTAGGGATACTTAAGGATTCTTTCGTTCGGTCGTGACCTTCGTCCGATTAGGCATATTTTTTAGTTAGTCTTTACAGCAAAACAATAAATGAAAATAAAATGTTTCTATATACTACTAAGAAAAATATAAACATCTCCCCCGTATATTTTTCTCTTCACCCCTATTTTGGAGAAATCAACTTCGCCTCGGGCACGTGCCAAAGTGCGGTGGGTTTCCGTATCTGCGAATGATCAGAAATAGCTGCGCATATTTAATGGAGAAAAAAGGATGCGAGTCTCAGTCTAGTAAAAGGCAGTGTTAGATGGCATGCGCAGTTACGGTTGTCATCCAAATGTGACACATGAATTTACTCTATTCTACTCATTGTCTTATAGAGTTTAGATGTACAATAGTGGCCTTATTCAAATTCTGTCAACGGGTTTAAAACATTTAAGATGTTTAACTCTTAATTTTGTTAAAATAGAAATATTTATCAGAGAAATAAACGATTTTATTTAGGAAAAGGCGTTAGTAAAAGGTTCGTATGAAGAATATAGTTACTTCACTGATTCGGGCAAGCGTGACTTGAAACTAATATTACTATTGCTTTTGAATTATTTGGCCATGTTAGCCCGACTTTCTCTTCTTGAAGCCTGTATACTTCTTAATTAGTGCATTTTAAAGGATATGCCCTGATTTAAAGTTTCCCCAATAACTGTTTATTTTGCACTTCAATTTAAAGAGGGTGAGCTATTATAATTAGCAACAAGTGTTTCGGAAGTTGACGGCTATACTGATATGTGACTTCCAGTGATTGATCTCATCGATCTTGGTTCTAGTTAGCGATCTTGGTTGCAAATTGGTTAAGTAGTTGAATCTATTACATAGCTAATTTTTGGTAAGAAACACGGTGGAGAATGAAAAATTTAACTTTTTAGTTGTCTGTAGAGACTGCAAACAATATATTTGCAAAATTTAATTTCTGAAAATTTTCATGAAGAATTTCGGACATTTTAAAATATTCAAGCCTTTATCTTATATGTAGAGAGATTAAACTTTTTAAAAATTTTGAACCCTGAACACAGGGGAAGGTTAAAAGCTAAATGCACCAGGCGCGCGCCAAGGGCCCCACAAAATGCACTTTTTTTCTTCTTAATAACGCGATAAATGGAAATATTCAAGGAACTCCCAAAATTCATTTCTATCTAACCAAATGTAAAGTTCTAGTTCAGAAAACTTGTGTTGAAACAATTCCAGATGGAAAACCATTATCAAATTAGAGCTTTCATTTCAAAGGAATAAACAACTCATCCGTTATTAAAAAATCTTCACTCGAAGCTGTCATTTCAATGATTAGACTGGGCGGTGAATTTTCATTTTCAAAGATTATCAAATAAGTTAGTGTCATTAGAACTAATAAGTCAGTTCATTTAGGTTTTTTTTCTCCATTTCCAGAAAGCCATTTGCATTCAGTGAGATATTTCGAATAATTGCCACGGTGGAAATAAGAAACTGACAACTCCCGATTTTTATTCATTTCCAACTTGCATATTTGTTAAACGCCTTATTCTGAGTCATTTGACAACACTTATCACTGTAGTCCCCTGTCGTCTTTTATCTTAATCCAACCAACAAGATACAACCCTGGACATGGGAAATCTCGTTATAGAATGAAATTTCATCATGATTTTGGCTTATGTTATAGTGGGAAAGTTTACGGCTGTTAGAGATTCGACGTTATTAAAAGCTGTGCGAGGCTCGAACCCCATCACGGTGAAGAAATAAGCCTCGAAATAATTAAATAACACTTGAACTTAAAAATTAATTTATAAAAAATCATAATCACCTTCTTTAAAGGTAAATGCGCACGAATTTTGTATTATTTTAAACTTTGTTACTTTTCAAGATATCCAGTACACAGTTATGGAATATTTGAAAAACTTAAAAAGTAATTTTCTATTTAGAATTAATGAATAATTTTAATTCCCATCAGTTATTAAAGCGCCATGTTGATGCTTTAATAGATTCGTAAAAGTTTAAATTATATTATTGCTGGATTTATGTGCTTGTAATTCATAATTCGAGCGTTTTTATTAAAATAGATTTCATGTTCTATTCAAATTAAATTCCCTGATATTTTAAGTTTGGCAATAATGTTAGGGTATGAGAAAGTTATTTTTAATTTATTATGAATGATTAATGAACGCAATCTGGCTCTAACATCTTTGTTGTACAGTGAAATAATCTAAAAAAGTGTCAGAATGAATCCGGTTTGGTATTAATCTTCAATTTAAAAGTATATTGAGAAAAATAGTTTGGACCAGTTTTCTTTCTACGTGGATTTATGCCTCAAAAATTTTTTAAAAAATTATAAAATGGAGATACGAGACAATATAAAGCAATTGGTTCTTGAAGAGGTTGTTTGGTTCTTCAATGAAAGCAAGCTTAAATTAAATGTCGATTTTAATATTTAATATTAAACATCGTTATATTGCATTCCAACATTATAATATTTCAGTATTTAGCATTAAAGTAATTTTTTTAAAGTTTTATGCCGCAATAAAGTTATTAGAAAATAATAGTAATGCGTTCAGTAGTAATGTAGAAAGCAATTTTGCTAAGAAAATGTAATATGAATCTTCTTTTATTCAATGGGTTCTGAGTTTATTTCGATGATATAAGTTTTGATTTACTTATGCCAAGTCAAAACATCTTAATTATGATTAAATAAAGTGTAATTCGTGGATTAAATATTCTGATTATAAAGTTACATAATGTAGCAATTATAAGTTGTAAATCTATATGTATAAAAGAGGAAAGTATATGTGTGTTTGTTTGTTCGTTTTTTGGTTCTTTATGCACGTCCACACCGTTGGACTTACGATGACCAAATTTGGCACACTGATGGATTAGCACAAGAGGGAGCTAACGCCGTAAAAAATATTTTAAAATTCGAATTAGAGTTTTAGTTATTTAATATAATAACGAAAATTAAGCTATTTTTATACGTTTTTTGCCAATAACTTCTGAAATACTTATGTTACGAAAATTATTTTTACATTACCTTAAAGAGCTAACAATGATCTTTTTAATGATACCGATTTAATTGTTGTACAATTTTTTTCTTTAACTGTAATTAACGTTTCAAAATTCATTTTAATCTCAAATTGCAGCAATGCTTTTATTGTTATAAGATAAAACTCAAACTAATTTATTGTTTCATCAAATCCTTTATTTACTAGTTTTTTACAAAGAAGGCAATATTTTCTTAGTTTTTACCACTGTTAAAGCTAAAAAAATATTGCTTTCTTTGTTTCTTTGTCAAGGTAAACTTCTTACTTCCGCTCTTATTTCGTAGCTTTTAATATGCTCTCAAATATCCAATGACGTTCGTTTAGTTACTACGCGATGCTTCGTTTAAATTTCACAAATTTTTGAATGATCCTAATTAGTGTCCTGCGGAATATTTGAGTGTCTATTTACTTATATATTTTCTATATTTTGAAAGTTTTTTTCTGGCATGGCAACGTTGTTTAAAAAGAGAGGAAAAATGCTTTTTCTTATTTGAGTTTTAGTTTGACTTTATTTATAGTATTGATAGAGAATATTTATATTTAGTTTTTATTTTAGAAGAGTATTTATATTTAGTTTTTATTTTAGAAGAGTATTTATATTTAGTTTTTATTTTAGAAGATTTATATTTAGTTTACAGAGTAGCAAACAGAGTGGGTGTACAAGTAATAATTTACAGAGAATTTCAAACACCCGGATAGGTTTTGAAAAATTGTGAAAATTGAATTAAATGATGCCTCCAAAGAAACGGGTTTCCTTTGGTAAATCTTCAGTTGGTGAAAAAAGGACTATTCATTTAAGCGATACTGTTACAAGGTGATAAAAAGACTATATTTGAAAGTTTTAATTCAACAAGAAAAGATTCAAAGAAGATTTACGTTTGTTGGGGAAAGTTGGTGACAAAAAAACAGGAGGCCGGTATATGAAAAAATATGGATCCCCAGCAGCGCCAGGTTTTCAGCTTGTATCTATACTTATAAAAGGCAATGTTTATGTGTGTGTGTGCGTGCGTGCGATGTCCAGACGAATCTATCGCACTCACAGCCATGAAATTTGGTACACAGGTAGTCGTAAAGGTGACTTAATGCACCTCGAAGTCCGAAGTTTAAAATTTAACCTAGAAAATTTGTTATTTAATGTGTTGTGCTTTTTTGGGTGATTTCTGAAGCATTTTTGTCCACAGTATCGTTTCTGATTTTAGTTCGAAAAAAAATGATACACCATCGGATAAAACAGGCAATTTTCTTTCTAATGAAATTTGTTTTGTGCTTCAAACATAATTTACTGAATTTTCAGAAATTTTTAAAAAATAGTCAGTTTTGCCATCGAAATTTTATTTTTATTTTTAAATTTGCTGCATCCGACGTTCTAATAACACTATTATTTTCAAATTTTTTTCAGCTTAAAACTGGAACGATTCTGTCGGATTTAACACAAGAATGGTTAAAATATCTTTTCCCGTTTTTCTTAATTAATTTTTCCTGGTCAGTTGAAAGATATTTTTCTCTAGCGAGCTTCCTCTCGCGACACTTTCTCCGGAATGTTGCTGGCAATTTCATTGGCTGACGGTGCAGAGCGCAGGTGACGTCATAACCTTCAATTGAATGACTTTGATTATTATTTTCGGCACTATCTTAACGTGTATATTTGTCTCGCATATTTTGCTTGCTGTATCATAATGATTTTCACGTTGCAATTTTGTAATATTGTTTCGGATTAACGTATTCTTAACTGTATTTCTAGCGTTAAAATGTCATTATCGCGGGAAAAAAATAAGCGGGAAAATCTATAATGTGTATCTTCTGTTTTGATTTCGTTTTCAAAACTTGTTCATTTCATTGTGGGCGTTTTTTGAAGTCCTGATTCCACGGGCAACGCCGTGTGCGTACTGCTAGTTTTTAATAAAAGTGTAGTAATCATCATTAAAAGTATGTAAAATTATATTATTTTAAAACCTTATGACTGGCAAGATGAAATGTAAAAGTACATATGTGTAATGCTATTAGCGGGACCCCAAGAAATTCTACGCCAGGGGCCCCCAATAATCTTAATCCACCTCTGCCTATATAATGTTTATTAATTGATATTTCTTCACTTTCAAAGTGTAATATTGTACAACTATAAGATTTAAAAGAAAATTATATAACGTTTATTTGTATCACCGCGATAGAAGCTAGCAGGTTTTCTACCTTAAAATTCCATTATTTGAACTAATCTTTAACGTTTAGAAAGCAAAAGAAGTTAGCTGTTGTGCAGTACTAAGGAGTCGTAACAAGAGTGAAAGGATTGTAAAAATTCCCTTCCGGCTGCTGAACTGATCCATCTAATGTAACTTATGATAATGTTAGTAATACTGCATTTAAGAATAAGAGATGAGATACATGTAGTTTCGATTAATTATATTCTTTATTAATCAAAAGGTGGTAGCAGTATTATATCACGCTGGATCCAGCAAAAATTGCTTTCCTCCCGAGAAAATGTAAATACAAAAATCAGAATTTGATTTCAAATGAATGACATCACTTAGTTTTCGTTGGCTATGAGAAAAGAAACAAAAACTAACTTTTGATGTTTGAAATATAATTATCTTGTATTAAAAAACCTTTTAAAGAGAAAGGAGAATGTGTAGTTCTTTCAAATCGTAGCGAACTTCACCTTCAAATGCTTTCCAGTCAATCGATTTGAAGAAATTATTATCCTTCTATCAATTGATGCAAATGTCATTGTAAACATTCTTTGAGTTTAAACAGACATAATCATTTTTGAGAGTGTAACTCAGTGTACTGCACAAGAGAATAGAATAACACATATTTTTTCCTGGTCTTTTAAAAGCCTTCCGATAAATTTAAAGCCACGGTGAACATGATTAACAAATTCAATATTTTATCAACAACTTATGAAAATCGTTCTTTTTTTTTAAAGAGAACATTTCTGCGTTCTAAATTTATTTTGTCTCATGTGACAGTTTGATTTTAGTTTTAATTTCGTGTCTATTTATATATTCCTACACTAACGACAGAAAATTGGGTGGTATCAAATTTCCATTGTTCACTATCTACTTCCATGCGACTATGAGAAACGGTCGATTTTGTGAACGATGTATTGTCTAAAGGAGACCCATCTTCAAATAAATAGAAAATAATTCACAAAAAAATCTCGGCATTTCCTGCATTTTTAAAAAAAGAATAAAGAAAACTCCGCAAACAATATTTTATTTTTTAAAAAGCTGCGTCTCAAATCTTTTCAGAAAATCTTCTTTATTTGCCCATAAACTAAAAATGTTAGTCTACGAGAAACAGCATCCGCCGATTCGCTATTGTTTACGCAGAGTTGCGAACAATAGCCGAGTTTCGAAATGTATTCCTTATATTTCTTGGCTGTCATTAACCTTACGAAATTTGCCGGGTGTTATTACTAGAATCTTTCAGTACCCAGTGCACGGAACTATCAGCGGAATCATCAGTGTTTCTGCTGCCGAGTAAAAGAAAATCTGGAACGCTCGGTAATGACGAACAGAGGATAATGAATGGAATGCAAGATGAGGTAGGATTTGTTTTTCATTGCCAATTATATCCAATCAAAACTTTTCTCCTTTTCTACGCTAGTTTGATGCACCCGAAGTTGTTCGGGATAAAAATACATTTTTTCCGTACCCTTTATTTATAAAAAAATTAACTATTTGAATATTTGTCACGAAATCTTCACTAAAATCTTCCTTATGCTTCTGTGTCTGTAAGCAAAATTTGAAGTAGTTATAATATCGCAAAGATTGCAGTTATCACATCTCTACTAATAATAAAAGAGAGTGTGTGTGTCCGAGTGTGCGTTGGCGCTCCACAGGACAGACCGCTGGACCTAGAGCTACGAAATTTGGCACAAACATTCTTTGGAAGGTGGGAATGTGCACCTCGGAGGCGTTTTTTAATTTTAATTAGAATTTTAATTAATTAAAAACGAAGAGAAATTTTGACGTTTTTCCTTAACATAGTATAGACCAGCGGTTCCCAACCTTTTTGGTTGTGAGGACCACCTGTTGTATAAAAAATATTTTGAGACCCATTAAGTATAATATACAAGTAAAACACACACACGAGGGATTGCCCTTGATAGGTCTTACACCCTTCCGGGTAGGCTGGCTGCCGTGGGTGAGGTACACACACGAGGGAGAGAAAACAACAACAGAAGCAAGATAAAACGAAAAATTAGAAAATATAAAATAATTCTGAAGAATATCACGGTAAACCGCTCTTCAGGAGGGGAGGCTTCCCACTTATAACAGCTAACGAATAAACGTTAAAATAAATCGTTATCTCCCCAAAAAGCACCAACTGCAAAGCAAAAAAAGACATTTCTAGACTAAAAAGGAGGCATAAAAAATTTCAAAATTTTATATTTGTTTCCTTTTACGTTATATACATATAGGATTAAAAATTTATTGTCTATAAAGCAAAATATGAGTGACCACTCTTGAAGCTCCCCTGACTTCTACTCTTGACTAGCGTTCAGCGGCCCACAAATAGACTATCCGAGGCCCGCAAGTGGGCCGCGGCCCATAGGTTGGGAACCGCTGGATAGACATTTAATCCGTGTTCTTTTAGTAGCCTTGCCCATTTCTGTTCATTGTCTACATGCACGTCCCTTAAAGAGTGAAGTAAATGTTCGTGTTTTCTAACATTTAATTGCAGTTTTGGCTCCAATTTCACCTTCTTATTCCGCAGACAAAATATGCATTAAATCTCAAGATTAAAATGACGCAGCACATTTTATGCCCATCACTATATTAGCTGGATTTAGAAATGCTGATAAAAAGAATAAAACATACAAACCCTAATCATTCAGTTTACTGGATATATTTCCTAATGAGCTTAATATCTTAGAGGACTTTGTTTACAGATTTCTGATGAAATAGAAAAAGAAAGTATATTAAACTCTATCTACAACGATACCTGATGCAACGATAAATCCCTCTACAACAATAAAATTTTGTGGTCTCGATGAATTTTCATAGAACATAATGTTAATCTCCCCTCAATATAACGATATTCTGTACAGCAATAAACCTCTGTACAACAATGGGTTTTTTTAAAAAATCTCAACACCATTTTCTTCCACCGTAACAATACTTCTGTTTCCAAATACCCGGAAGTGAAAGATCATACCACCCAGATCGTTTCCCTTCTCGGAAATGGATACAATAACTTAGTCTACTTAAAGACAACAGGTGTTACTCTGGTAATGACTCATGACTATATACCACAGAACACATTAACAAATGAAATGCTTTGCTGCTTTTGCCGAGTGTGATTCGAAAATTTCATGGAAGCTCTGTACAATTTCTCAATTTCAAACGATTCTGAGTTCCAATCGAAAAATTTGATATTCTTTCATTCACGTCTGAATTCTCAACTAACAAGGAGAGGCCTCGACTTGGAAAATTGAGTTCGGGATGAAACTTGGTATATTGGTAGCATACTTTTAGGGTGTTCACCCATTAATCTAATAAAGTGCAATGGCCAGCCAATTCGGAGAAAATGACCCTCAAACTTTGAGCACAGCTTAGATACCAGTAAGTGATCACGAACCGTTAGCGCTGAATGGCTCAGGTGTAAGCCTCCTGCTTCCTGTCCGCTTGGTCAACGGTTCGGTCCTCGCGGTGCTTTTTCTTTTTTCTTTTTTCTTTTCATTTTCATTTTTTCCAAAATTATTGCAAGTTAAATGAAAAATTAAAGAAATATTTTTTTAATTAAAACATTAATTGTTTTTATGCATGAAATAAATATTCATTCATCTGATACTTGAATTATAGTTAAAACTTAATTTATGAGCAGTAAAATAATTATAAATACATTTTAATGGTGATAAATGATAATTATAACGATGCACATCATGAAACATTTTTGTTTAGGCTTTATCATTCATAAATTTTAGAAATTCATTATAAGTTTATTAATTAATTTTAAATTTATCTTTCGTTTACTACAAGCAATTCACATCTCTACATTTAATTACATACATCAACCAGAGCGATAATTATCATGAAAACACTGGCAAAAAATATTTTGACTTCTTGCACAATTAATAAATGACTATTGTTCACAAGAACAACGGTTCTTTAAATGATTCTTGTGCTATTCCATCTTCAATCTCAGAAACATTAGCATCATATCATAATTCATAGAATATTTTAACTATCTGCATCATGCTAATTTAATCAAAAAACGATATGAAGCACTTCAAAATCCAAGGTGAATAACCACGTTTGTTCAGAGTTTCTGAGGGAATAAGAGTAACACTATAGAAGAATTTCATACGATAGTGAGTAAAAACAATTACAAATTTGTCCCTTTTCAATCATTGAAATTTTGTACCATCTGCCTACGCATTTAATAGATTAACAGCTGCTATCGACTATTTACATTAGATCATAAAAATATTAGACAGTCTGAAAATACATTCAATGCAATAACATCTGCTCTCTTTTATTTTCAAAATAAAGTGAAAACGAAGTATTTGTAAATATAAAAACCCAATAATTTAAAACTTTTAATGATTTTAAGATTGCAATTTTAATTACAGTTATTATTTATCATCATTAAAATGTATTTATAATTATTTTACTGCTTATAAATTAAATTATAATTATAATTCAAGTATTATATGAATGGTTATTTTATGCATAAAAATAATTAATATATTAATTTAAAAATAGTTCTTTAATTTTTTATTTAATTTGAAATAATTTTGGAAAAAACAAAAATAAAAAAAAAGGCAGGACCGAACCGCTGACCAAGCAGACAGTAATCAAGCGCGCCGACACCTGAGCCATTTGACCGCTGACTGCTTGTGACCACTTACTGGTATATAAGCTGTGCTCAAAGTTTGAGGGCCATTTTCTCCGAATTGGCTGGCCATTGCACTTTATTATATTAATGGGTGACACCCTAAAGGTGTGCTACTAATATGCCAAGTTTCATCCCGAACTGAATTTCCCAAATCGTGCCCTCCCCTTGTAAGATGGCAACTAGAAGGCAACTATTCTTTCAGGATAAATTGAACATAATTAAAGAAAATGAAGGTGGAATGAAGCACGTTGATGCGGTCAAGAAATACGGACTGTCTCAATCTGCGATTGCAACTTTCCTGAAGAAGAGGAAACAAATTGAAGAGGCTGTGAATTCCAATGAAATCAACCCTCAGAGAAAACGACAGGAAGTTGCGACAAATGGAAACATTGACGCTGTCGTGTATTCGATACTCACAAACACCGAATATAAAGAAGAAGAGCCTTTTAAAGCTGTAAATGTGTGACAATATTGCTGGGAGTTGGTGGGAAGTTACGTAAAAATGAATTCGTAATTGTTGGAAAAAAAAGCGGACCTTTATTTCATGGAGGATAAGCAAACTGATAATGACGAAAATTCCAAAAATGTCGATGTTTTAGATGCTGAAGAATGTATTTTGAGCCTTCAAAGTCTTTAACTCAGCTTGAAGAAAAAAGGACAAAATGTCTGGAATTAAGTAGGGGAATATTTAGCAGCGAATGATGATCTCATGGTTTCTTTCAGGAGTTATATCTTCTTCAGTATGCTGAAGAAGATATTCTGTCCGAAATCACAGATAAAATGGAAAACTATGATGATGATACAGATAAAGAAAAAATCCCAGATTGACATCCCAGGAAGCTCTTCAGTCAGTTCAGTCCCTACGGGAATTCTTTTCAAGCCTTTCATCCACAAATGATGATCATTTTCCTGCATTAGACCAGTGGTGCACAAACCGTGGGAAAATTTTTGCGGGTCGCGAAATTCAAAGAAATTTATTTGACAATAAAAAAATATAAGGCTCTTCTTCAAAAATTGTGGTTGTGATCTCCAGAGGGGTCGCGACCATGGTTATCAGACCTCCAGAGAGGCCACGACAAAATTTTACACAAAGTGAGGAGGTCGAATTGAAAATAGTTTGCACACCACTGCATTAGACTATGCAAACCTTGTTAGTTGACTGCTGTTCATTTTTTAAACTGTTAAGTTTAAAAAATGAACAGGCAAACGAAAATATTTGATTTTTTTGATAAATAAGATTCTAAGGTATGTGAACTATTTTATTGTATGTCTGAATTTTCAAATTTTTGTATGCTTTAAAAAACATGCTTTTTTTTAAAAAAATGTATATTGTTGTATTTTGTGCACATTAAAACAACCAAAATTTAAGTTCTTTTTTATATCATAATTAAACCGCCCCTCGATATAAAAATATATCCCTCTATAATAATATCTTCATTTGGCCCCAAAAGTATCGTCG
This sequence comes from Araneus ventricosus, assembly GCA_013235015.1. NCBI lineage: Eukaryota > Metazoa > Arthropoda > Arachnida > Araneae > Araneidae > Araneus > Araneus ventricosus. Next base: position 210,841 of record BGPR01001244.1, on the reverse strand, counting down.
TAAGGTAAGAGATATTACTGTAGAATCCGTTTGGATATTTATCTTAGATTTCAAAAATGGAAGAGAAACTTTGAAATAAATATTTGTTTATACAATGAAAACGTTTTGTATTTCATTTCCACGATGAAAAGGATTGTTGTAAATTATGCCTAAAAATGTTTTTTTAAATTTATTGAAATTGCAGAAAAAAATAATCCGGCAAATTATTTAATGTCATTGAAAAGATAATTTTTTAAATTTTCAAATGGTGTAAAAATCATTTTAATTCTTTACTAATTTCGGAAGTTATTAAGGAAAAACCTTAAAATTTCGCTTCATTTTTAATTTAAAATTCTAATTAAAATTACAAAAAAAAAACCACTCCGAGGTGCACATTACCACCCTCCAAAGTATGTTTCTGTCAAATTTCGTAGCTCTAGGCCCATCGGTCTGTCCTGTAGAGTGCCAATACCCAAAAGCATTTATTAGTAGAGATTAAAACGAAATGTTTATTTAAGTAATGTATCGCTTTCTAAAATATACTCTAAACAGTGAGAAATTACAAAAAAATATTTATATTTGATTCAATTAATATAGTACGAATTTAAATCGGATGTAATTGCCTAGCTTAATAAACACTAACATAAAATAGCTAACAAACAATTTTATAAAATTTGTCTCAAAGATTTGAAGTATTTTCAATAAAATAATAATTTATAGTATATAATTTATAGTATTTTCAATAATCCAAAACCGTAATAAAAATTATCAAAAATATTATTTTTAAAATATCTATGACGCATAAAATATTTTTGATGATTCTATGCATCTTTAAACGAGTAATTTGAAGATTTATTCCCTTAGTAATGAAAGTTAATGGTTTTTTTTTAAATGAATGGCGAGGAGAATGAAAAAAGATTTAATTCAATTCTTATGTGCTTTGTGAGTCGATCAAAGGATGGGGATATCCAGATCCTTTCTCTCATGGCTAATTTTATACATTTATTTTGAATGGTGTAAATGCTATACCTGTTTTATTCGCTCAATTTTATTTATTTACTTCTTTGTTGATATTTGAGAAACATTCATACAGTTTTACTTTCTACCAATTGTTGTTTATAATTGAAATATTTGTTTCGTCATCATTTCTTGTTGTCTTTCAAGTGTTTGCAAATTACTTATTCTACAGAAAAGAAAAATGGTATTACCTTTGCAGACATTGATGATATGTTTTAGGCATTTGTCTTCGTTTGTATTTTCATACATTTTCTAGTTCTGACACAATGAAGTGATTTTTTCTGGGATCTTAGATTGGCGAAATTTTTCAACGAAATGTGATCTTTTTTTCAGTTTTTTTAATTGATGATGAAGCGATTGTCGGTCAGTACTCAAACATACTGGGTGTTGCCACAGCGACGGCGATCCATGCGATACGATCCTCCTGTGTTTTGTAAACGAGTGACTTAACTCTATAATAATTGTTCGGGCGATCTGAAATTTATCATTTAACGACGATGAAAGCCATTTCATTGCTAAAGAGTTCAGGTATCCTAAAAAGAAGAAGTCCAAGGAATTGAGGTCCGGGCAGTGCGGAGCTAAGCAACAGGTGTGGCGTGTTCAATCTACCTCCCGGGAGCATGTAGGTGGTTAGGTACCATGATGGAAAATGTGCTGGTGTACCATACTGCATGAACCACATGTTCTGCTGAACTGTGGCAGGCACACCCTGCGTGAATATTTCAGCAATTTTAACCGATTAAACGTGATTTGTGATATCATGTTCTATGGAAATTTTTTATCCTCTTGAGACCACGATCATCCCTTCTGATTATTTTGCCACTTCAAGGGAACACCATGTATAGTTAATTTTATGATTCAATTGTAAGACAATTAAACGATAAATCATTATAATATGTTAATTTCCTTAAATATTATTAATTAAACCTATAGCTTATAATATGCTGCATGTAAAAAGTTCTGTATCGAAAAGAATACAATAGTAATTAAACAAATTAATCAACTAAAATAATATTTAACCAAGAACTTATTCATCATGCTTAGTAAGGTTAATCTGAATAATTCTAGAAATTTATTATTAAAATTCTGATTGCAACAATTAACTTTAGAGCAATTAATTGAAAATACTGTCATTCTATATTAATAATGTGCAGTTTTTCCATTCATATAAAATATTAAATCTAGGTTTATGAATGAGCATTTTGAATACTAGCATTAAATTCTCCAATTCAGTAGGACATGGATGTGTGCAATTTAATAAGAAGAACATGTCAAATCAGCCGATATCCATTAATTAACCTTACATTTCGTATTATTGTCATTAAGACATTACAATTAATCGCACATCTCTAAGGATGCTCAGCTGTATAATTTTGTAAAAAATAGCATTGCGATTTTCCTTAATCTGTTATTCGATAGCTAAATCAGTCGGATTTAATGCTTATTATAGTTCACAAATCTCCTTATAATGAACTTAGTTGGCTGATATACATAAACTAACAGTCGCTTTCGCTTCAAATATCTTGAGCTCATAATGTAAAAATAAGTGATAGGAAGTAGCAAGGAGAAAAGATGAACTTAATTCTCGCAGCTCTGTGAAACGGCACTAAATCCTTTAAAATCCTGCAGACGCTTTTTGAATTAAAAACTAATTGAAACTATTCTACGTAGCAAAAATATTGTAAGTAGAGCATTTAAAAGATGTTGGGAAATGTGTTAGCCAGCTTATTTCTGGAATGCATGCAAATGATATGTGTGAAATCACTTCAGCGATGATGAAAGATTTAAAAAAATTAGTATCTTAAGTATCAAAACACGTGCAGTAATACTTGTTTAGTGCATATTTAATTTTCATCTTATTAACGCTGTGCCTCTTTTACTGTAAAACGGGGGTTTTAGCGCTGAAAAGAATAAGAAATTTATATCGAAATAATGCTATAAATTTTTTAAATTATTTAAACAAGAAGTTTATTTTACATATTCTTGATTAAATAGTAGCAACAAAAATTTACCTTTGAAATTCTTTTTTTTGTATGATTAAATTGAAAACTGGTGGATGCTACGTTGACTTGTGAAAATCTTAATGAGTGCAATGAGTGATAATAATGTACGCTACTTTTTTGAATATGTAATAATCACAAACAAGCCATCATACCGCCCTGCATTATTATCCTGGTTTACGTTGAATGACCGGCCGCCACGACTTCATCGGGCATTGTGGCCACCGCATAATAGCCCATTACGAGCGGCTCATGCGGCGACCCTGTTTTACGGAGGTACGACCCGTCATCGGATATGGGCCTTAAGAGCCACACCACCATAACTATACCAACCAAGGAAGCGAAAACCCTCTTGCTTATATGGTGGCTTTTCACCCGTGAACTCGCGGTGCCACCCCCGGATAGATTGAGTATGTAATAAGGGCATTCTCTACCAAAAAATTATTTTCCCACGATTTAGAAAAAATTCGCTTTGTTTTGCAAGTACATGGATGTAAACTGGACAGAAATATAAATTTCTAAAATATATTTCGTGTTAAGAAATTATAAGTTAAAAAATATAATTCTTTAAAGTATACATTTTTAAACATTTCTTCTCGTTGTTTTACCAAATTTTTTTAAAGAATCTTCAAAGCGTGCTTAGTAAAATTAAGGAAATCTCAAATACATGTCCAATTCTCAGAAAAAATAAGATATTTTCACTTTCGCTATTTTTAAAATTTTTGTAATCATAATTTTTACAAATAGATCCCGTATTCTGTCAATCTTATAGATATGAATATAAAGAAAAAATTTCAAGTGATTTGAATATATTGTAATTGACTTTTAGCCTTTTGTTGCAGACACAGTTTTGGAAAAAGCGAACTGAGAAAAAGTTCTTAAAGATATCAAGACAGAAATATTTTGATAAAAACAGCTTATAAGGAGCAATATTTTTTACAACTATAACCCTACATATATAAATCAAAAGGCTACAGTTTAATATATATTTAACACTATAGTTAATACATGCTTGAATCTAGTCGCCTTTGACGACCAGCTTGTTCGCCAGAAATATAATTTCAACTGAATCTCTTATGCATAACTTGATATTAACGGCTCCCTTAACAAAGTAATTTTAAAATTTAATTAGGATAGACATTTAACCCGCGTTCTTTTAATAGCCTTGCACCTGTTCTGTTTCTTGTCTACATTAAAATGGCGCAGGACATTTTAAGTCCAGTAGCTGGTTAATTGACTAAAGCATGCTGATAAAAAAAGTAATCATAAATAAATTAAATTAAAAATAGTGAATAACAAATAAAAATTATAAAAAGTAATAAAAGTAAGTTATCATAGTAATAGCTCTAATCAAATATAGCAGTAATTCGAAAAAATTTTGAAAAATTAAGAAAATATTAAATTTTTTATAGTTAATACATTTACGAAATCATTCTTAATTCTATTCAGTAAATACTTATTAATACACAAAAAATTATAGGTCATTTGAATAAAATATAAATTAAATTAAACCTTTTGAAGCAGGGAAAATTTCTAGAAATGGAAAAAATTAAAAAAGCCAATTTAACAATAATAAAGCAAAAATTTTAATTACAAAATATTTTATACAAAACAAAACTGTATAGTTAAAAAATAATTTTAAAAGTTACTTTGTTGATACAAAAATGGTTATCATCCACAGTGTCATAAATTTTGGTTTCAGCATTTTGTTTCGGTTTCACTGACAAACTCGACAGCCATAAAATTGAAACATTTTATGGCTGTCTGAAACAACTCATTTGGAATATTTGGTTCACGTGACTTCCACCTTTTGTCATTCGTAATCAGAAAATGTACCTTTCTTTAAATCCTTGTCATTTCTAAATCTACCAAAATCAGCGTAAACAATATTCTCTGTTGAAGCATTAAAAAGGTCTGTTTTCTTATAAAAAATTATCCAAAAGAGCCCGAAAGAAATTATAATAATTAAGATTATGAACAAACACCAAGTATACAATGACCTTTGTAGAAAACTACTTCATGGAAAGCAATCAGGTGACCGAGCAGTAAGTAAACAGTGGAAGGGTGCGGGTATGATAAAGTGTCAGTCAGAATGACTCACCAAATGCTTGTCGGATCGTTTTGAATATTTCCGAGAATTAAAATAAAGATTCAAAGATAATTTTAAATTTAAAATTGAAAAATTGGCATTGTCTTTGATTTCTTCTATTAAGACTGTTTATAGCAATTGTTAAAAATCTACCATTATAAGTGTCCGCGCCAACTACTAGTTTGGCTCCTTTTCTAATCTATAGCAACCCTTTGACGCCGCTATATTGCATCTCTGTCAGAGTTAGAAGTTGTTTGGTTTTCATGTGTGCGTGTGGAATGAGCATCGCAGCTCGCCTATGTATTTCACATCATGTTTTTATTATATATTGTAACGCATATCTACTCTACCACATGAGTAACGCATTGATTATACATATTCAAGATTGTTATTAGCATTTCGCAAAGCAGTCACCATGTTCTGTTTTATTACAATTGTTCGCATCTAGCTCTTGCATGAGCAAACTCAACTTATGCCATCAGTCAGCATATTTTGGAATTATATCTGTATATACTGGAACAACCTGTATATATGTAAATAAATAGTATATATTTTAAATAATCAATACAGTCCGCTCAATTCGACGAACAAAACGCAAACAGTAAGCATTGTTCCTGTGAATATTAATTTCTTTTGTTACTTATGGAAACAAGTCTCTACAAGACATTTTTTAGCTCACAAAAATAAAGCCTTATGTTAATCTCTGATCACATAACGTGCTGTCAAGTCAGTGGAGATTCGAGAAAATTGAAACTCATTTTGTGTGACGTCATAAGCAGAATCCGTTACAGTCATGCAATCACTCAGAAAATGCACCGGCCGGCGTCCTTTCACAAGCATTGTTTTAAGTTTTCGTTTATGAAAGTTACTCGATACCTTTATAAAGTTTCTTAGACTTGCTCAGTTCAACTGCGTGTTTTTCTTTTAGTCAGCTATCCGACAGAACATATTTTGAATTAATTGTTTCGAATATATATCCCTGACTACCAAAAATAATATGCTTATTTTGTATATTTGATTTACGTTGAATTTAATGACATGTTAAAAATTAATCTTTTATGGTATGTACGAACAGAAAGAAAAATGTTTCACTTCCTTTTAATAAGTAATAAGTTTTTATGATTGAATTACAAGCACGAAAGATTGATCATTAAATTCTTCTTTCGATATGCTAAATATAGTCGTTAGCATTCGATATAACACATTATTTGAAAAATTTACAATAAATCTGTGGTGTTGAGCTCTCCTGGACATTACAAAAAATCACCTTCAAATAGTCGTAAACTGAAAAAGAGAAAACTATATTATTTCCATGCAGCTTTCAATAAAACTGTCAAAAAATGAAAGCGATGTTCAGTAATTAGTTTGACCAATGTGATTTAATAATAATGTAAATATTAGAAAAAAGAACACAGGACATCAAGTAATAACTTGTGCCGAAAATGGAAATTCTCTACCTTCGTTCAGTGTGATGTAGAATAATGATTCTATTTTCAATGTCATATTAAATTGAAATTTGACTTTCATTTACAAAATAAACAAAACTATGTACACAAAATTTATACAACTCGAAGTTCTTATTCATTGTTTTAGAATATTGCATTTATATTAGCATTTCAGCTACCTTGAGTCTTTACATAGCATTTCGAGCGATGTTTTCACAATCTGAGAACGTCGTGTACCTTCGCTTTATTCAACAAAAACAAGTTTGTTTGAATGATAATTATTTATATTTCATTTCAATACGTGAGCGTCAGCGATTTTTGAAGGAGGAAAGAGAAAACTAAATATTTGACTTCCTAAAAATCGTTCACATCCAAGTTTGCATTCTTCATCTACCATAGATCTGATAAATGAGGTCGGTCTATAATAATAAGCAAAATTTATAAAGACAAAGACTTCCCTTGGATTTCAAACTCTGTTGAATGAAGAAGTGTTTGAAATTCTCTGAAAGCGTTTTCCTTAAAATGTGGTAGAAATGTTCTAGTTTTATTGACAATTCTAGATATATTTCCGGTATTCTTTACATCAGATTTATTTGCCTTTCAAGATACATAGAATATCTCACTTATCACAACTCATACCTTATCAGGAAACAATCTCGTTTGGGCACCATATATTTTAGCCATTTCTTCCTTTAAAAGACTAAAGAAGGTATATGAAAATGCTTAAAATCCGACTCAAAATACTTAAGGCCGAATAATCTTGTTTATTCGTATATCATTATTCATTATTACTCAGAAAAATATTTGCAGCGTGATATATATTTTAATTCGAAACTGAAATTGTATCTTAACTTCCAGGAGTTCGTGTAGAACTTGAGTTTAAATTGAATAAAAATCAAAATTTTGTAGAACAAACACTTAAATTTCAAACTTTTTATCCTGTAAAATAGTTCGTGGTAAAAACAATAAATTTCCACCATAGTAAACTTTTGTGAATCAAAAGTTTTCGATTCATTCAGTCCGCAAAAATACTTTGTACATTAGCAATATTTGTGATTAAATTATGTTTAAAACTATTTTTTAGACTTTCACCAGATTTGGCATTTTTCCTTCAATGATTTCCATTTCAAATAAAAGTTGCTGTGTTTAGATTTTTTTCTGTAACAGTTTCTGGGAAAAATTGTAATCCAAAATTGATTCCGCTAGCAACTTGGTCTTATTCTGCTGCTATCTGACTAGATATAATATCATGCTCATTTTTGCGATCACATAAGAGAAACGCATAAATAGGCAAGGCCTTATAAACGTAAAATTTGCCCAAATTTTTCTGTTCACTTAACTGCATAGCTACAATTAAGTTTTTATTTATGTAAAATTGAGTCTCAGAAAGTGAGTTTATGAACATAGGGTATTTGATGCCCGTGAAAGTTTAGAGCTATCCGTAGTTGGTGCCTGTTATTTTATCAAACTTTCTGGTGCAAAATTGGAAAGAGTATCTCCTTGACAATCTTTTCCACTCAGGAAGCTTTTGCCTATACTTTTACAATCATATATCATTAAAAATTAAGATATCATCGAAAATTTGCCCTAAGCATCCCAAATTCCCTTTTCTGCAGTCACAGTTTTTCCCAGTTGTTTTTTCACCAGACATATTTTGTTTTCTAAATTATAGAATTCTTCGACAATAACTTCAAGACATATTATCCGAAGTAAACGATTTTACTCCATCGCAAAGTTAAAGAAAATTTGTAGTTTTAATGTGGTCGGTTTCATCGTCGAGTTAATTTTCTCTGACTTCCGATATTTCTTGTTGTAAAAATTCATTTCAGTTGTTTGATATTTTCAATCGAATTTAATTTTCATAAATTAAACCAAATCTAAAAATGATATGTAATGAATCAGAAATTGCAAAAATGGCCATTTTCTTAACTTTTTATAATTTTAAAAACACTTGTTTCAAGCATATATCTATTAAAATATTCCAGTAACTTATCTTAAATACGAGTGTAATACCCTCCCCATTTTTATTTCATGTTGTATTTTTAACTCGCTTTAATAATAACTAATATGATAAAAAGAACAATTCAAAATTAAATGTGGAAGAGCAATGAACTTCTTAAAAGAATCTCCATTACCGTAATATTTTTTTACTGAACGGGTTGGCAGCACTCATGTAAACAAACGTAATAGTTTTAAATGTGAACAATATCACAATAATTAAAAATGTTTATATTTTGATTCAACTTGAACTGGTATGTGCATGTTAAAAAAATCAACGTTAATATGATCCTGTTTTTGGATAGTATTTAGTGAAAAAGAAATATCGACTATGTATTTCGCGCTTTTTCCGCCGACGAATTTGGTTCAAATTTTGATACGGCCTTGGTCTCAAGGCCGTAATCCAAATTTCATCCACCTAACACTTTGAATATTTAAGTTATCGTATTTGCATTCACGTAAGCAGATACAGACACAGACACAGAAACATAATTCCAAAATTGGTTTCTTGAGACTCAAGAAGAAGGCCTAAGATTCATCAAAAATTCGAGGCCGAATTTTTCAATATTTACTACATTTTCTTCATGTACACTTCGTACGCAAAAAACTAAAAAAAGAACAAACAAGTCTCAGGACCATTTTCTCTATAAGTTAAGCATTCTGTTTAGCTGAGCATGGCATTAAATTACACACAAACGCAACGACTGTCGAATCAACATTCACCGACTCACTTTCAGAGTTGAGGTATCCCTAACACAGACACGCAAGGATACCTCTTTTTGCATAAGTAAAAGCTATTATGTCTGAATATTTCTAATCGCGTGTGAACATCTTTTTTTATGGTTCTGTCGTGTGCCGGGAAACCGTATTACCCCAGTATGTGCTCTTCCTCTGCGGTGTTTGCTCAAGGAAATTGAAATGTACGGCGGTAAAGCTTCAACCCAGTAGGAATTGCTCCGATCGCGTGAATTAATGTAATGCTGGTAAGTTATCATTCTTCTGATTTCGTTTTTGTCATTGAAACTACAGTGAAAGCAAACAGAAGGCAAAATAATTCTCAAAAAGTCTAACGTTTCAAAAAATTTTACGTAAGCAAATGTAAAGCATTAAATGTGTAATATTAATATATATGTTTATAAAAGAAATGTAGAAAAGATTACGCTTTAACTATTCGGGATTCTTATATTTATCATAGGATTCTTTTTTTAAAATTATTTTTAAAATATTAATTAGATTATATTAAATTTATCACTTGAATGTTATGAAAAAGAAGTAGAGGAGACTTGGGAGACTTAATCCCTTTTTCATTTTTAATTTTATTTTGGAAAAAACAAAATTTTAAAAAAAATGTTTTCAGCCATTATTAAAGGCTTATTTGTCTTTTTTGTTGTAGTATTTTTTTATTTTTGAAAAACCATTTTTAAAATAAAGATAAATTGTTTTCCAACAATTAGAAAAGGGATGAAGTCTCCCCAATTGCAGGGAGACTTGATCCTTGAAACAGATGAATTGAAATGATTCGAATTAAGTAGTCGAAATCAAATTTATTGTTGACTAACATGTAAAAAAGGGAGAAAAACACATTTAGAAAATTCTACATTATTGAAAATCACTGTTTCCCATATGAATGATTGTTATCGCTGAAATTAATGATCAAATAACATTTTCAAATCTTGAAAAATCAAAAGTAAATGTTAAAATTCTTGCAGTTAGAAGAGTTCCATCAAGCATGGCTGGTTTAGGTAGTTTTTTGACAATGTCGTCATTGTCCACAACACTAATGTCACCATTTTCTGGATAAATAAATTGGTTGGAATGAAGTTCTCTTTTTCTTTGAAAATTTATTTCGCATTCAGATGATGAAATCTTCTTTTCAATTTTTCCTACGGAATGACTAATTTTCTCTTTCCGTGAAACCGTCACCATGTTCTTGCTAACCATCATGTGCAGCCACATATTAATTTTCTACCTTTGTCAACCATCCAAAATCAAAGTAACCATATTCTAAATAATATTGATATTATCTAAATGTGACTTGAAAATCACCATGGCCAGTAGGGGGGGGGTAATAAAATTGTTAATATTAATTTAACTTAACTTAGGGGATCAAGTGTCCCTAATGTGCATGTGTTGGAAAAAGAATTGTTAAATCAAAAGTAAAGAAACTGTATTAGATGTAAATAATAATATTTAAGCAGTAAGGAATGTTAGTATATTATATCAATAAACTTAAGTAATTTAGTTATGTTTAGCAAAAAATAAGAAACATAAACTGCCTACTCCAAAAGAAGTTTGACTATAAGAAATCAGAGATTCCTTTCTTACAACAAAAATAAAAAAGGCTGACTGAAACTCTGTTGTCAGATCCGTTGATAAGGAATCACTTTATTAGTGTTGCCAGTTTCAGAGACTTAATTGCATTTTTTCTCTGGTTTTAGACCAAGGGATCAAGTCTCCCCTAGATTTTCTTGGTGAAAATACTTTCCCAAATATTTTTATACAATATCTTTAGAAATCATTTATGATGTAGTATTTCAAAATGTTTTTTATACTTACGTGTGTAAAAAAATGTTCTTTACACTGAAATAATTAGTAAACGTGCTTTCTGTTGAAAAGGTTTTATTTAACAAATTAACGAAGTTAGTTTAAAAGATATATTTAAATAATGAGGAAGGTGAGGTATAAAAATAAGGACAGGTAAGTATAGAGCAAGAAAAAATAGAGTGTGAATAAATAAATATATAAATTTAGAAAAATACACAATGCTACCATCAAAATAATAATAATAATAAAATAAGAAGAAACTTAAAAGTGTAATATTTGCTTCTGTTTAGTGGCGCGAAGGCCACAAAAATCTATAACCAACTAATTGCTCAAACTCTGGGGACTTTTGTTTTATGCACATGATAGTATGGTATGAATATCTGATAGCCTTTGTAATTACTTTTGCCTTAAGGAATTAAATAGATTTATCAATATAAATTTGTCAAATTTCTCACTATTGTAAATTTTTCTACGATCATTTTATAATAGACTAGAAATATTTATAAATGCAAGAAAAAAAATTATTTTTAAAAAATATTTGATTTTATACAACTCCATAATAATCATGTTATTTATTAGATACTATCCGCCTTCGAAGACCAGCTGGTTCGCGCATAACGTTAATATACTAATTTAGATATGCAAAAATTTCGGATTTCTACGTATTTAATTTTTAGTAAGCTGAAAGCATAAATTGCTTCAAAAGACCAAGAAGCGTATTGGAAAATACAAAAAGAAAAATAGCTCCCAGGAAATGTATTAGTATTTGTAATAAATTGAGATGTATAACCAGAATAAAATATTCTGGATTATCTAATGAAATTATAGATTTAGACCTTTATATTCAACTGTTAAATAATATAACTATAAAATGCTACGAACTAGTCAAAAAAATATGACTATCTAAAAATATAAGAAACTATCTAAAAAACTGTAAGATTTAATGAAGATTGTTTTAACATGATGGGCAAATTATTCAAAACACTCTGGAGGGCAGACCGTTGGGCGTAGATCCATCAAACTTGGCGAAGGAATTTTCGAAATGTTAATTATATTTTAATTAATTAAAAAGTAAGCGAATTTTGACGTTTTTCCTAAATAACTTCTGTGAATATCACAGAAAAACCATTTTTACGAAATTCTAAAATTTAAAAAATTAACTTTTCACTGATGCCAATTTTATTTCTGTGCTGTTTTTTCTTTAATTTTAATACATTTTTCTAAATTAATTTTAAATCCAATTTTGTAACAATGCTTCTCCTTTATGTAGCAGCGTGCGACAAAATAGCAAGATTGTAAATAATCAATGTGAATATTTTAATAGCTCCCGTGCGACTAAGCAAAAAAAAATCGCTTTTTCAGTTTATTACAAACATATGTCAAAACAATGAATATTTTTTTAATATGCCTATGCTTTATTAATTTTTTAGGCTGGCTATCTTTCAGCAAATTGCTTAATACAAGTATCGTTATGCACCGAACGTAACGGCTGATGCAATCAAGCCAGACGAAGACAAAATAGACGAATCAAGCCTAAAGCATTATCATGCTACAATGCTTATGACTAGAGGTTCGAATTTTATTTTAGTCATGCATAACTCTAAGTTACATTATGTTAATTGCGCATTATTTAAGTAATTATAATGTACAGGGTGACTTTTAATTAACCAACACCTTTTAACTGAAATAACTCTTGAGTCGTTGCAGATAGCACTACGAACATTTTTTTTATTGAAAAGAACGTTGAGAAGGATTTTAATGCAGAACGTTTTCAAGGTGAGAACCGTCAGAGGTGATACAATCACGCAACCTAGTCACAAAGTTGTCAGTTACAAGTTCAAAAGTTTTTCTTTTAATGCTTGCAAATGTGTCAGTTATGGACCTTTTGAGTCTAATAAGGTCTGTCGGCTTCTTCTTGTACACCAAATCTTTCATATGACCCCCAAAGAAAGAAATCACATGGATTCAGATCTGGTGAATAAGGTGGCCAATGCAATGCACCAGGATTGCTCTAGACGACTTAGGTCGTAATTTTAATAGATTTAAATACTAGATCTACATTGAAATAAATATTTTCATAATAATAGCTAAAATAAAGTTGAAAATATAGACTATGCTACCCAGTTCTAGTTGTGGCGATCGGTATCGTTAGCCATTATGGAACCAGGCCGGCGTCTGTTCCAGTCCGGCAGCTGAAGTTGGTGTAACAACTTTCACTACAACTTCTATTTGCTTCTGTGCTATAAATATTGCCATTTTGTTCCTAATGATCAGTATCGGTATGATTGTTATTGTTAGTCTCAGTGTTCGTTATGTGGTCGTTAAGTATTTCTTAGTCTTCGTTAATAAATGATGCTGTTAACCCGTATTTTACCATCGTCCTATATATAGGACAGCTCAGATTTGTCGAATTTTCATAGCCAATATCGCATTTTTGATTTATATTACGCTTCTAAAGTATATTTTAAGATTGATAAGTGCTATTTATTATCTTTTTAAATTCAATTTTGATCATTTTAAAATTTTTTAAGAATTTTGAATTTGGCTAATTTTTGCTACTTTATTTTACAAGAATTATATTTTTCTTTTAAATAATTATGAGGAAAAAATACAATTTCTTTTTTCAAATTTATTCATGGCATGTCTTATATGTTATTTTTGAGTAAAATTTGCAAACAAAAATCTATATTCAAACTGGTTTTACAAAGGTTTTAGGTGCCGTCCTATATATAGGACGATAGTAAAATCTCCTACTATGCACACCCATACAAAGGCGTTTGAAATTTCGGGAAAAAGGATTAGAATATCTATGTTTTACTTATTGCAAAACTCAATAGCATCTAGTTTGCTTGGAACATGAACCTGTAGGTGTGTCTTGAGTAATATATTTGTTCTGTTTCTTTGGTCGAGAGTTTTGGTGACGTGCTGACGCTATCTTTTGTAGGGAAAAGAATACTACTGTTCGAGATGTGATCTGATTTCACATCCGCTGCTTCCAGAACAGTATTGGAAATAAGTCGTAGATTTTTAACTGAAGAAGCTTTTGAGTATTTCATGCCATTGGCCGATGAATATGATGTTAGTGATTTTTAAATTATAATATCACCACATGTTCCAGAAATTGTCACTGATGATTAAAAATTTGATGATGCCTGCAACAGCATTGAACATGCTCATGTTGCTTTTGACGAAAAGATTCAAGAAGAAGCAGATGGAACGATTGAAATTCTAAAGGAAAAAAGATGCCGCTGAATATGTTTCAACACCTACATGGACTAATTGTGTACCAAAATTTTCATCAGCTCCTAATTATTTTACGGATATGATTTCAGGAAAATCACCTTGAAACTTCTCGAGATGATGGCTGAAAATGTGATTGTTCAGATATGGTAGAAGGTAACAAGCATTCTTGACAGAAAAATATTGACGTTTTTTGTCTAAAATTCGAGGAACTTTAACAAGTTTTGGGAATTATTTTTTATAGCGGATGTTGCATTTTACCCAGAGAAAAAATGTACTGGGGAAATGCTTCTGTTACTGGAACAACGCTTGTTAGTCGAACCATGTCAAGAAAGCGATACTTAGATATCAAGAGTTATTTATACTTCAATGACAATGCTGCTATTGATTCAGATCGCTATTAGAAAGTACGTCCAAATTAGAAATTGTTGAATAAAGTTTTTTTAACAGGGTATGTTTTCTGAATATTTAAGTAATGATGAAAGAATATTCCGCTATTTTGGGAAACATGGATACAAACTGTAAATGAAAGGGAAACCCGTAAAATTTGGATACAATCCAAGGCTACTCTCATCTTTCGATGTATATCCCTCTCGTATTATACCATATCAGTCAATAAAGCAATTGTGAAAACAAATGTGGCATGACTATGACAAGAAAGAAAAGAAATCATTAGCCCAACCAGTCGTTGAAAATTGGCTGTCTTTTGTTGAAACTCCTGCAAACCACAAAATTTATAAGGATAAGATTTTTACGTCGTGTGATCTTTTTGGTCTCTCAGAGTTTCTTTGCTACGGGAACAGTTAAGGAAAATAGAATGACAAAATGCCCTTTAATAAAATTGCAGCTGTTCGAAGGATTGACAATAGAGTTGTCTCATTGATCACCAATTTTGATGACAAAAGAGGCTTTAAAAAAGTAGAAAGAAGAATGAAGGGTGGAAAGCAGAAAGTTGACATACCATTGTGTGTTGTTTCGTATAATTTGTACAAAAATGGTGTAGATTTGTTGGTCAATCTCATAAAAACATATTTTTCATCCATGCAAGAAAAAAGTGGTATTGACCATTATTAAAAAATGCATTTGAGACATCACTGGTTGCACTGGTTTAGAAACATTAAAAACGTTTCCTCCAGAACAAGTTGTAGAACTCCTCGAATTTCTTCGACATTTTACAATAGCTTACCTGGGATTGTGTGTACCTCGCAATGTTGCAAGAATGAGTTTGGGCATTCGAAAAAAAAAATCCAGATTACTTCAAATTCCAAAGTGAACCCTTTCTAGTAACTGGAAAACAACGCCAATGACAGCTTAAAAACTGTACAAGAAAACCCTTAACTATTTGCCAGAAACGTAATTTAGGATTTTGCTTTGAATGTTTACTACCATTTCATGTAAACCAAGATACTTGACTGCAAAGCATGTAGTAGTGGATTGTACCATCGTCCTATATATAGGACAGCTTGCAAAAAGACAACCGATAAAGTTTTCTTAAGTTTTTTAGCTCTATACTTTTGCTTGATGTCTCATTAGTCTGTGATAGAATTTTTTTGGAAAAATGTTAATTTTTTCTTAATGTGGTAAAATATGGGTTTAATAGATAGCTGCGTGTTGTATATAACTACAAAAGTTACATAGTAAAGAAGGGGAAAAAAACGCAAATAAAGTATACAAAGAGCATGTTTCGATTTCGAAACATGAAAATTGTAAGATTAAGAAACGAAGAAAAGAATGATACGTTGTATGTATGTCGTTGATGTATTAATACATCAATCCATTTAATTTTCTTTCAATGGAGTCGATTCGATTGAAGTCAGAGGCAAGTAGGAAATGTCCCCGCACATTCTATTGAGTTACACGTTGTCTTACACTGTTCTGTAACGTCATGTCTTTTAACATGATAACGTTTATAGACTGGATACATACCATCTGTAAATTACGCGATGGAACATGCAGGATGCAAAAATCGTTCGGAAAACGCTCTACAGCGCAAACGGTTGGATCAAGATTTATTAAATTTGGTAGATAGTTAAATTTCTTAGTAGTAGAAAGTAGTAGGAGGAGGAGCTCACTAAGAAAGCGTTTCTGAAAATTTTAATTAGATTTTACATCAAAAATTAATCAAAATTTAAACGCTTTTCCTCCGTAACATAGGAGAATATTATGGCACAAAATCTATTTATACACCTCAATTTTATTTGTGTACATTTTTTTCTCTAATTTTAATAATTTTTAAATACATTTTACAACAATACTTTCCATTATTTTAGTTATTGCATTTATACACGCGCGCGTTGCGATCATATCAAATACATTTTTTTGTGCTTACGTTATCGTTGCTACATAACTGAAAGTAAGTTCTTGAACATAATACAAAGACAGGATCAAGCTTAAAACATCACCATGCTACGATATTTCGGACAGGAGGATCGAATCTCCTTTGCATTTCCCCCCTCCCACAAGAAGCGCAATGGATTCCAAAATCGGCGCGCGCGTTTGACGTGTATCACGTGGCAGCATCAATTGACTTCATCTTGAAAGATAAAAAAGATACGGAATAACACTCTAAAATTGTTTGCACAGGAACTCATCGCTAATATGAGCTATATTATAGACATAAGAGTCTACATCATATTCAGTCTATGACATATGAGTGCATAGACCGAATTCTGGAGAAATGAATTGTACGATATTTATAGTTGAATTGCAAGTCATCTGCAAGAAATTTCTATTTGCTGTTTCTTAAAATCGTCTTGTTTTATTTATTCATTTGACACTATGCGGAAATAATCGATTCTTACTGACTTGTGATTACAATCAGAATTCTTTTGCATTGACTATTTGTGATGGTCGGAATACTAAAAAATACTGTCTCCCCCTTTTTTTTTAAAAAAAATTCAATTGTCAACCATTCATTTGATCATTCGTCACGAGAGTGATTGAACAAAACTGAATGAAATGTTAGTGGAATGGAGTGCATTTTTATCATCTGCATGTCCAAGTTGACAATAAAAAGTGGCCTTTCAATGGAGTCTATGAATAGTTTAAATGTCATGTTGAAAATACCGGTATTTTCTTCTGAAGCATACTGAGTGATAATGCATTATATTCTGGGTATCGGGACACAATCCCGACAGCCGACATCTCGTCAAACCGATATACAGACAAATCAATTTCTGAATCCAAGCACTGAATTCGGCTTAGTTAAATACCATTTTAACTAAATATTATATATTTATTATTAATAGTTTTGATCACTAAATTATTAAAAAAAATATGTCGATATAATCTAATTGTTGTGGAGTATCATAGTAGAATCGCTTGCACTTTAAATATACCATATGAAAACTTCTATTAACCTTCAACGTCCGGACCAGAGCTGTGACGGATAACCGAATAGACGGATAAGAATAGACGAATCTTTTCATACATATGTACAGTAACGTGAGTGATTTCACTGCAGGCTTGGGACGAAAATGGAAATTAAATACTTCATGTTGATCGTTTTGTAAAATAAAATACAATAAGTATGTATTAATCACTTTTAAACTTCAATATAAGAGTGATAATGTGTACAGAAATGAATTGTAATACTATAAACCTACGTTTTTAGACGATGACGAATGATAGAAACTGACGGTTAATCGAAGTTTTAATATATACAGAATTTGTAAGTATTTTTTTAACGAAACGAATTTCCTAAATCTGCATTTCAATCTTTGACTATCATTTCAGTTTGTCAAAATTTATTTCAATAGTGACATAATTTTTATGTTTTACTGGCTAAAAATATCAATAAGTTTATTGTAATATTTAGTTAAAAATAGTATTTAATTACCTGGATTTAGCTCAATTAACTAACAATGCCACAACTTAATTAATACAATGGATTTAAATATTGCTGTGTCGGGATTTGGGCTTTTCAGAATTACGACTCAGACCGGAAATTCTATAAGGATAACGGTCTCATTTCAAAAATTTATGTTCAACATTCTAAACTTTAAGCCATGTAAATGCACATTATTTCTTTATTAATAATTTTTTGTCCTTTTTAAACGCATCGACTGCATTCTAGATTTAAACTCAAAATTATTTTCAGTACAGGGTTGCCATATTGGCCTTTTTAAGGCCAAATTCTGGAAATTTGGCCTTTTTTCAAAGCCCTTGGCCTTAGGAACTTTCATTTGGCCTTAAATTCATTTTTTGGCTTTATTTTTGCTTATGACTTTTAGAACGATTCTTAATATATAATTGTACTATTTTTTCAATAAACCTTTGATATGACGCTTTTCAAATGGCCTACAGTGAGCTGTCAAACGAAGTAGTTCCAGGATAAGAAAGGTTTCTGTCCCCTTTCTTCAAACTGTTTTAGTCAGAATGCCTCTAGAAGAAGCTATGCTTGTCTCTTGCAACATATAAGAACCATTTTCTCTGTTTTTATTTGTTTCTGTTCATGGTCGAATTCTTTTGCGAAAACTTCAACACAAAAGCGTGAAATATTATTGTTATTATAAGTTGAGAGAGAGAGAGAGAAATGGAAAGAGGTCATAACATTAGAGATATTTTATTATAATCACACTGAAAAATAATATAGAACATTGTTATTAACAGGAGTTGATATATTTCGCTCGAACATTTCATTCTGCACCGGCAAGAACAGAATTTCTTCTTCTTTCTTTTCTTTTCTTTCTTTTTTTTTGCAAAGCGTGTATGTAGATGTTTTTAAAAAAATTCATTTAAATTTTAGTTTAATAAAAGAGTATTATACATATGTCAATCTAGTAGGGTTTCTTTTAATGAAGGGTAGTCATTTTCTTATAACAAATGAGGGGGAAATGAGTGCAATTATCAGTTTTCAAATTTGGCCCTTTTTTGCCTTATTTTAAGACGGCCTTATTTTTCTATTTTGATCTGGCAACCCTGTTTCAGTATCATCTTCATCGTCTCGCGTCTATCTAGAATTTAATGGTACAAATCAGGGTTGCCAGAACAAAATAGCAAAATAAGGCCAAAAAAGGTCAAATTTGAAAATTTCCTGAAATCGCACATTTCCCCCTTATTTTGCTATAAGAAAATGACTACCGTTCATGAAAAGGAATCCCACCAGATTGACATATGTATAATACTATTCTATTAAACTAAAATTCAAGTGAATTTTTAAAAAAACATCTACATGCGCCACTTGCAAAAAGAAAAAAAAGAAAGAAAAAGGAATTCTGTTCTTGTTGGTTCAGAATAAAATGTTCGACCGAAATATATCAACTCTTGTTCACAACAACGTTCTATATTATTTTTTAATGTTCTAAAGTTTATTAGAAAAATAGTATAATTATATATTAACAATCATTCTAAAAGTCGTAAGAAAAAATAAAGCCAAAAAAGGCCAAAAATGAATTGAAGGCCAAATTAAAATTTCTAAGGCCAAGGGCTTTTATAAAAGGCCAAATTTTCTCAATTTGGCCTTAAAAAGGCCAATATAGAATCCCTGGTACAAATCTCTTCATAATTTATTCGTAATAAAAATCACTGAATATTAAGTGTCAAATAAACGCGAGACACATTAAATAAATTTAAATGCATGTAACATAATGAGATGAAGACAGAACTTTCCGAAGTTACATATTTGAAAAAAATATTTTATTAAAACGAATGTTGATAACACTATCCACAGAAGAGGAAATGTCCAAAAACAGGCAGAAGTTTGATCTATGCAAAAACATACTGATTAAAGAAACTTCCGGTTTAGTGGAATGTAATACAATTTGCTAATTAGAACGGTTCGCCATAAAGTTCGTTCCAAT
Source organism: Araneus ventricosus (assembly GCA_013235015.1). Lineage (NCBI taxonomy): Eukaryota > Metazoa > Arthropoda > Arachnida > Araneae > Araneidae > Araneus > Araneus ventricosus. The sequence continues at coordinate 190,728 of BGPR01001244.1, read as the reverse complement.
AGAGTGTTCAAATTTATGCGGAATGTATTAAAAATCGAAACAGTTCTACGAAAAGAAAGCAGAAGAAAATGATTTTAAGTTGAATAAATAAGTCTACTTAAAAGAATTAAAAATAAATCTAATAAAAGGAGTTTTGAAAACACAGTTTTATTAGTGTGCTGTAAAGTAATTTCACAGAGAAGGAGTTCACTACTCTTTTTCTCTGTGAGTAATTTCTTTTAATTTTAGTTATTTTATACGTTTTAATCTTTAGTATATAATTCATTTAACTGACAATTAAGCTCTGAAAATATTAAAATAGTGTATCGTCATTGCCTGCATGCTTCAATTGTATTAAAAATTTTTGGCATCATTTTAAATTATCGTCTGACTCAGATTTGGATAGTTAAATTTTATTTTGAATGTTGGAAAGAACATGGATATGTCTAATAATGTCTTAGATTTTGAAAAGAGGACTCCTGGACTGGAGAGGATGTGTTTCTTTCTAACCGGACTTAGTATGGGAAAACATAGATTTACTCTATGGACGAGTTTTCTGGTTTGTTTACATGCCTGTAATACGTATTTCTGGTGTAATGCTAAGTCAATGGATTTTCAAAGTGGAAGTTCAACATACAAGCAGATAAAGTCAATTTTTTAATATAAGTAAACAAACCAGAAAAATCGTCCAAAGAGTTTTATACATAGAGGATATTTTTTACAAGAAGTCGATTTACCGGACGCAAGTCAAAATCATCGAGAAAATCAAAACGTTCTGCTTTCAAGTTTACTGCAAATAAAAATTTGTTAGCAAAGAAAATAAAAGTAAGGTAAGGATTAATTGTACATAGAAGAACATATCCAGACTCATTTCGGGCAATGAATATATAAAACATCCAAAATGCAAAGGATATTTAAGCTAACAAAATTCCATGTAAGACAGCGCCCAAAACGCGCTAAAACACCCAAACAAAAGGCTAAGAACAATTGAATTCTTGTGATCCTTCAAGATTCATTTTTTCGCCGGAAAAAACAAATTTTTACCATTCAGACGAGGATTTAATATGACACCAAAAATTTTAAATAAAAGTGCAGAACGCAGACAATAACTGAAAGCGAAGAAATCGAAAAAGCAAATACCGTGATAATGTTTCGTTTCAGCCTAAACACACAAAATCATAAATCAATGGCATATCCATATTAATAAGTTCTTAATTTGAATAGAAAAACTTATCTTAGAGAATAGATACCCCTTTCTAATAAGACTGCTTTTCTTCAATTTGTAGAGGGGGATATTTTACAGAAAAACGTGAATGCAGAAGCGTGATAATATTTTGTCTTGCACTATGCCACTTTCTCAAAAGCACATTTATCTGCATGGAAAAACTGCACGAAGTCGTTAATTTGTCGTAAGGAAAACACTTCCTCTCAGATTACTTAATTTTCAGTGAGTCAAAGCAAATAGCGGTGTAACCATAACAATGAAAGCGCCGAGGAAAACAAAGGAGCCTTTCCTTATGTGACTTGACATTTTATTTGCATTTGATATGAAGAGAAGTCGAATCTTCGCAGGCGCGCCAAGTTCATGCACGTGTAAAGAAATCGGCTGCCCTTTTATCTAAAGGTATTGTTTCTTTTCGCTATTTTATCGATGTAAATAAAAGTGAAAATTCATGAATAGTATACACGCTATAGAAATCCAAAGTACTGGGCATATATTCTTCAAATTTTGCTCCCAAACACGATGAATCATAAAGAAGGTTTTGGTGATGGTTTCGTGAAAATTAAATAAATAATTCTTTATTAATAAAAGACTTGAAATTATTTTCACACCGAACAACGACGGATATATCATCTAGTATATGTGTTACGGTTAATGTGATTAATCGATTATTATGAATAATAACCGGGCAATGTGATAAATTCATTTATCACTTGAACTGTTATTGTTAATAATAACCGATTAATCACATTAACCGTAACACATATATATAGAGAGATTAAACAGTGCGCGAGTTCAGAAATTTTAATACTTTCTATATTCTTCGTATACAAGAAAGTGAAACATCGATATTTATGTGAACATTTAACAAAGTCGTCAAAAAATTCGACCTCGAGATTTTGTTCAGACTCCATGTTTTTGACCTCCCGAGTTCGAAGGAAACATTTTTGGAATTGCGGTTTTCTGTCTGTCGGTCTCTTTGTCTGTCTGTGAACACAACAACTTAAAAACGGTAGGAACTAAATGAATGAAACTCGCCAAATGGTTTTTATCATCAGAGTTGGAGATATGCTTCAAATTTTGGATCAAATCCATCAACTGATTGACTATCGATCCATGTGTATGTGAAGGTAACAACGCAAAAACGCCATAAGCAAGATAACTGAAATTTGGTATGTGATCTTCACACCAAAACTGTGTATCTGCATCAAATGTTGGACTTATTCGCTCGAAGAGAAGAGTTTCTGAATGCTTACTCGATACTCTTTTCTATACGCCGAAGCTAAGAGCAAAACGCGCCGTATCGTGGAAGTATACCAGAAAGTCGAGGGGGAGAAATACTCTCTCAAGTTCTTTGTATAGTTGTGTGATTTCTTTTAATAAGCAAAGAAGGATGAAAAACTACTTCTTGAATAAATGATATTTTTTATCTTCATTTACTCCATCTCTGGGCTGCCGATTCAAGCCCTTGGGAAAAGAAAGTATCGGCATGCGGGGCCCCCACTCATAAGTACAAATACTTACAAATGGTAAATAAAGAAGACTCAATGGGCAGCGACCATACGACAGTAGCACTTTTGAATTAATAAGCATCGAATATAATTTTGACTGATCAATTAATAAGTATCGATTAATAGTAAGACAGGCATTCCTGCCTGCCGTAACTCAAGATGTGGCCTACCGCCGCCCTCCCCATCCTTTGAAAATTATGATTGTAGTGACTAATAAGCGGACGGAAGTCTTTTCTTCCGGCTGCCGACTCACGTTACTTATTGTTATGAAAATCTGACTTCTAGCGTGCTTCTGTAGCTTAGATTAAAATGATGAGAATGTGTGAGTTTTATATTAAGAGAAAATAAATGCAAAAAAATATAGTTCAGCCCATACCGAGTCTTATTTGCCACGGATAAAATTAAAACACCTTTGAAAATAAATATATATATATATTACATAATCTCGGGCCTCCGATATATATATACGATGGTCCAGGCACCAGGGATTTTTTCCCCTCCTGCCGCCCTCTCTCGGCGGGCCTGCTCTACTCCGACCACAAAGGCAAGGTTGCTGGTCGCATAGGAAACATAGAAAGAAGCATGTGCCCATATTCTTGAGAGGAGAAATAAGATGTATATGAGAACTAAGATATCTACTGTAGACTACAATTCTTATTGTACGAGGGACGTTCCGAAAGTAAGTTTCGTCGTGTTTCTTCACAAGGAGGCTTTATTACAAACAGAAACATTTAATGACATCACAAAATACAAACTTTTGGCTATTTTTCTACATATTCGCCACCGACATTGATACATTTGTCGTACCGTGAAATCAATTTAAAGAAACCATCCTGGAAAAATCGGTGCCCAGCGAGCAAAGGAAGTTCTTCACAGCCTGCTTACTGCACCTCTTCACATTCGTCGCCTGCGATGTGAGATCACCCGGCCTACAGCCCTGATCTAGCCCTATCAGACTTTCACCTTTCTTCTGCATTGAAGTCAGCACGTCCGGGACGTCACTTCCAAAGCAATAGTGAGGTGCGGCGGGCTGTGAAGAACTTCATTCGCTCGCTGGGCAATGATTTTTACCAGGGTGGTTTCTTTAAATTGATATCACGGTACGACAAATGTATGAATATCGGTGGCTGGCGAATATGTGGAAAAATAGCTATTTTTTTTATTTTGTTATGCCATTGTGTGTTTCTCTTTGTAATAAAGCTTCCTTGTGGAAAAAAACACGACGAAACTTACTTTCGGAACGTCCCTCGTATCCTTCTGCATTCTCTCCCGTTCATTGCCCTGCGTCAACAACAACATGTTGACCATAAATTTAACTCAGTTTATCATTGTAGTATCAGGATTGTACTTTACTTATCTTATCTATTCAACTGCAATATTATGCTTTAAACAACCGAAATCCGTAGGTTTAAAAAAATGCCTTTTTTCTCTTTGTAATAAAAGTGGAAACATTTGATTGTTGAATATAAGCAAACAATAAAAATATATGTTTTTAAGCAAAAACGAATTCGATTATTATGAAGCAATTAATATAAGTACAAAAGTGTGTTTATGAAACGGGAACGAAAGAGTTTTGCCGGGTATATTTTCAGATTCTTAAATGAGTAATTTATATTTTTGAAATACTAGTCACACTTGATTGTCATTCTAAAATCGGAGAAAAAACATTTCGGAAATAGTTATAAAAATATTCAGTCAAATATCGCATTTTCTTTGCGTTTTTGACCAATAACTGCAATCTTATATATGCAAATAACTTCAGAATTCTGTCTCATTTTAAAATTCAATAGCAGTTATAGATAAATTTTCGTACTATATCCATTTTAGAACTGAAAATATTACGATTCACAGCAAATCGTTAAACTTCCTAAATTAGGTTAACACAGAAACAAATGAAATTGCAGTAAAAATTAACTCATTTCGGTGAACTTGCAACTGCTGGCATAGATTAATTAAACTTCACATCACACTTACGTTTGTTACGCATAAAGGATGTATTTTTATTATTTATTTTTCTTGTACAATTTCTAAATAAATTTACAGTACTGGTTAAGAAGAAGTGAATTTAGAAACTTTTCAAAAAACTGAAACGATTTGAATTTCTCTGTTTATTTTCGTTTGCAACCAAAAGTTTTGTTGTAGACATTCATGATTGCGGGTAATCAAATCATGAAATGAAAAGAAACAAAAAAATTTAAAAAAAATTTCATATATAATGTCACTTTACTAAGGTTCATAGAAGTATACTTTTATATTTTTGTTATTCATTTAGTCTTTAAACCAACTCGTTATCTAAATTACAGGGGAAAAAACGTTGTCTTGCAGAATTCTAAAACAGAGCTGCTTGACTCGGGGAGGCACTCATTCAAAAGAAAATGAATGTTTAAGTATGCATTTTCCTATTTCTTTCCACTTCTTTTCTTACTTTCTCGTTTGCGAAGTGTGTATATTGAAAATATTATAATTGCCCAGATATTCGACATCACGAATTTAATAAAGCTCTGCATTTTAGACTTTCCTGAGTTCGAAAAAGAAGCACTTTTGAAATTAAGTCTGTCTGTGTCTGGACGATTACTCAAAAACGAGGAGAGTTAGATGGATGAAATTTGGTATGTGGTCTTTACACACAAATTTTGGACAAATTCGTAGGCGCGAAGAGGTACTTTTCTTTAGCAATATAACAGTCTCCTTCAACTCCTTCAAACGAAAATATTAACCCGTTATCTGGATATTTTGTACAAATTTGGATTATGGAGAACTTGAAGACCTAGATAAACGGCTAAATGTCTTTCTTTGTGCGTAGGTTATCGCGGCTCTGATTAAAAGTTATCTCTTAAAGAAATTTCCGAAGTCAGAGAAAAAATAGCTTAACAATCAAACTGACGCGAATGAATAGATAAATATTTGACTTTAAACATAGGGAGCATAAAAAAGAATTCGGAATTATCTTCTGAGGCAATACCGGGAAAAAAATCCCTGTTACATAATCAAAAAACAAAGTAACAAATCGTCATAGAAAATCTTAACCTTGAAGGAGTCCCCCGGCCTGTCTTAGCATACGGGGCCTCTGAACAGCCGCTGCAATAGCTCGAGTTCTGAGGCCGGAGACCTAATAGTCATCACCGACTACTAGGGATGCCGGTTATTGCGAAAATAACCGGTTTTAGGTTATTCAGGTTTTTTTCACCTCCGGTTTAACCTGGAGCTTATAACTGCTCAAATTAACCGGTTTTTGAAATAAACGGTTTTCGGGGGGGTTTATAAAAAAACAAACGCCGTCTGTAGACAAAATTTTTTATTGGTATTGTTTTAACAGGAAATCAATCCATTGGCCAATATTTATCTGATCATAAACACTCTTTCAGTAATCCGCAAACCAACAGACGCCTCGAGGAAGCGGTTGTCGGTGATTGGCCTAAGATGATGACATTCAAAGCTTCATAACTTGGTAAGTGTTAGTCTAATCGGACGTAAACTCGAGCCTATCTTCCGATCCGGTTTTTTATCCGGATTTTTATTGGATTTTTTAAAAAATAACCGGTGGAAACCGGGACAAAAAAAAAACAGTTAACCGAAACAAAAAAAACCTATTTCCGGTTAAAACCGGTAGGTTTTTCCCATCCCTACCGACCACGACCCGGCGCTTCCCGAAGAAGGTCACTGGTGGGAGGTAATTCGACCCCTACTATTTCTATATCCCCAGGGGAAGCGAGCCCGCTTATTTATATGGCGGCTTCTCATCCGTATACTCGCGGTGGGGGATTCCGTCATAGGAAAAGGTATCTTTGAATAATTTTGCTATATTTTTATGGATAACAATCAAGAACATCTGGTTGTATAACATATAGGTCGAACATATAGGTTTGTAACATATAGGTTTTCTGGCAACAAATTAAGAAACTTTCTTCAGCGAAAGTAAACAAAAAAGTTGAGAGGAAACCACTCCAGTCTTTTTTATCTTTAATTCATTAATACAACAATCCTTTCCAACAGGCAAAAAGTAAAAACAATCTGTACTGAATTTGAGATTCGTCATTATTTCAAACAGAAAATGTGGTCTTGTTGCAAGCAATCTTTTGTTGCAAAATTTCAATTGTTATTTTTAGAAAAATTATTCACACACTCTTTCAACCAACTCGTAATCTAAATTGGAAAGAAAAATTATCAAGCAGATTTTTAAAACAGAGCTTAATTGAGAATTCAAGTTAAAGGAAACGAATCTTTACGTATGTATTTTCCTTTTTCATTAAACTTTTTTTTCATATTATACCTAAATAACAATCTTCAAAGCCTCTCAACAAACGCTAAAATACGATAACGACTGAACTTATTGTGCCCTGTTAAATGTGTTTTTTTTAATTTCAACGTTCAAAAAACAATCAAGGAAATATAAACTGCATTCTTTTGATCAATGATCCAATCACAGCTTTGAGCTTACAGTCATATATTTCAGGACATTGACGGCAACTAGGGAAAGTAATATCATCTGGACATATTTTTGGAAAATGATTTAATTTCATTCTCTACCGTTGGTTATAGCATATTATGTTTATACTAACAAATCCATGGGATTTAAAACTCTCCGAATGCGAATCTTTCTCTCTCTCTCTTTTTCACATTAAACTGTAGTGAGGAGAGAAAAATTTCGACTTTTTCAAAAATATAAATGAAAGATATTTTTTTCCTTGCATCGTTTCACTTATATGTAAGGAATCAGTATTTCTGATACTAAGGGAGTAGTAGTTCAGTCTTTTATTTTTGATGAGTTCATATCCTTTGGTTTCAATAATTTATATTAGATTTAATTTATATCTGACGTGTAATCCGAAATGAAGTCATTTCTTCAATTACAGCTCTTCTAATTTCGAAACTCATTACTATTGATTACGTTTCTAGCTACATACTCGTGATAAGTATCCGCCATTAATTTTGAACTTAGATAAAAATGTTTCAACACAGCGTATTCAGTTCAGGGTTCTGGAACAGGTAGATTACTCAAAGACGAATCGGAATCATACAATTTCGCTGGGTCGTAAATGATGTCTTCACATGATAAATAGAGTGATGCGGCCTGATGATTATTCTCAACAGTTTGCATTTGGACGGCGCCAATGATGTCGGGCATATTTTACAGTTCGTGAATATAGCTTTGGACGCCTTCAGTGATACCTAGCAATTCACAGACTGCATTGCTGCAGGACTCCGATTCGTCTATGAATAATCTACTCCTGGGCGCATTGTACTGAAATATTATTTGTATGATACAGATGATGTCACAAAGGACTATGTTAAACAAAAATATACACCAATATAAACCGAGTGTGCTTACTCCTTTGGATAAATAATTTAGATTACATTTTTTTAATTATAGATCCACTGTGTCACATGAATAATAGCAGCTGTTACTTCTATTAGATTTTTCAAAATTACCTATAAAAATAACTTAGAAAATCATCTTGATTATAGGGTGTCCACACTTATCGTGGTCCAGTAGCTCATTTCTAAATCGTTAGAGATAGACATATAGTTCTAATTGGAAAAATGCTTTAAATAAAGGGGAGAATTATATTTTATGTTTTTTGAGTCACTAAATATGTTTCTGAAAAAGTTACGAATTCTAACTTTTTATACGTTTCCCCGGTCTACCAGTCATGTTTAGTAAAATATTTTCGAGACTCTAAGATTTTCAAGGAAAAAAGTCCCACTTTTCCGCGACTAAAACTGAGTGAGTTATGCAGCTTTGGATTTCATGCTTTTAAACCAATCAGCGATCTCGTCGAGCAACATCTGTGCATTGATTGGTGTATCACCTTCAAGACGGCTATTGAAATGGTGTAAAGTGGTATGAATCAGCGATATTCAAAGCTCCATAATTCGGTCAGTTTTAGTCGCAAAAGTGTGGGACTTTTTTTGTTTAAAATAATAGAGTGTCAAGAACATTTAAGTTAATATGATTGATAGGACCGGGGGATTGTATAAAAAGTTAGATTTCGTAACTTTTTCAGGAATATATTTATTCACTCAAAAAACATATATTATAATTCTTCCCTTCATTTAAAGCATTTTTCCAATTGGAACTATATGTCTATCTCTAACGGTTTAGAAATTAGCTATTGGACCACGATAAGTGTGGACATATTATTTCCCTTTCCGTAACAGTGAGACACATTCGCCAGGCAGGTGTTTGCATTAATGTTGTATAACGATCGGGGCGCCCGTTTCTCTCCGAATATGTAATTAACACAGAGCCTCAAATCGAAACTCAAGAATCGTTTGCATGCATTTTCACTATCGTAACTACAAAATGCAACAAATAAAGAGAACTTGCTGCCAAATATACATGGCTCTTATCTTTTAAAAATCATGTCTAGTTCTCTGAATCAAGTATGGGTTTCTTACGACATCTAGAAGTGACTCATTTGCTTAAGAAATCATGAAAGTATGGTCACACAAAAGGAGGTGTTAGAAATCGTGAGCGTGAGTTGCTAATGTCACCTCATAATCTTCTCACATTTATCGGTATTACTTTCGTTTGTTTTGTGAGGCTGTCCAATCAAAAGTGAATGGAGAAGTAGCGATTGCAGAGTTTTGAATTTTAAGTTTCTGCCTGACTTGAAGCGGAAGGTAAAGGTAATGCGTAAGTAGTTATCTTTGCTTCTGGATTAAAAATACTAGTATTATAATAAAGTCTTAACAACTACAAATTTATTCTATTCATTTCCGTATATTTATGGTCGAATATCTGTATTTAATTATTCGAACTTATCAAATTTGTTAAGTCATTTTACGAGTGAGTTGTTGATCATACCATTTAGACAAATTTTCACCCACTGGGTTGCATTTTGCGAATGGATAGTATAAGAAACGCTTAATTGTATTTTTATGTTATTATTTAAATATCTCGTTAAATTTATTGTCAGTTTTATTTGTTAAATTTACCAGGTTTAAATTTGATTCTTGATGAGTGCATTTTTGAGTTCTGATTCAAAATTTGCTGTTTCTTTGCAATGAATATAAAGAAGTCGCCTGTTGTAAGCTAAGCGAATTTGGTTGCCTGTGTTCGTGGTATCATTGTTGGGCATTGCCCTTGTCCTATACAATTTACAGTGGCGACCATAATATGATTTCTTCGCCCCCCCCAAGTAGTTTAACATGTCTAAATGGCGCCTGATCCTATTGGCACAAAGATATTATACGATATTCTGAATGCTGAACGATATTTCGTGCAACTATTGTAGCAATATTGTAGAGCATCTTAGCTATTAGGGTACGGTATTATTTTTTAGCTCCTTAGTCATATTTGGCTTTAAAAGTGACATAAACGCAATAACGTTTTGTCTCCATGGCGCCCCCTACGATTGAAGCCCGGGGCATTTTTACTCCCTTACCCCAGTCGCAACGCCACTGACAATTTAATCTATGATTTAGGTATTTTCTTTAATGTATTGGTCTCTTGGTCGTATTATTCTTGATTTAAATAAGTCTGGTTGTTATTCCCTGACTTTAGTTCATTCTATTTTAATTCAAATCGCACGCACTCTGAACTGTATAACCACCCCTATATTAACTGTATACTTCTTCCCTGAGTCTAGCAATTCCTTCGTTCAATTCTTTTTTTCACTCAGAGCATAATATATTAATGAGATTATATTTGAATATCATTTGATAAAATGTATAAATGCTTGCAACAAATATATGACTTTTATTATGGGAATGTACTGAAAGATGTTGAATCAGAGACTAAGTTCAGTGTTTATATGCACTCATTCATGTATTTGTTACAGTTAAAGCGTGGAATCCGTTATTTCATAAAATAACTAGGTATTTTGTGAATTATCTAGTTGAATACATAGTTTTTCTAGAAAATAAGTGAATTATAGGCTTTAACTGTAACATATCCATATTATATGCTCACAGATTTTGATGACTGTTGATTATAATAAATTTTTTTCCCACAATTACTAATATAATAGCCCAGATCTGTCTCTCGATAACGCTCTGACGTCACCAACAATAAAACTCGCACCATAGCACTGCGATACGTTAAACAGCATTGTTTCATTGTTAGAGAACCTAAATTTCAGTAATTTTAAATTTAAAAGAGTAATTCTCGTTCTAATTTCAAATTTAATAGCTCTAAAATAGTGAAATGAAATTTTCTATCGATTGATATAAAATTTATCTCGCTATGATCAATAGTTCCTGAGAAATTTTAAATTATAGTAATCATATATTTCAAATTAATTTCCGTTTTTTAATGGTAACTAGTAAATTACGTCAGTGGTATATCATGCGCGTGATATAGTTTGGACGCCACGATGCATCTTATTATTTATTGCAATCGTGATGATATAATTTGATAATATTTTTTGGGCAAAGTTTGACAAGCAGAGAAGTGCTTTGTTTTGATAAAAATTTCGAAAAAGAATTCCTTTGAAATTTTAACTTTTGTCTTATGTTTGACAAGCTGAGAATTTCAATGGTTATTGAATTATAATAAAATTGTTAAACAACGAAAAATACTTCACACGGAATGTTGTTTACCAAGAGGGTTTTTGAATAAAGAAATATGTAAATAAAAAAAAATTTCTTGTCATAAAACATATGTTTATTTTATTTGTTTCCAATCAATGTTAAACATTTCTCTCGCATATATATATATATATCTATTTAAACACGTCAAATTTGACGGAAAATCTCTCGAATGAAGAGGCAATTTGCACCCGTCATACCATGACAGGTGATTTTCTAGTATGTAATAATGTCTCTCTACTTAAAGAGACTGCTTGTACGACAAAATAACAAAAATTGAAACAATAAAATTAAAATAATTATTGAAAAAGGAACACATATGTAATGCATTCAACCGACCCTAATGTTCCTTATGCCTTCGCGATATTGCGTAAGGGAATAAAGCAAGAACTTTTTAAGAATAGAATATATTTATTTGGTAGATTTCCAATAATAAATAGTATATTTTTTTCTTTCATTCTTTTACTTCCTATGATATATAAATATATGAGATAAAATTCATTAAAATTAAGGCATGTGAGATTTATCTGCAATTTTTTTCAAAAAAAGGAAACAATCGATTGCAGAAAATATATACATTTTGAGTCTACATATGCTCTTTCTTCATATCTGATTAAGAAGTAAATTCCATAGGCGAAATTAGTCATGAAACGTTATCATCAAAGGTCATGAAGGATTTTATCTGAAATCACAAGTATCGCTTGAGATTTTGTATTGCTGTCAAAAGATTCCTCTGAAAAAATGGTACTTATTGAGAACGTCAATTTTAGCTTTATTAGTGTAATTGATAGTCAATATTAGCTTTATTAGTATGAATATAATTGTTTGGTTTAGCATAGTTTAGTTTAGTTATATTAATGTCTCGTATTGAAACAAGTCGAGGGTTAATTTGGGACGAACCTCGTAGTTTTGAACCACAGTCAAATGTCGAGGACGACACCTGAGCTGGCACTTCACTCTCCAAACTTCCGTGATTTAACGTGCAAGAGGCCCACATACACGTCGGAATTTCAGTGGAATCGGGTTTCGGACCTGGAGCTCTCCTGCTTCGAAGTCGAAACCTAACCACTAGGCCGCTGTTGTCCCATTGGCTGATTTAGGCAGGTCTAAATGCAAAAAGGGACGAATTATGAAGGTCAAAGACGTGAGTTAGAGCAAATTAACCAGAAATTATTATTGTTGTAAAGTCTCATGAAAGATATCTTTGGCTAGTTGAAGGAATGTCCTCACGAATGTTATGTTTTTACAAGGGTCTTTTTTTTTGTCAACCTCCGATGGGCCATAAAAAAGAAGAGAAGAGTAGAGAAGAAAATGAATTTATTACCAAAAGCTATGTTCAAACTTGGTTACTTTTTGAAATTATCGCCGTGGAGATTCAGGCATTTTTCATATCGGTGGACCAGGTTTCAAATACCTTCTTCGAAGAGCGTTGCAGCCAGTGATGCGAGATGTCAGAGCTATACGGAAGGCGATCCGACGCGTCCCATTTAAACTGCCCCAGAAGCGATTGGGTTACAACAGCATTGCGAGGGTGGGTGTTATCCTGAATGAGGACAACTCCAGAAGTCAGAATGGCTCTTTGCAATCGTCGTAAACTCTGTCAAGAAACAACTGCATTGATTGTTTTCCACAAAACAACCTTCTGCTTAAATAAAGCGAATAACACTAAGCAACTCGTGCATGGCGGAAGCATCAATTCTATAATCCATGTTTACGTACCAACAGCTCAGAACAAACTGGCCAACTGGCGTCGACAGTAGTGATGTGTCGTTCACTCCGGACCGAATCCGCGGATCCGGATCCTCAAAAGGAACGGCGGATCCGATTCCGAGCAAAAGGAACGAATCCGCAGAATCGGATTCATGAGCTCCTCGGAATTAGATTCATGAATCCGTGGAATCGTATTCATGAATCCGTGGAATCGTATTCATGAATCCGTGGAATCGTATTCATGAATCCGCGGAATTGGATTCATGAATTGGAATAGGATTTACTGATTCTGCCGAATCATGATTCCGATTCAGAATCACTGATTCGGATCCATAATCTTAGAAGAAGATCTGTTTCGTTCAGGAATGAACGATTTTACAGAACGGACTCGGATCCGTGGGTCCGAGTCCATGAAAGGAACGAATCCGACACATCACTAGTCGACAGTAGTTGAGGTTATCGATAGAAAGATGCGCAGTCGTCCACCGCGCATCCCCACATCCTACCACTTGTCTGCCTGTTTAGCGGCTAGATCGGAGATCGGAAAAAAAATGACCCTCGTGACAAGGGCGATACTAGACAGTGTGGGACCCATTTTTCACTCCTGGAAGGTAGGACAGTAGTAAGATCCCTGTGCTTATGTAATTTTAACATCTCGGTTGGGGGTTCGGGGCCTCTAAGACTGTAGAGCCCCTGGCATTGTGCCTGTCCTGCCACCCTACAGTTACACCAGTAAAGTCTAACTGCAGGAGGAGTTTACGGTGGCTACTAATAAAGATGCGGTTTATATGAATATAAAATAACATCCCACTATACCCCTGTGCCTATAAACGATTACGATTATTGAATAGTTCGACTTATATGAAAAATTGCTGTCTCAGAAATACTCAAACTGACGACGAATGATAATAAAATCTTAGCTTTCAAATTTATTAGATTATACTGATAACTCGTAAAATTTGTTGTTAAAATATTTTACCCAAGAAGAAATAAATCGAGAACATATTCCATAAAAACATAATAGGCTTTTATATCAGTTACTGCTGCTATCCAAATACTATAAATATAGTATACATTATGGGAGAATTCACTTATAGACTTTATCTGTTCCACTTAGTTATACTGACTAAAATTAAATTTTAAAAAAATTACACCCATTAGCAACTTTTGCTGCAACGTGATAAATGTATATAGGGATGAAACCTATTAAAATTGGTGTAAATTTAAAAAGAAAATATTTAAAAAAATCCTGAGACTATACAAGTATTATTACAAATGTATTTCGAACGATTAGTACGTCTCTCTAGTCTCATAAATTAGCTCTTTTTTTCTCTGTACTGAGTCTATTGTTATGCACGTATAATCAATTTCGTATACGTTCATGATGTTTCTCGATGTCCCCTTCAAATTGTTAGTTATTTTTATCTCATTAAATTAAAATTCGGCAAAACGATTCGCGGCAAAAAAATAAATAAATAATAAAGTTCTGAGATATTTAGTGCATGCAATCCGAGAAAAAAAAATGACGGCAGGCTATCTATCTTTTTCAAACAGCCGTTGATGTTAAAGGCGTAGGAATACTTGACTCGTGTGACTCTTTTCCGATTTTCAAATTTTTTTTGTAACTTTTGTTGTTACCCTTTATCTCTAAAATAAGACATTAGCTATGTTTTTATAATAGTTATAATAGTTTTATAATAGTTATGTAGTTACCGAAATATAGAGAATCTCCCATACAACGTTTTTTGACATGTGAATCAAATTCCTTCCTGAGACCCCAGCGGGAGGAACGTAGTCCTACATTAAAAACTATACCGATTTTTCAGGAATAATTACCATTTGGCGACAAAATTACCATCAAAGGATAACGCCTTCGTAATTAGATAGCAGAAATATATTAAGCTATTACGGCAATAATTTTCTTTGCTTTTTTGAATGGAGCTTTTCTTTATGGCAAAAGACTGATTTCTTTTCCCTAGTTAACAGAAGATTTAAAAATATTATATAATAAGACATCAAAATCAATTTATAATTAATTTCGTGATTTCTCAAAGATATAAAGCAGAGAAAATGAGCCTTCGTATAATTTTTAAATTTCAAGCAACATATGAAAATTTATTGTGAAATTTGCCATCTTTAATAAAAATCGATACATCATGATTTTTACTATAGCGTGCGACTTCATCGATAGAAAATGGCTTTTAAATTTATAACATGAACAAAATGTTATTTATCATCATATCAAGCTAAACAAATATGTTTGATCCTTAGAATTATATTTCATGAAATATCTCTATTATTCCATAAAAATATCAGCTTCACAATCCTTTGTTCTTCATGCTTAGTGTCTTAAATTGAAGGGAAAATAGTCTCCGTTAGTAAAATAATCTGTATGATACATGCAAAAAAGAGACACTTTTTCCAAATAGCAGATTAAGTGGCAAACGAATTTACAGGAAATGAATATGGAGATTGTTACCGTTATAGTTAGCAATACTTGAGGAAAATATGTTTCAGTCAAGCAATAGTCTATCAACGTATTTGAACATTGCGCTAGCTTTCTTTAGACTGGATTCACTAGAAATGAAAATAGATTAGTTATAAAAATCAACATGGCTCGTGTTTCTGACCAACTTCTTTGAGTATTATTTTCTGCGAAGCTTCGTGACAAGTGATTCACTTGATAATGGTCAGAAGTTATTTCAGCTTTATCTAGGTCTTTGGCGAACATTTCTTCTCTTTTTTCCCCCACTTCAGTAAAGGATTTAGAGTATATCCATTTTTCAATGTATCCTCATGCATGCTATGTGTAAGTTTCTTTAATTTCAAATTTAATTTTTTAAAAATGCTATGACAATATTCTGTTAGCTATGGATCTCAAGAACTTCATTTATATTCCTTCTTGTCTTCCCATTCTTTTCGAAGTATTTCAAAATTTATGTACTATCTATATGTATTTTAACGTTGAGGACGATTTTTGGTGCGACCGATTGGGGAAAATCCGTTATGCTTAAAACAGATCGCATTTTTAATGTAAACAGTTACTAAGCAACTGCTTATTTTTAACGCCAAAATGAATAACGATCTTTTTCTAAACATAGCAACAGTTGCTAAGCGATGTTTTATTCGTTAAATCAAATAAAACTCAATTTATGCAGTGAAAATAATTTTTGATGTGAAAGCAAATTTTCATAATTTTCTTGAAATTCAATTTGTATGTGTGTGCCTTTGGTCTAATTAATAGCAAAAATGTACTTTACCCACTATATTTTCATGAAAATTGTAAAGACCTTCTATTTAATGGTAGTATTTTTTCACAATCCATTTATATTTTACAACTTTCGTAGTTTTCAAATGGCAGCAGCGGTTAAACTTTATTTTCATTGAAGTCCAGATGTTTTGATTGCTATCAAACGACCAATGTATGATGTTAACTTTATTTTCATTATAATTTTATTTTATTTCAAAGCTGGCATTTCTAATCATCTAAAAATATAAACAAAGAATCATGCATCTTAATTTTATATAATTTAACCTTAATAAATTCATATATCTTCTCTAATATTTATAAATATAGAATGCAAAAAATATTTGCTTGGATTCTTAAACTGAGGAAAATCTCAGGTAAAACAAAAGGGAAACAATTCATCAAACTGCCCCAATTCCCCATAGTTTCTTTTCTCTTTATTTACTCCTACACCTATACGCCAGTATCTATTCAGATTCTATAGATCTCATAAAATCCGGCAAGAGTCGTCGAATTATAAATATTTATTGCCCCTACATTGAAGCTATCGGTAGAATCGTCATTGTCTAAATCTTTCTATTAGCCTCCATAAAATAAAGTGACGGGAAATGTCCTATTCTCCCAGGCAATGAAAAATTCAGACTACGGATTTTGTTCTTTTTATATCAGTGCATTGTGAAGTTTTGCCTCAGACGTATCAACTTCTCAGATAATGGATTATTTCTTGACTTAGCGCTGACTTCACTCTCTGTTGACACCTTCCGGAATGTGCTCCCTTCTTCGTTCAGCCGCGTCTTCAAGATTTTCGCTATTATTTCTCCAGTAACAGAATTTTTCAAGTAATTTCCAGAAAACAATGATTTCTTGTGTTCGTGGATCTTGTTTGTCTCATAGATGATCGTAAGTTGGAGAAGGTAAGTAAACTTCAGTCTGTTTCCTTTCATTTTGCGAGTTAAATTCATTTCTGTATAATTACTGTGGCAACTTGGGCCACAGTAATCCCTAAAAAGGGAAATTATTAGCATGCACCTTCCCTATACGATGGGGAATTCAATCAGTATGGAAGAAAATCATGGTCGAATGAGGTCCTAAGAATGGAATCGGTAATCTGCCGATTTAAAAGTCAATATTCTAAATATTCAACTGTGTGAAATATACGTTCGTAAGTGTCTATGTGTCGTGTTGTTATTCGTCAAATAAATAATTGGATGCAAAATAATGCAAATAGGGAGTGACAATTTGGACTCTAAAAAGAACACGCAATATCGAAACTCAGGCTTAACGCCACATGTTCGATGGAATTTGGCTAATTCGATGCCGACGGGACCTTGATGAAAATTCTATTTACCCAGAAATACAAATTAAACCCTTAACAGTTTTGCCCGAACTCCCCTCTTGCATCGAATTATGTCATTTTTAAACTTATAAGCTAAAATTAAGTCATTCATGGACGTTACAACTCCGTACAAAAATGACCGGTTATCCATTAACATCTCAAATGTTCTATGGACATGTAGTTGAATCAATACGACAACACATCCCCAAAACAGAGGAGGGGGCGGGAATATCTCATTAGATAGTACAAAAAAACTACTCTATTAAGGGGTTATGTAATACTGGATTTAAAAATGAATATAGCAAGAGAAAATTACAATTTTTAAGCTTAAAGTGACAGTAAAGATTTATTTTCAACTTTTAACCGATTTAATAATTAATGCATAGTTAATAAAAGTATAAAAATATTAAGTAATTTTAATAATTAAAGTAACAATAACCATAATTAAATTTTTTTTCAAATGTTAAGAATAATAATTTGAATACAATTTTTTTTGAAGTCTACAGTATAATAATTTTAATAAATAAGTACAGTTTACAGCTCTTTGAATACATCAACTATAAATAAAGCTTCAAAATAAACAGAAAAATTCACGTTTAAAGTGTTCGAATTTTTTTGCTAAAGTGACAAATTTTTATTGTTGTTTTATTGAATGCCTTGTACCGCAGTAAAGTTTTTGAGTGAATTAAGGATCTTAAAAAAGTATTAATTTACGATCACTGAAGACACAAATTACGGACGTTATTCGAATTATCGACAACATTTTAACATTATTTTTGTAGGAAAAGCAGGCACCTGAGAAAAATTCGAACTAATCAAGTTTTACTATTCCGCTGTATTAAAACTTCCGCGATTTGAAAAGTGTTTGTTTGCAAATATTCTTATGTAAAGATTCTTCATATGGGAACTATTTCAAATAATGAATGATAAAAGCTTCATTTCACATCTTCTATAAATTAAAATTTCACATTTATAAAAGTTGTATCAAAAGTGTATGTGATGTGTTAATGTAATATGTTTTTATTAAATGTAAATGTGATCCTTGAATTATTGCATTAGTTTCTTCAATGTGTACAAAATTATGCATACTGAAAAAGTACTTTTTTGTTTTTAGTATGTATATTTAAATCTTTTCAGGTAATCTTTTCAATTACATATAATTTTCAAAAATAAAATCGGTTCGGATAAACCGGAATTTCGGATTAGCGGGGTTCTATTGTATATGTTTGTTATTTCAGAAACCTTCCTTCTTAAAGGATTAGATGATAAAGATATGATGCAAGAAAAAATATTTCTGCCCTAGTACAATTAAAACTATATATTAGTCAAATAAATTAATTTTGTAATTATATAATCATAATTGATAAAATACTCTTAATTCCAAATTATAAATAATACAAAAAAACACTATTTGATTAACCCTCCTCAGTATCTTGTTCTTGATGTAGTAATTAAAAACTATTTCATTTATACAACGACTAGTTGTGTTTTAACTATTTGCTTATATTCAGTAGCGGCGTGCATTGCAGCCGTGGGGTTGCTGTTATCAATCCTACGTCGCGCATTGAAGCCTTAAGGCATAAATTAAACTTTGCCTTTTCTAATAAACTTAATATAATTTAATTATTCATCAATAAAAATATTAACAAGATTTTTAATTTCATGTAGTTAAGTTTTAACAACGAAATTACTAATTTTTATTTAATTTTAATTAAAAAGTAAAAGTAAATGTTTTCGATCACTTTTCTTGTATTCTTTATTTTCGTTTATAAAGATTTATTCTACTGCGGCTGAATAATAAATAAATAGTAAGATGGTTAAAATAAATACACATTTAGGGATGTTACTTTCGCATTTATATATAAAAAAATTTATAGTACAATATTTTTAATTAATTTTTATTATTTATCAAATAATTATCCTTGTAGCGGTTACAATCAGCTGCCCTCTCCTTTCTATGGTAGGTGGCGCTACTGGAGCCATCTTTTTTCCATGATGCCTCTCTGTCATTCTTGTCTGTGTGCTTGTCTCGTGATGTTGTTCTCTGTCTTGTCTTGTGTCTTGTAACTTTAATGTTCTGTGCTGTGGAACGTAGCCTAATAAAAAATGGTTCCTAAAATTGACTGGATTCTTCAGCAGCACTACACACAAACTTGAGTCTCGTCCCTCTATATCCTTTATTTTTTTTTTTACTTATATTCAAATTTCAAGCTGGCGAAAAAAAATTCTGTAATAGAAAAACGTTTAAAAATCCCTCTTCTACCGTCTCTGGAAGGGAAGGGTATGCTGTATTCCCGCCAGTACTTTCCTCCCTCACAAATTGTAGAGCGGAGCGAATCAACACCTCCTGGATTTTCATCCGATCCCGGTTTCCATTCGGCGCACTAGGCCATAAAACTGAAATACGATTGTGGGTAAGGGAGAGCAAGCCTCTCGCAAAAAAGCGAAAACTGCATGGGGGAGGGGCAGTGAAGCTCTCTCGGGAAAGCGAGACGGGGAATCCCTTTCGAAAGCGGGAGGAATGGTAGGCCCAGTAGCCCTAGGGGATTGAAGTGACCGGTTGTGTCGTTTGCTTGGAGCCTCTATGAATAAATGGATGGGTTGAAAACTGGAACTGTCTGGTGAGTAGCGTTCCAAATGGTGTGGAACGGTCCGACCGTGAATCTCCAGCTTTAGATGGGTCATTCAAGTTGACTCCAAACTGACGGTCACTGTGATCCTCCTCCTCCCGCTTTCAAAACAAGTCCCCTTGTCCCGGACTGACTCCCACCCATGCTCCCACTCCCCCACGGGTGATTTTCGCATTTTTGAGAGAGCATCTCTCCCCTTATTCAGGATCGTATTTCAGTTTTATGACCGAATGCGCCAAATGCAAAACGAACAACATTGGATTTTTTGTCCACAGAAGTTCAATTCTCATCGGATATTCGCATTGAAGGCGACATTTTTGGCAGTTTTCTGTCTACGAAGAGATGCATACCATCTTTCGTTGCTTTTCTCCTGAATATGGAAAGCTCTGAAAAGAATGGATATAGTTTGTTGAAGGATTTAGATATCGCTTGCAAAAGTAAATAAATTCTTGATTATATTTATACACTCAAAAGAGATGGGGATGCTCCATTCCACACTGTCTATGAACGAGCCGCCCTTGCTTGCATTAAACCCTTTTAAGGCCGTGGAAAGTACACTTCCCGCCAAATTCATCAATTTCTAAATGCAATTTTTAAAGTTGGTGTAAGTTCTCTCCAAATTTGCCGATGAAACAATAACCTAGATGTTCCTGTTTCTTATCTCAAACCAAAACGAAGTTTCTTCACTTGATAATAAATTATTAATTAATTAAATTCATTAGCAAAAAATGTCATCCAATAAGCTAATTGATTTTTTTTCCGAAATTTAACCGATTGACACAAAAATTGGACACAAATTTAACATTAAGGTAAGAAGGCCACATACCAAATTTCATTTATCAAAGTAATTTTTAAAGAAGTTATTGCGGTCAAAAGTATGCGATTATACAGACAGTCGACCCTTCGACGGATTTAATCCAAATTTTGATATAAACCTACATTCCTGATTATAAAAGTGTGTACCGAATTCTATTCTATTCTATTTAAGTTTGCGAGTTATCGCGTTCACATGAACACGGACATACAGACAGACTGACTTCCCGTGGACGGATTTTGTCCAAAATTTGATAGAAACCTAAAAAATATGTGTGAAGACCAATACCAAATTTCATCCCCGTAGCTCTAATAGTTTTCGAGTTATCGTGTTCACAGACAGACATAATTCCAAAATTGTGTTTTTCGGAGGGAGGTCCAAAACGTGGAGATTCGTCAAAATATCGAGTTCGAATTTTTTGACGATTACAATACTTCCTCTTTGTATAACTTCGTATACGAGGAAGTGAAAAGCAGACATACCATATTTTCGAAGGAGCTTGTTACTTTACGCGGATAACTATTCTTTTCAAAAGGAACCATAGCGTTTCATCCAGACGTCAATAATAATGCGATAATTTCCACATGTAAATTATCTTCACATTTTACGATTAGTTTTCCATTAATTGTTGATTACTTGAAAGGTTAACTTTGAAAACATGTTTTCAAGTCACTTGCATAAAGAAGACAACTGAGATTTTTAAAAATTATGATCACGCATGATAAATCTAAAATAACGCCAAATTATTTTTTTAAATAAAAGGGCTACAATGCTGAATTTAAATTTATTCACAACACACTTACGATAATAATATTAAATTCGTTTTTAGTAATAAGTTTATTAATAAGTAATTACCATGTATTTTTTCAGAAATAGAAATGCCTTGCTTATAAATAAATCAAACATACAAAAATGCTCATTTAGAAAAGGAGCGCTTTCCATTACAGCTTGCCAAACCCGACAACTTTCTAAGCGCTTTTTTTCTTCTTGCAAGCCGCTTAAAAACATCTGTATAGTACTGAATGGCTGAGTGTGTGAGGCTCGTAAAGCAGTTGGTCGCTAAACCGAATAGTGACACAAAGTATTGACTCTCTTTCGTTTAATTCTTGTTGTGAATAGAACAGAACTGCCGTATTTATTGCAGTTTGAGTAGCAAAACTTACCTTCTCAGAATCCTACAAAACGAAGACTGGAAGCCGGCTTTACACTCAATACAGGTAAAGAATTTGCATAGCATTTCAAAAACCTGATGTACGTAGCTTAGTACTAGACTGCGCTGTCGCTTTGCGCGATACCTGAGAAATACATTATTTTCGGAAAATTGCATTCATTTTTAAATAGTTCTTAGAAAAGAGTAAACTATAAAATTTAAATAATGAAAGAGAAATGCTAAATATAGGCAAACAAATGCTAATCTTTTCATTCCACTTTCTTGATACGAAAGTGAGTGTTGAAATTCTCTGATCTTGGAAGATCACTTCTTGTGAGTTTCAGTGGAGGAGGGGCATTTTCAATTTCATTTTGTGTATCGTTAATTTTAAAATATTTACATGCGTATAATTATAACCAAAATAAAGAAATACTTGAATTAACTACGACATCTGATTTTTTCAATTCATTGCTATCATATGAATACCGAAAATTCGTATTACAGTAAAACATCGATTAACCGAACAGACAGAGACACAGAACATAATCAGAACAGAAATCTATTAAAATATATGCGCAGTAACGTGATTTCACTGCTGGCTTGGGACAAAAATGAAAATAACATTCTTTAAAAGTGAATAATGTTTTATTTAAACGATTTACGAAACGATCAATATAAACTTCAATATAAGAATAGTAATGTATAGAAATATAATATTATAAACTTAAGTTACTTTTTAGACCAGGAGTTCCCAACCTTTTCCCCCTCGCATACTCCTTGATTATTCTTTTTGTTTTCGCGCCCCCCTACTATAATATCCAACCTCCCCCCACATTCATCCGCAAAGAAGTTTTTATCAATAATGTTAAGGTTAGCTTAAGTTATCTTAAAAATGAAATGACTCGAATTAAAAACATTTGCAAAATTTATTTTTGATTTTACATTTTATTCCATTTTTACGATAGTATTAGTTCAATGCCAAAACAAATGAAATTATTTCATTTTAACTTGTAAGGATAGCTAAAAATTACACGTCGTCATAATCAACTATTCAAGTGGTATAGTTATTAAATAGCAAGTATTCACTTGGAGAAACAAAATTCTCTAACTTTTTTAATCCCTTATGTTTTCTTGTTTCCGCCATTAAGGACCCCCAAATGGTCCTTCGTGCACCCCCAGGGGTACCCGTACCACAGGTCGGAAACCTCTGTTTTAGACGATGACGTATAACAGAAACTAACGGTTAAACGAGTGACGGTTAATCGAAGTTTTACTGTATTTGTCTCTTACCTAAACGTGATTGAATTAGAAATTTTACATCATTTTCGTAGAAATCTCATTTTTTAAAATAACCATATAAAATGAACACTATTCTATGAAAAATAAAAATATAGAGAGATGATTTTTTTTCTCTTTATCCGCTATTTTTCTTTCTAAGCATGTCCAAAATTTTGAATTACAAGACCTTGAATTATCAGTCTTATGTAAATATTTATAACTTACTCGAGATGAATAAGTTGACAGCTTTATCATCAGAATGAGAAATCTGAATTATAATACCAGCAGTAGGAATATAACATGGTTTGTAAATTCTTTGAAGAGTTCGGCAGTTAAAAGGGGAGGCAGATTAACCCTCAGTCTGCTTATCCTGTCAACCGCCATACCATGCTGAAAGCACCGGTTCTCGTCTGATCACCGCAGTTAAGCAGCATCGGACGCGGTCAGTACTTGGGAGGGTGACCGCCTGGGAACACCGTGTGCTGTTGGCATCTTTTTAACCGGTTCGGTTGCCGTAAAGACATCAGGTACAGGGCCATGGGGCGGCTCTCTGTCTGCTTATCCAGCTATTTCCGCGGGTAGGAAGTAAGTCTGCTTTCTGCTGCATCCTGCGATTTTAGCAAGCTAATTTGCTTCCTTAGTACTATAATAAAGTTGAATCATATAACACTAGTAAAGCTTTGTATATAAATAACAGTTCACTTGGTTCAACGGTATTTGAACATTTTTGCAAACGTTACTTCTAAATAGTGATTTTAAAAAAAGACGGAGGGGGTTAAAACGAATGTAAGTACAAATTTATATGCAAAAACCAAACGAAAAAGAGGATGGTCTTATGCAGATTCTCGAAAAAACAGCGACACAATAAATGTGAGTTAATACAATCACTCGTAAACTGGAGACACCAGTGGCGAATCCAGGATTCGGGTCTGGGGGTGCTGAAGTCATAAAAATTATGTATCGTAGTGACGAATGTCACACCTCATGGCTTATATAAACCAAAACACTTTAACTTTACGGGCTTTCCTCTCCTGACAATAAGAATAATAAAGAACACTACAATACTTTCGATAATTTAATAAAAAAATACACTGAAATAACTGGCCAAAAAATGTTTTCGATCGCGCCAACACTACAAGTGCACGTGGAATGACAAGAAAAGTAGGAAAATTTTCGATCCTGTCAAGTCAGAAAGCAATGTTGTCACGATTTTATTACTATTTAATTAAAATTAAGATCAAACAGTTGTAGTGATTTTAAATTAAATCAAGAATTTTGGTTTAGCTCTGGGGGGGCTGCAGCCCGATAGCCCCTCCCCTGGATTCGCCACTGGGAGACACAGTCACAGCATCTGAAACAATTAGCAACTCTACTAATGTAGGTGAACGCTCAAGAATTACACGCCTTGATCTGCTCCAGAGCCAAGACGTTTCATTTTTACATTTAAACCTGGATAAGAAGATAGCTAACAAATTTAGATTGAGTCCAAAATTTTATTTAATACGTTCACGCCGGCACGTACCACCGGTGGCTCGCACTTGAATGTTTCATCAGGCAGTGCGTACCAACAACTATTTAGTTTGTTCAGTAACTAGAAAAAATTTCCATATAGTTGAAAATTAAAACAATGGAAGTTCAACTTATATTAACTGAAAGAGTAGGATTTATTTTGTTTCAACTCACAATTATAAACATAACTTATATAATAAATTCGATAATATAAACATAACAATTCAATATTATAAACATACATGCCAATTTATTTTCCATACAATATTTTAAAACATTTCAAACAAAGTGCTGGCAAAAAGATGTAGTGGTAAAAAAAGAGCAGCAATGGCTATCATTGCGGTAAAATTTCGTTTTTCACTTTAGTTCTGCGCCGCCCATTAAAGCAAAGCGCTTTCAGAGTAGGCGCCCATGGGAGAGAAACATGAATTGCCGCGCCGGCGTGAACGTGTTAAAGAGGTGAAAAATTTGGCGTTTGTCTCCATTTTGGGGCCTGATCGTAGGTATGCAGGTGATTAATTATTTGCAAGCCAAATGCTGAAGTTGAATTTTTCATTCCTATGTGATGTTTTTGATTCTTTCTGTCAGAGATCAATTCGTACAGTACTCGGCATTGAAGTTATAAATCAAACTAGCGGGAGTCTCTCCCCTCGATTTTCTCAAATACATCTATGTAGTGGAGCCGGAACATCATTCCGGCGCTGATGCTTCTTTTTGACGAGAAATAAATAAGATTAAAAAAACCTGAAAAATACCTTTTTAAAATAACGCAATCCTCATCCTATATTTGCCCTCGAAAATATGATTGGTATTTCAGATTAATAGAAGTAATAAGCCATTGGCGAGCGGTGACGGAAGGGGTGAATGATATAGTTTCATATATCTTGATGAAACTATGATGTTAAATTCTTCCTATACACGCTGATAAATTCAACAAACATATTTTATTATTTCATGATTCTAGTACCTAGATAAAACAATGATACATTTTTAAAATATATTTAAAAAAATTGTTATGAGGAGATTTCCCGCTTATTTTCCTTATCGCCTGCTCCATTATATCCTTCACCACATTCTTCCCAACAACCTCAACCTCAAAAGATGGTCTACCTCCGCCCTGCCTTAGCATCCGGGTCGTCTGAATGACAGCCGCTGCAATAGCTCGAGTACTGAGGCCGGAGTCCTACCGAGCCACGGCCCGACCCCTCCCGAAGGAGGTACGTACTATCACTGGTGGAGAGACCAACAGCCCCACCATTACTATACCCCAGGGTATAGTAGCGAGAACCCGCTTACTTATCCGGCAGCAACTCATCCGTGTACTCGCGGTTCCCCGGGAAACCCCCTCCGAACAATACCGTCTAGGTCAAACGCTCCGGCACTGCTTAATTTACGACTCACCACTGCACACATACTTCCACAACATGGAGCGTTTTGCGTCCAATTTCAGTTATAGGGAAAAGAATTGAGCATGCATTTTGAACCATTTATCTTAGACCAAATGGTTCCAACGTCTGATACAGATCTACAGACCACAAACAAATTTAAAGAGGGCAAGGCCGCAAACCAAATTTCATTTATCCAGATTATTTCCTTTCGGAATAACTTTGTCACAGACAGACAAACTTAATTGCAAAAATGGTTTGTTTCGGACACCGGGAGTCTTAGACAAGGAGATTCATCAAAATCTCGAGATCACATTTTTTTTGAAGTGTATAATACTTTGTATTCAACAACTTTTTATTCTATAAAGTAAAAAGAATCTTCTCATTTCGGAAACCTGCAATTATCCTTCCAAATACAAATAAACATCCTCGTTAAGCCCTTAGCGCACGGATGAATTTTCTGAGAGAGAGTACGAGTTTTTGCCCTCCAAAACGGTTTTCGACTGCCTAAATGAATGGTGAGTACTTTGAGATCGAGGAGCAAAGCTCTTGCTTTCTCGTAGAAATCGCCTCCGTGTGCCTTTATTTGTGCAGCTTTCGCTTTTGACTCCCATCCAAAGTACGGCATATATTCATCATCTGAGAGAGTGATCCTTTTAATATTGAATTTTTATTTTAATAACGGTAAATGTCTTTAATTATGGTAGTTTAAATAAAATAAATGTTCGAAGCGAAGTTGACAGGGGAGGTGTTCACTTATGTTTCATATGCAGAATTTAAGCTATCCACTCAAACCTCATTAAAAATACACAGTTTTTGCTTCGTTAACCTTCAATGATATGGAAATTGACAATCCGAGGAATTAGGCATCGCTGCCCTTTGGATTTTGTGGCCCCGGGCGCAAATATGGTGTGGAGCCCTCAGTAAACATATAAATGTCTTTTATCGTTTGGTGAGTGTTATTTCTCAGTAGAGAAGAAGAATCAGGATATCAATGTTTGAATAATCTTTCCTGTCAAAGAAAATAATTTATTATACTTACTCTAAGTAAACAAAAACTCCAGTAAAAAGATAAAAATGAGTAGGTTCAACGTTCTTCGCAGCCGGAGTTTCCCAAATTATAAATTTCCAACGCATAATTTCCCAGGTTGAAAACTATTGTTATAACTTAGCATTACTTTTTGATACAGGGAGCTATAATTTATTGTTATTTCTTCTGTCTAAGTTTTTGAGGGCTTGGGGATGCAGGAAATAAATTAAACTAGATTTAATCTTATAGCAGTTTCTAATATACTCATAAGAAAGGTAGATGCAGGGTCGCGCCCATGCGCCCGACTCAGTGGCGCCCGAGGCATGATATTATCTTTTCGCCTACTCAATCCCAGATAGCATGTATACTTGCAACAAGAGTGATTTTTCTTGATATCAGCTTGCCATGACAAACGTGATGCGGCAACTTTGCAACAAACTTCCTGAAAAGTAACAAAGCATAATCGACCAACCGACGTGCAAAACAAGTTTTCTGTGAAATTGTTATAACAAACTTCGCACCACAATTGTAAAACAAGTGTGCTGCATTGATACAGCACACTTACACACCACGACCTGAATACAGTTGTATATATCTGTTTTTGACCTTTGTCTCTGTTTTAAAAAACATCCGATTTTTAAAATAGCATCCCCTAGACCGTCCGTCTTTTTATTAATTGAATAAATAAATGATAATTTTTTAAAAAAACTAACTAGGACTTTTTATAAAAAAAATTGAAAAATTCTCCATCTTTTAAAAAAATATAGAACTCACATTTTAAAGAAAACTATATATCGCCTTCCTCTTAATGTTGAAATTTTAATGTCCATAAACAAAATTAAACCTAAAAAACAGTCAATGTTTGTTGAAAAATAATAACTTACATTTTGTCCCATATTTTTAAAAGTACTTACTTTTGAACCCCAATTTCACAATTTATTCTACTAGCAAAACGTAGTTATTAGCGAAAATCGCTCTTTCTCTTTGACTTCAAATCATATTCTCAACTGAAAATTTAAAAAATTAATGAAATCGAGAAAACAGTTTAAAATAAAACGTGCAGATGCACGATCTATTAGCGCAATCTTTCTTCTCCTCTCAGAGTCCCGCTGGCTGAGAGGCTAAGGCGACTGGCTACGAAGTGGGTTATCTGGAGTTCAAATCCGATGTTTGTCTGCATACTCTGTTTCTGCTATAGTTTACAATGCGTTTGACGCAACAAACTTGCTGCAAGTTCGATGCGTGGTGACTAACTAGTTTGCAATAACTTGTTTCAAGCTTGCACTCTTGCCGTGTCAGACTTGCTGCAAATTAAAATTGCTATCTGGGATATACTTAGCTTAAGAAGGTTACGTACCTATATTTTTCCTCCATTGACCTCTAAGGCTTGCACCCGGCCTGTCCAAACGCCCCCTTTCCCTCAGTCACTACGACACTGCAAGAGAGCAGAAGTCACTTACATTGGATATTAGAATAGGCAACCCCCTGTCTCAGTAGTCTGGTCAGCATCCAGTGGGGTGAGTGGAACGGGGCATCATATGATTTTTCCTCACTGGCCAGTTGACCGACATTAGCGAAGCTATTGGAATTAGATAATATTTAAGAATAGCCATACCTCTGTTTAATACGATTCCTACCGAAGTTCAAATAACATGCGAGATGAACGTATTTGTAAACTAAAATGAAATTATATTTATAACGGAGCAACTGAGAAAAATTTAAACTCTCTAGCATCTAACAGTGAGAAAGATATTCTTAGAAAAGATATGACGAATCCATCAGTTTCAGAAGGCAGCTATTTAGATAAACTGAAGAAAAATTTTCCCAGCATTGACACGAAGGAATACTTCGGTAATCTCATCATCACCTCTTTCTATTTGAATTTTTGATTCCTGTAGAAGAAATTACCGATATTCCCGATTACACGCAGCTGTGTAATTTAACATGCGCTTGAATCGAGGAACTTAAAAAAAGAATTCTTACCTCAAATTCAAATTATTTCCTTTAAATTTTCTTATTATAACGAAGCAACTCCTTTTTGCATTACTATTCAATGATTTGACTTTTTAGTAAACAAAAGTTTTTATATTTGCTTTCAGATTAATAATTATAGACGCTACAGAATATGAGTATTGTTTTGCTTTTTAAGCAGTCACACTTTTTCTATTGATTTGTAATGCAAACTAATTTGCTGGTAGTTAACAATTAACTGTTAAATTAGTTATTAATAACTAATTGCTAACCATTACACTGAAAAATAAAAAAAGCATAGTAATGCCAAAGGACTTATGGAATTAAGCTCGAGTTTCGATATGCGTGTTCTTTTTGAGTCCAAATTGTTAGTCCCTTTTTGCATTTTCCAATTATTTATTTCACGAATAACAGCACGACACATGGATATTTACGAACACGCATTTCACACAGCTGAACACTTAGAAAATTGACTTTTAAATCGGCAGATTACCGATTCCGTTCTTAGGACCTCATTCGTCCACGATTTTTTCCAGACTGGTTGAATTCCCCATCGGATAGAGAAGGTGCATGCTAATAATTTCCCTTTTTAGGGATTACTGTGGGTCAAGTTGCCACATCCTCCCGCATCGATGAAGGAATTCATCACAACAATATTTCAATACATAAATTCAATATAAACTGAAATCCAAAATATAAATCCAGTAAAATTTGCGTCAGGAGTACAACGAATTCTAAAGCATAATAAAATTCAAAATAATTAATTA
Source organism: Araneus ventricosus (assembly GCA_013235015.1). Lineage (NCBI taxonomy): Eukaryota > Metazoa > Arthropoda > Arachnida > Araneae > Araneidae > Araneus > Araneus ventricosus. The sequence goes on along the minus strand of BGPR01001244.1, from coordinate 160,657 downwards.
CTAAAGCTGCAAATTACAATTTACTACACAAAAATAACAGGACTCTCTACAGCCACCTGTTTTTACAAATGCATATCGAATGCTCTTCACTAACGCCGCTATTTCAGATTAATATAACTACATGCCGAAAGATGTGGAAGAACAAACCGATTTTAGAGATTTGATATGACGGAAACTACACTAGAAAAGAACAGCATTTCTTTTCGCGACCCAGGTAATCAAACCTCTTATTCTGTTACCGCTCTTTGTTCTATTAAATCTTATGCTGTTTATTTCACCAAATTACGCGCTCTTTAAACTGCTTTCATTGGATTCTTATTCTATCCCAAATTTTGCAATAATTTCAATTTTGTAAAACCCTTCCTATTTGGTATCAGCAAATACATCAGCTGGTTGTAAATGCTTTGCAAAATGTGAGATGCAGCTTTCAACAGTTTAGTGCGATAACCATTTTTTATCCAAAATGTTTTACCTAAAATATCATTAATAACCGTAAATCTTATCTGGCCGGTTCCCTTCCGGTAGATTAATAATAAATATCATTATTGACTGAAATACCGAAAACAAATACATTTTTTTAAATAATATATTTAACAAACTGCATTAACGATAAATTCTTTATCCTTAAACGATTTATTATTAATTATATTAATTATAAACAAGTTAATGGAAGACCATTAATCGGATAGACCATTCATTTCGCCACGACACAGTATAAAGTTTTTTTTTACAAAATAACGGTATAATTTTTAAAATAAGCCGATTTCGACGCGGTTTCGCGGACGGAATGTTTGAACCGCTCTCCTTATTTATTTAGGAGAGAATGTTGGGCATGTGTCACGTGACCTCACTTCTTCTCTCCGCCAGGGAATGACGCATTATTCGAGATAGCCCGTGCAAAGCCGGGCCACATAGCTAGTAATTATAAAATTTTCATGAAAAGCTTTTTTTCGACATACAACAATAGTTAAAGTTCTGTGTGTGACATGTTCCTTCTTTTAATATACATACTATTTGAATTATTCAAAAATTTTTCCTGTGAATTATTTCAGATTTAAGTATCCTTTTGTTTCACATATTACATGTCAAAAAATTTTAATACGTTTGGAAGAGTTTTCATAACTCTCCAATTTTATGTCGTACTTGACATAATTCGTTGTGTATCTTAATCGGAAAATATTTTACAATCAGATAATTCAATTCAACAACGGAATTAAAATCAACCATTCATCAACAAAAGTATCTTGAACGGTACCACTTTTATGACGTTTGGTCGTATAAATTCAAATGGAAAAGATTATTTTCCTTAATGATATAATACATGTATTGATAACAAATACAGAAACAAACTCAAAAATATGCTGTTATGAGTACATTTAAAAAATTCAGAGCTCTTCGTCTGTCAAAGATTTTTAAGTTTCTTTACCACCGTAAAGGATTTGGTGTTTGATTTCATTAATGAGAAAAATTTTATTATGCGTAACACTGAAACAACAAATGCTAAACATCTTCGCTGAATCGTAAATGTCATTTCAAAATAAACATTCCATTTCATTTTGAATTGAGATAACTATTTTCAATTCACACCTATCAGTCACTAAAAGTGGTGAGAATTTACATTATTAACCCCTTTCGGCCTTTATGGGTATACATCCCGGAGGTTAGACTTCATTCCCTATTGGTAAATAACTCCCACTTTTGCAAGGATTTTTTGCGCTTTCAGTGTTCTTAAGGAATTACGGAATAGAATTATGATTAAAGAAACTTGGAAACACTCACAGACTGCAAATGGCGGACTTATGTTTTTCAGCACGCACATTACTCAAGTTTCAATTGGTCTATTTTTTAATTTTACAGCAAGTGCAACAATATTCATGCCATTCTTAGTATAAAATAGTTCTTATTAAGTAATAATTTAGCCCTTTTAATAACAGATTTAAGAAATTTTGAATAAACTAGGGGGTTACACCCCCCTACTCGCTCCTCTCGTCAACCTCCAAGAATCACGTTGTGATTCTTTTGAGATCACTATGTGATCGCAGCTAGCTTCGCTCGCTCGCCGTACATTTATGACTGTCTGCTAGTAATAAGAAATTATAATTACATTAATTACTAAAAGTAAATTTAAATTATTTGAAATAGCATAAACTTCTAAAATTTTTTCAGCAATTACTAATAAACTAAATCATAAAATTTCTAAAATTAAAATTTCCTGGTAGCTTATATATATATATATATATATGTAAATGTTTGAAAGAAATTTGAATGCTAAAATGCATAATTATTAAATGTTTACAAATATAAATTATTTACATCAATCAGAAATCAGCCATTTAAAACTTCTTGGTACACAAAATTCAATATTTCTTCAAGTTTCATTAGCATTAACTTTATTCCAACGAACTTCTAAATTTCCACTCTTCTCAATGAATTGTTGCTAAAAAAAGCTTCGCCACTTGTATACACACTCACTGCAATAATTATTTAGCCAAGAAAGTTTTAACTTTTATCTCTGGGTAGTTATTTATGCGTTAAAACCTCAGAAAGTTTGAGTTACGAAAGATTATTTAACCCATTTCACAAACTTTTAACTTAAAAGGCACAGTTTAACGTGACAAATGGTTTTAAACATGTTCAGATTCACTATAAAAATTATAACCCATACTAATTATTAACTTTTAACTTTTTAAAATTAACAAAATAGCCTTTTTTCAAAAAATTTTAAAATTTCTAAAATTCTTGCTTTTTACATCAACATTTTAAACATGCTCTTTTTTCACTGGAATGTTGATCAGATAAGCTTCAGAAGATGTATAAAAGAACAGACTCGTTCTGAAGTCCCACAACTATGTTCCTGTAGCTCGGCAACTTCGCTCCGTACACAAAAACGCTTGATTCTATTTTGTTCATTCCGATTGGATAGTATTATGAAAGATTCCTCAATAGTTTCATTAGACCTATCTTGAAGATTTCAATTCATAATTGAAACTGCCCAAGTTAAACTCATTTTGAAAAATTTTGCTGTCCCAGATTCGAATGTAAACAATCTAAACTCGCGAGCTGTTGCCAAACGGCGATTAGGAAATTCGACCCTTTTTTGTCGCCACGTTAGAGAATTATATATATAGATATTTGTGGGTTATATTGTCCCACTGTAAAATAATTGGGACAATATATTCCCTCAGTGATCAAATTTCTACAAGATTATTGTTATGAAGCTGCGAAGTTGTTTCCTTGACATGCTAATCTTATAGCAGAAAAAAGAGCTTTACAGATATTTTAATGGTATAGTCCCAGTCGACTATACGACTGGGACATATTGTCCCAGGAGATTTTCAGGAAATTGGAAAAGGGAAAACTTTAAACTCGTAGTATACTTCTTTTAGTATGTCAGTATTAAATTAAACTGTTTTTCGTAGTTAAATTTTAATCATGCAAAAGGCGGGGCGAAAGGGTTAATGTATTTATTTCCCTTTTTTTTTTTTTTTTTTTTTTTAATCTTTTGCAAAATCGTTATTAGAAGTATTGCAACTCTTTTACTGTCTGTTTACAGGGTCAAAAACGGCAGCATGCGTTTAATGCGTCTTCGCTGCGCCCTCTTCGCCGGCGCCTCATTCGCCATCATCTGGATGCTCCACTACGCCATGCTCCTGATGACGAAGGACGTGATCTCGGACAACGAAATTGAAGAAGGCGCTTGGAGAGACGAAAGAGGGGAGCCACTGGCCTGTCGACATCCGATTCTAGAAATCACGAATCCGCTGATTCAAAAGTATGTAAGAAAAGAGAAAGCTCACTTTTCTTTTCCTTAGTATGAATTGGAAAAGGTTTGACTAATTTTGAGTTAGAGTAAAAATCTTCAAACAAAAGAATTCAGATGATTTAAGGGTAAAACAAAAGATCCTAACTCTTTCGTCCGCGACAGGACTCGAACCTGCAATCTTCTGATTCGAAGTCAGACGCCTTATCCATTAGGCCACGCGGACAACATTAAGAGAGCATAAGTGAATTTACTTTAATTCGTAGCTGAAAATACTATGATCTATAGATTTTAGCATTATTAATTGCAATGCTAAAACAGCCAATATTGTTGAGATGAAAGATGAGAAAACTGGTATATTGTTTTCCAATTTCTGAACAGATCATTCTTATCATAAAGCCGTCGCATTACTTCTGTATTCCTACGCGAAATGCTGTCTTGGTCGTAATTCGTTTCATAGTCACTCCTACCCATTTCTAACTCATGGAAAGCAGTCGATTCAGTGTGCCGAAATTTTTTTCACAGGTGAACATTTTCTAATTTGCTCTCTGCTTCTGTAAGGCGTTTCTATCTATTAGGTATGTTAATGAAGAGCGGGTCCGCAATAAAAAGCTTTTGTTCAATTGAGAATGTGTTATCTTAGTTCAACTTGAAAAGTAGATAGGAATCTTAAAGAAAAAGCTGTAGCGGGGATTGGATGGCAAAAGTGGAGGGGGGGGGGCAAAAAATTTATAGACACCTAAAAGTACTCGGGAGTGCAGGGGGTAGATAACAAATTTAAAAATTTTGTTACAAAATTAGGTAACTTTCCCGGACACTATTGCTTTTTTATAATTCTTAGTTTTAGGTAGCTAAAATGAAGTAAAAAGTTAGTTTTTTTTCGCAAAAGGGGGGGGGGGGGGATCCCTCCCTCCAACCCACCCACCCCGACTTTCCGCCACTGAGAAAAAGTACGAAATACTAATCGAAGTCGAGTACGAAAAAGGTTTATTATATAATATTTCACTGAAATTTCAAATAAATAATTGAATAAATACTGAAAACGGATTTGTTCACGTCTTTGAAGAGAATAATGAGCAGAAAGCCAAACAATTGGTTATATATTCACCCATGTAATTACAAAAATAACAGGCAATGAGTAATTAAAAATATCAATTGGAATGTCTTCCTCTCGCCTATCTTTATTCTTTTGGAGTAAATGCTTACTGTAGAAGAATCATAAAAAGGAGAAAAAATGATTCAGTTATATAGTAGAGTAACATCCTTTGAATATTATCTGCTTGTCTTTATTCCGTCTCCATTTCTATAGCAATATTTACTGCCCTTTCAGAAGTGAGGTCAGGCCGCTGTGGCCTAGAGGTAAGGTTTCGACCTCGGGACTGGAGGGTCGCAGGCTCGAAACCTGATTCTACTGAATATCCACCGTGTATGGGGCCTGTTGTACGCTAAATCATACGTAGTGGCCAAACCTCCTCCCGTTGCTGTGGCGCGGAAATTTGGAGAGGGGGGACCAGCTCAGGTGCCGTCCTCGTTACCTGACAGCCATTCAAAATTACGAGGTCCGTCCTTAATTAGCCCTCGTGTTGCTTCAAAACGGGACGTTAATCTAACATAACCAAACCATAAGTGAGGTCCGCTTCCGATAATAACTGCTTCTGAATAGTCTAGCTGCGTAAGCCACACACCAATCTGTCTCGGAGACTATCGTTGAGAAAGTGAGGTTGCTGTTCTTATTAGTGAATTGCTGTCTGTTCGTGTTGCTAATCTGTGCAAGTGCTGTTTTTTTCCTCCATTACCTGCTTGTTGGACTCTTTTCACCGTACACACACACCACGAATTTCGCAACATTTGGTGTCAGAAGTGGGATTGCCAGTGTATGGTGAATACGAGATCGCAAACGAAAATGGCTGATAACGCCAACGCCGATTTACTTGCTCTGCTTACCGACATGAAGAAATCTATGGAAGTCGGATTTTTGTAAAAATATTATGCCCCAAGGGCCATTTACCCTCCCTTCGCCACTGGTTTCTAATAGTTCAGATGGTGTCTAAAACTATGTGAACAATGAAAATTATATAAAAAAAATGTCTATATTAATAAGTGTTCTACAAATTCGATGTGAAGAACAATGTAAAGTGGCGTAAAATGTAGCCATGGAAATGATTCTGATCCATGGTACCATTCTTTGAGACCAATTCTTCTTTACAACGATTTGATGAAAATTTCGATCAATACTCTTTATCAAGCAAAGCTACATTAGGTTTTTATTTTATATCGTAAACTTCTAAGTCTTATGTGACTTCAGTATAAAAAAAGTTTTTGAAAAAAAAGTGTTTTTTTTTCTTTTCTTTTTTTTATACATTCTTATATTCAGTACAGCAGATTAACGCTAATCTGAACGATTTTCTATTTTTTTAAGATCATTTGTGTAAATCTATATAAATGTGAGTTAAGAATATAGGAAAAATAACTTTTAAAATTAATTTTGGTCACATTTTGATTAAAATTAATTAATAAAAATAAACAATTATTTCATTAAAATTTCTTTATTAAAAAGCGTTGGTACTTCAAAACACGTATGTAAGAAGTTATTTTATTAATCAATTATTAAATTATTCAAAATTAATTCTGAAAAGGCAAAATGTAAGCGATACAAAAATATATATTGCGCAATGTAGGGTTAAACTATGTAAATGCCTAATTCCCATCTGTTTCGAGCACCAACTTTCTATAAATCCTTCCGTGGTTTAGCCAAAAAGTGCGAGATGTGTCTCATTTTCTAAACAAGCAATAATAATTCGCATTCATCTTGGTACTTTATCACTTTTACCTTTTCCGAAAGTGCCGTCGTATTTTGTGGACTTCTAAAACATTAGCAATGATGCACAAACACTGCCCCGGAAAAACTAAATTTTATTAATTGAAATCTAAAAAAATACACATTTAACTACAAAACAAAATTACAGTTCCTCTTTAAAAAAGCATTCAACAATTGTCAATGACCCAAAATTAATCAATAAAAGCCCCATAAATAAAAACCAATCCTTGAAACAACTTAGAAAATATTAATATTCGGAAAGAGCATTCATTAGTAGAGAACAAAGGAAAATAAATCATTTTCATCGTATTCGAGGTAGCAGAAAGTAATAAATAATGCTGAAATTTTTTGTCGTGTTTTTAATTTACAAAATAGCCGCACAGGAATTTTTCGCTATTCCGTACAATTGAGTACAGCCAGGACACATTTTTCGCCTGCAAACTACAAATTACCCTAGAGGCATTTCCCGAAAGAATGTGTGTCGAGTTCCGGTGATTTATGAAGACATAAATCATTGGAGATTATTCGTGCTGCATTTATAAATATTGGTCAAATGTGCAATGCAGCATTTGCAGTCTTTTTTCTTTTTCAGAAGTACAATTTAGAAATTGTTTCTTCGGTTCGTAAGAGAAGTGCTTTCGTACTGTCAAAAAGTAAATGCCAGAATTAATTAACGTCAACTGAACAGATGCAGTAAGCGCGTGCCTGACACTTACTCTAAAATGGAAAATGCAATCAACTAGACTTTTTGTGACATCACAGCGTGTTCTATGTTGGTTTTATGGTTATTTTCCTTTCGAAGTTTTGTATAATTAGAAACTTTTTACATTAAAATCCATACAGTTTTTATCTATTTTGTTTTATAAAACTCTAAACGAACAGACTGTTTTTATAAATGAATTTCAGACACATTTATTAGCTTTTTAATGTCTTAAAAATTGAAAACTTGAAAATAATATCCACGAGATTTAAAAAATGCTACTGTCATTAACATGTAAACTGGTATAAGAAAAGAATAAACAAATTTTTATGACTTCCATATCTCACATAATATGCAGTCATAATCACGGATAATACATAGGTACAATCCATTTATTTTCTTTTGAAAATGTCTCATTTCAAATCCTCAATTCTCTATATTTCTTTTAAATCACATGAATGAACCGCTAATTTTATTATGGGAACTTCCTTAATTAGAATTTTGGGACCTGTAAAATATTCTTTTTGAATCACGAAACAATAATTTTCTGTGAAAATACTTGTTTACATAGAAATTTTAAAATAAATAATGAGATTCTTAAATTCATTAGCTACTTCTCCCTTCGAATATCTTTTTGAATTAATAAATGACTTTTTATGAAGAATAATCATTATTAAAGACCAGCATATTTTCTTCTTATGGTTTTTATTATGTTTCAGAGTCATTTTTCTATAGAGCTCTTCACCATTTTGAAATTTTGTAATGTTCACTTTTAATACACAGAATGAAAAATTACTTATTTGGTAATTTAATGCTTTTTTCCAATATACATATTTTTTAAAAGAAAGCATTTATGTGCGGTTTTTCTCTCTTTTCAAAATTATGGACCGTTATACATGTAGTGCCTTAGTATGGACCAAACATTTTCATTTGGTTGGCGGAGGGGAGAGAAGAATCTACTACAGGTGAGCTAGGAACTCTTACAGCGACTTACAAAGTTTGCCTGCCCATGAATTTACAACTTTATTTCATGCGTTCTTTTGAAATTATTGAATTCGCTGTCCTAACCATTCTGTAATCAAATTGCCGCAAAGAATCGTTCGCCTGATGAAACTGCCTTATATCATCTAATCTTACTTCCCAAACTTCTTTCATACTTTTTCCAGCACTCTTTACCACTTTATTTGTCCATATGATGTACGCTTCGGTTGTTATAGCCATCTGCTTTTACTTTGAAGTCTCCTTTTCATTCATGTAATCCAGCCCCAAAACATCAAGCACCGCCAACCAGGGATGTTGTGGAGCTCAGGAACGCAGTTCCGGCAATGGTTTTTTTTACGGTAAAAAAACAAGAAAAATTGTGAAAACGTCCTTAAAACAGAGCGATTTCCGTCACCCATGTTGGAGCGTTCCGGCACTACTTATTTTTCGACTACACAACTGCCGGCAACCATCTGTAAATTCAGATTTCGATTTCAAGCGATTCTTCTGTTCAAGTTACATTTTTAACACAATAGAGGCGTGCAATTAATACTATGTGTTTTTAAGATGCGTTCAAAACTACATATTTAATTTTTCTTGCGTCGTTTCTTTCTTTTTAAAGGGGCCGTGGTAGCCTAGTGGTAAGGTCTCGGCCTCTAGGCCGGACAATTTCAGGTTCGAAACCGGATCCACTGAAGATCCACCGTGTATGTGGGTCTGCTGCACGCTAAATGATACGTAGGGGGGTCAAACACCCTCCCGCTGGTGTGGTGCGGAAGTTTGTACAGGGGCTGCCAGCTCAGGTGTCGTCCTCGTTCAAAGTTATGAAGTTCGTCCCAAAATAGCCCTCGTGTTGCTTCAAAATGGGACATTAATATAACTAAACTTTCTTTTTAATTGCAGGCACATTAAGGACTTGGGAGAACTGAAATGCAACCGGGAGGAAGACTGGGTAGAAACCCGTAAAGGAACTGTATTTGTCACTGCTAATGCAACCAAGTTTCACGGAAAGATAACGTGCAAACTCTCCTACATCGAACGAGTAGACGATTTCAACATAAAGTTCGGAAATTCCGTTACGTTAACTTCAGGCGATGCACCCCTGAAGCTAGAGCAGGACTTCTTCGTCGTGAAGTGTGAGGGAGCAGACAAGAAACTTTGGAAGACTCTCGGGGCTGCCATCCACAGAAACGAAACGTTGGTAGAAGAGTTGAAAGACATCGAACCACCACCCAAATCCATGAAACTAAATGTGATCATGTATGGACTCGACTCCATGTCCAGAATGCATTTCATACGGAAACTGCCCAAAACATATAAATACCTCACAGAAAACCTGAAAGGAATTGTGTTAGAGGGTTACAATATTGTAGGGGATGGCACACCTCAAGCCCTTATACCCATACTGACTGGATCCACAGAATCTGAGCTGCCTGAAACGAGAAAAAGACTGAAACATGCGAGCTTTGTGGATATTTATCCATTTGTGTGGAAAAATTTCAGTGCCAGTGGCTACGTGACTGCTTGGGCCGAAGAACAACCTACCGTTGGAACATTTACTTACAGACTAAAAGGTTTCAAAGAGCAGCCCACGGATCATAGCATGAGGACGTTCTTTCTCAAACTGAACAAGGTTATGGGAAACCATCCGAAGCTTTGCCTAGGTAACAAACCTCGTCATACGGTGAGAAAGTCTTTTTATACTTTGATAAATATTTATCTTTGCGAAATATTTTAAATTCAACAGAAAGTCGGAATTGGCAATTCAAAAATAATTTTAGGAAATCACTTTTTGAGTTCATGCGATTTTTATCCTTGTCACATAAAAAAAATCCTTTTTCAACTTGTAATTATTTTAGGAAAGTTTATTACAGCTATTAGAAACAAGCATTAAAAACTTAATGATAAAAAAAAACTAATTTAACATCTTATTTTGAAGGTATAAGGTTTAATAAATCAACGTATCGGTGAAGTTGATGTAGAAAACCAAGATGCAAGAAACATACAATGACTTCATTGATCAGTTAATTTTTTATTCTTGTATATAAAGAACCATTGAACGCTTGCAATTACAGGGAAAGCTTGCATTACATGGATAAAGAAGCATTGTTCTATATAACACGAGCAAATGTTTAACTGATAATTAGGTTCTTGCTCCATTAAACCCCAAAACAACCAACCAAAAACAATTTGATAATTAAATGATAAAATATGCCTCGAAATTTCGCTGCTTAATGCTTTGTAATGCTTCATTTCAAAAGCATTTTAATGCATTGAAGTCGCGCTTTGTAGTATGAAAAGGTTTCGTACGAAAAGTACGAATGCTTCACACAAAGAATAACATTTAGTAGTTACAGCAGTGTAATTCTTTTTTTAAACTTCCTTAATGAATGCAGCTATAACTATATATAAAAGCTATAACTATATATAAAATATATATTACTCAAAAAGGTGTAAAAACGGTTTTTATTAAGCACAATATACAGAATGTAATTCTATTTAGGAAGGAAACATCTCAGAAAAGTGTCATTTATGACGTCGGAAGACCACTTTGTTATACTTTTAATAAATGTTTGCCACAATATTTTCAATATTTTGACATTTCTTACCTTTCTAATCGCCTTCGGCGACCAACTTGTTCGCCAGTTGTGTTTAGTTTCGTTGGAATCTCTTATATATAAATTGATATTTTAATTAATTAAAATTTAAAAATAATTGCACCTACGTGCTCATTCCCTCAAAATCTGTTTGTACCAATTTGATATACTTAGTTCCAATGGTCTTTCCTGCAGAGTGCCAATAAGCAGACAGACATACATACATTCGCTTTTATTATTAGTACAAATAAAAAAAATGGCTTGAATACTATTTTCACATTCTCCAAAATGTCGAAACATTATCCAGTTGTCCTATTAATTTTTAATATGATTTGTCATAATTTCATTATTTAAAAGATGTAAATTTGGTTCCCTTTTTTGCACAGCTTTTATAGACTTTTATTTAGCTTGACTTATTTCATGTTTGTGAAGATAGAATTTTCTAATCATTTTCTTCCTTATGAGCTAGAGTTTTGAAATTCTGTATACTTATGTATTCTCGATGGCAATACACTATTTTAATATTTTAAGAACTTAAGTGTCAGGCAAACGATTAATTTAATTAAATTTTAATTCCATAGAGTGGCATCACCAGATAGAGAATTTAAGAAAAAATTGATTTCAAGTTTCCATAAGATTCATAATGGTGAATTATAAATAGGAAGTAATTAAAATTAAAACATTTCTGCTTTATAGTACATTAATAAAAGTGCGTTTTTAAAAATTGTTTTCGTTCAATTTATTTTGTACAATGATGAAAGTCGAGTATGTAGCTAGATGAAGTGTGCGTTTCCGGTTGTAGAATTTGGCCATTGTATTTTTTTAATAATTGTAATACCTTCTCTAAACGTATTTCGTTTACGAAAAAGTAAAAGGATCCTAAGGGAGATAAGAAGTAAGTTTCGCAAAGAAAGAAGGAACCAAAATGTTCCGAATTTTTACACAAAATGGAAAAATACAAAAGAAGAATTGTAATGTAATACAATTCAGGAAAAGTGAATCGGTTTTGAGCTGTTCATTCACTTAAATCTCTAAAAAATTCTCTTGGGTTAAAAAAAATTTAAAGTATTATCTTCCTTTCATTTTGAATTCACCATTGAATACTTTTCCACGTTTCAACTAATGCAATGAACATACTTTCCACGTTTGAAATCAAGCAGAAACGGCATTTTGAAATCACTGAAACACGAAGCTCACATAAATTTTCCCTTCTTTTGACAATTTGCCTCAGAATGAGGCCCTTTTCACGAACTCTTCGACTGTCTCCGGCATCGCGCCTATTGTTGATTTAAGTACTCATGACTAAATCGAGCTCTGTGTATTTGTGACAAATTCTGCGTTTTTTAGGACGCAGAAAATCGTTCTCATACTGTTGAAAGCAGCCTTGTAACGGTCGCAACTTCTTTCGACTGGATATCTTTGTTCGCCTTGCAATAAATTACTAAATAAAGCATGCATTTCGTGATGAAATAAAGAAGAGTTCCACGAACTAAGCTGATTAAGTTCAATTAACATTAGTTGAATCTGTTTACAGTAATTTACAATTTTATAAAATAATCAGGTTTGCTGGTCCGTACGACCAGCTCTCGTCGCTCACGCTCAGCGTGTCTAAAGCTGGACATTCACAAGCGCTCCACTCCGCGCAAATTCGGCCGCAACGCGCCAAAACCAATCGCTAATGCAAAAATCTGATGCTAATTGGCGTGGTGTGGCCGAAAATTTCGATTTTCAACTTCTCTTGAAATCCAAGCGCTCCATTTGAACTGCCGGGCCATTAATGCCGAAATGCATACAATGTAGGTACGTGGGGGGGGGAGAATTGGAGCATGAGGGGATTCGTGTTTTGAAGACGGGAAGAGAAGTAAGTGCAATAAGGGATCGAAACTACCCGTAGCGGAAGGTTTTGCACATTGGCTGGCAAAAGTGGGGGGTGGGGGTAAGAAATTTATAGACGCTTAAAAGCACCCCGAAGTATTGGGGGTAGACAACAAAATTTTAAAATTTAGTAACTAAATTAGTCAGCTTTTCCGGCACTGTAGGGAGTATATATATATATATATATATATAATAGAAATTTTAATTAAAAGAAAATAAATTAAAAGAAACAACGATAAAATGAAAATAATGAAAATATAACGTTTCAGGCAAACGCAGCAGCAAAAAGTAATTGTCCTAACAGAAATTTTTTTAAAATACAACAAGAACTATAGAAAAACCAAAAAGTTTACTCAAAAACTTAGAACAATTTGTTAAGAAATATTCAAAAAGAGTGAACTAAAATCACCATCAGAAACACACTACGCCATTTTTTTAGTTCAAAAGGAACAAGATTTCGTGGAAAGGAACGACAAAAAAAGTCAAAATTTATTCCTTCCTGTGGTCTGAATCTTAAGTCCAGACAAACTTCATTTTAAAATTATTAGAACTCTATTTATTCTCAAATTAATAGGATTAAACACATCTGTAATAAATCCACTTTCAGTCAAAGCCCAGGTAATTTAAATAATAACTTAAAGATAATCGGATTCCCTTTGTTTCCTTAAAACTTGATCTTTTTAAAATTAGTTTTGTCTCCTGAGAAATAGTCTCGAATTCTTATTCACAGGATGGAGCTACTGGATATTCTAGATCGTTGATTGGTTTTGTATCTATTCTGTCATCTTTCTTGCTTTTGGCTTGCTTCTTGAAAGAAGGTAAAATTTTATCTCTTTCTTCTGGATTATGGATACTTAAAAATTTTGGATTTATGTTCTTATTTGGTCGGCCGGACAAGATTCAGACCACAGGAAGGAATAAATTTGACTTTTGTCGTTCCTTTCCACAGAAAATTGTTCTTTTGAACTAAAAATGGCGTGTGGTTTCTGATGAGTGAGCCTTTAGTTCTTTTCATTTTGAATAATTTCTTAACAAATTGTTCTAAGTATTGGTAAACTTTGGTTTTTCTATATTCTTGTTGTATTTTAAAAAAATTTCTGTTGAAGTCAATACTTTCTTGCTGCTGCGTTTGGACGCAAAAACGTCTATTGTTTCATTATTTTCATTTTATCATTGTTTTCTTTTAATTTATTTTCTTTTGATTAAATTTCTATTATTTGTTTTTTGTATTTCTCGTTAGATTTGGCTGCATATGACTTTCTATTTAATGCAAAATATGTTATTGTTTTTTATTTGATTTGATTAAAAATTCTAATTTAATTAATTTTGCTAAATTTTAGAATTATAACTATTATATATATATACTAGCATGTACGTAGCACGGTATTGCCTGTGTTATCAGGATCTTCAACAAATGAAAAAAAAAACCGCCCACAATGACATGAAAAAGTTTTGAAAACAAAACAAAAGATGCACATTATTGATTTTCCCGCTTATTTTTCTTCGCGATAATGACATTTCAACTGTAGAAAATACAGAGTACGTTAATCCGAAACAATATTAAAAAACTGCAACGTGAAAATGATTATTATAAAGCAAATAAAACATGCGAGACATAAACACGTTAAGACACTGCCGAAAATAATAATCGAAGTCATTCAGTTGAAGGTTATGACGTCACCTGCGCTGTGCACCGTCAGTCAATGAAATTCTCCAGCAACGTTCCGGAAAAGTGTCGCGGGAGGGAGCTCGGTAGGGAAAAATATCTTTCAACTGCCCAGGAAAAAATTAATTTTTAAAAAATGGGAAAAGATATTTTAACCGTTCTTGTTTTAAATACGACAGAACCGTTCCAGTTATAAGCTGAAAATTGAAAATAATAGTTTTATTAGAACGTCGGATACAGCAAATTTAAAAACAAAAATAAAATTTCGTTGCAAAACTGACTATTTTTTAAAAATTTCTCAAAATTCAGTAAATTACGTTAAAAATTCAAAACTAACTTCATTAGAACGGAAATCGTGTGCTCTTTTCGATGGTGTGTCTATTTTTTTACGTACAATTATTCAAAACCATTCTGTTGAGAAATTAGTGCGAAAAATCAACCAGAACAACACAAAACATTAAATAAAAAATTTTCTAAATTAAATTTTAAAATTGCGGTTTCGAGGTGCATTGAGTCACCATTAAGACTATCAGTGTGCCAAATTTCAAGGTTGTAAGTGCGATAGATTCGTCTGTACATCGCACGCAGGCACGCACGCAGACACACACAAACATTGCCTTTTATAAGTATAGAAGATAATTCCTAGTTTTAGGCAGCTAAAATGAAATAAAAATTTAATTTTTCTCTTCAAAATGTGGGGGGACGATGCCCCCCGAGTCTCCGCCACTGGTTTTGCGGTCTGTGCGGAGCTGCCGTGAATGACCTACCTAAATGGACGGGCTGAAAAAGGAATGGCATGGAGTGTTACCTCGCCTGAAAGAGGTTGGTGCAGATCCCTTGGGCGTCAATTGTTCGTAGAAGAGTAAAAATATAACTATCAGTAATTGTAATTAATAAACTAAGGATAAGGGGTATATATATATATATATATATTCTTAAATTCTGACTGGTGCTGTAACTTCAGGAAATATTGCTGTGTAACACGCGCAAACGCATGATTTGTAGTTCAAATTGTTAAAATTTGATCTCTTAACAGAAACCACAGGGAATATTTTCCCTTCGACATTCTCGTACACTTGCACAATATGACATATTTTGTGTTCAGCCTTGTTGAATTGTGAAGCGAATAGACGAATTCTGGAACAGTACCTCTTTCTGTTGACCGATTTGACTCAGAATTTGATATAATTCTGACGGATTCTACAAATTCTGCATAAAAATCACACGCTAAAACACATCCATTCAGTTTCAGCTTACTGCGTTTTTGAATAATCGCTTTCAAGTTTACACAAATAAGCAGACCGGCAAACAGTTAACCCGTTGACGCATTTGGTCCAAAATTTGATACTGATATAAAATTCAAATTATAAAATCATGTGCCAAACTTCACCCATTGAGTTTTTCAATTATAATGTTCACATGCACACAGTTATTTCATTTTCGCTGCCTAAAACTAGGAATTACAAAAATACAATAGTGCTCGGGAAAACCAGCTAATTTTTTAACTAAATTTTGTTGTCTACCTCCTATATTCCAGGTTCTATTAGATATCTATAAATTTTTTACCCCCTCACTTTTACCACCAATATCTGCCACTGAAACAGAGATTATTCCAAAATTCGTTTTTTCGGATTCTTATAGGCCTTAAACGTAGGGATTCGTCAAAATCTCGAGGCGAATTCTTTCACGATTACAATACTTTTTCTTCGTACACGAGAAAATAACGATCGGGAGTGACCTCCCCGAAACTTTCTCGCATACGACCAGTAATGTGGAGTGGGTAAATACCCAGTGGATAGGTAAATATTTTTGGGGTATATAACCCAAGGCCTGGGTATTTTGAGAAAAAAAGTATGAATGGTGATTTGCAATGAAACATATAAAATTTATGCATTCACCTAAACCTGATATTTTGCAAAAAAAGAGGGTCTTTGGCCCGCATTCCGCGCGCATAAAAATTGCGTATTTTTGCAATTTTTATGCGTGCTGAGGGTACCACAGCTAACAAGATTTTATTTAACGTTCTTAAGTAAGAAATTTTATTATAGATATCACACAAGATTTCACCACACCTCTGGTTCCATCTCGTCCATCTGGAGCAGTGGTGCACAAACTGTGGGTCGCGACCCCTCTAGGGGTCACGAGAAGATTTTTATGGGTCGCTAAATTTAAAGAAATTTATTTACCAGTCAAAAATATTAGACTTTCCTTCAAAAAACGTGTTCCCGACCACCAAAGGGGTCGCGAAAATATTTTACACAGAGTAAGGGGGTCGGAAGTGAAAATAGTTTGCGAACCACTGATATGGAGAATGTCAAAATAAAGTTTCAATTTAGGGGGGTTGCCATATTTTCCGAAAATCGCGTTTGCTGCTTACTGCTATTTCCTTCGTACACCGCGCCCAGGCGAAAGGAAATCATACTGTAAACAACAGCTTGACGGCAGCTTACTGTCGCCAATACACAGTAGCAATTGCAATTTCAACCGAATATGCAATTTGAAAACCCTTTTTTTAATCGATTGACACAAAGACATTTATCTAAGTAATTTTATTAATAAATAATTGCATTCAAAAGTATGCGATTATACAGACCGACAGACAGTCAACTCTTTAATGGATTTGGTCCAAAATTTGATACAAACCTACATGCCTGATGATAAAAATGTGTACTAAATTTTATCCACCTAGCTATTCAAGTTTGTGAGTTATCGCGTTCACATTAACACGGACATACAGACAGACTTCCCGTGGACAGATTTTGTCCAAAATTTGATAGAAACCTACAAATTATGTGTAAAGATCACATACCAAATTTCATCCCCGTAGCTCTAATAGTTTTCGAGTTATCGTATTCACATACAGACATAATTCCAAAATTGTGTTTTTCGAACTTAGGGAGGTCTAAAACGTGGAGATTCATCAAAATCTCGAGTTCGAATTTGTTGACGATTACGATACTTTCTCTTTGTATACTTCGTATACGAGAAAGTAAAAATGGATATAAACTAATTCCAGTTTCCACTAAAATATCTGCAATAATAAGATGGGTCATATTTTAATCAGTTTGTGTACTCACAAAATTATATACATATATGTACTCCATCGTGATTTTATTTAAGTAGATGAAAAAATTAATCACAAAAGATCTTAATGATTATATTCAATTTCTCATACCTAGTTGTTAGAAATAAGTTTTATTGTGAAAAACCATATTTCACCATGTAGTGTCAAGCAGTTAGATAAAATGGAAAAATTATATATCGAAAAAGTCAGGGATGCTCATAATGCTACGATCAGAAATTTTGATTCACTATACTGACTTTAAAACGATTGAAGTAACTTACTGTGCAACAAAATCCAAAAATAACCATTCCCTAAATGATTTTATGTGATAGATATTGATGAAATGATTTAACATTAGAACAGAAAAGAAAAAGAAAGCAAGAAGCATTCACAATATTTTTAGATAATTTGAATTGCAATTTTATGTAATAAAAAATTGCAAACTGCGTTTCCAACGAAAAAGGAAATATATCATCCTTAGAATTTTTTTATTATTAATTTGGCAGATTTTATTACAATTATAAATTTGTCATTTTTTGCCAAAATGTCTAAAAAAGTCCATTAATAAGACGTGAAATTAAGTTGAAGTTATCTAATTTTTGAGCAAAACTACCCTATGACATTCAACATGAATACCTCAATGCAAAACATTTTAAATTAACGGAACAGTTTTACACTGAAGTTCTTATTCATCATGTGATGAAAGAAGGAAAAGAAAAACATTTTTCCATCAAACACAACAAAGAAAGGCAATTCATCTAATCATCAAACGACCACTTCTGCAATTTTTTTTATCCATTTAAATCTTGTTTACTATAATTTTGTGTGTACCTGCGTACGAGTAATGGTTGCTGTCCATTTCGTTTTATTTTACTTCTCTCAGCATGGACTATTTTGCACTCATATTGAATGATTGGTATTTCTTCTGTAACACAAAAACCATAAGAACCAAATTTTTAAGTAAAATAAACTTATTTATTTGAGACATCGATCCATTTTTCAAATCAAAAACTGCGTATTTCTTACCATCCTAAAAAATTCTGTCTTCAAGTCACCTGAAATAAAAATGTTCATACATGAAGCAAACACCTCAAAACATTCAATTTAAAAGAATTTTATTTTAGAATACATCTAAAAGCTATCTCGGCATACAAGAAATTCGCACGAATATCATGTGTTTTGGAATCAAAATCTTTGATTATTGACAATTTAATAAATTACGAGGGCATATTTTTTCCCCTTGCTGCTTATTGTATTTCAAATGGCTTCTTTTAGGTAGATTCCTTATAGGAAGTCTACCTATTGCAATAGTTCTCATGACACGACTTTCGGAAAATTTCTGCGGATCTTCACAAGATATGTGTGTCTCGTGTTCACAAGATATATATATATATATCTTGTGAACACGATAACTAGAGTAATTTTGGTTAGATTTTAATCGGCGAGGGATATGCTGTAAGTTCGGTGAAAATATCGACCGAGTTTGTAGATGGGCTAACCAGCTAAAAGGGGGTGGAAATGGTTGGGGACTGAAAATTTCATTTTCCCATAATTCCATTACGATTGAGGATAGAATGAAAACTCAAAATAGGCGAATTATTGCCTCTTTATAATAAACAACTTTTGTATTGAAATTTTTTTGATAGCTACAATTTTTTAGAAGTTATGAGCTAAAACGCCACTTTCAATCCCCTCCCCCATTTTATCATTTCCCCATAACTCTGTTACGACTAAAGATAGGAAAAAAATTCAATTGGGCGAATTATCACCTTATAAGAACGAACAACTTTTATATTAAAAGTTTTTGTCAGCTAAAATTGCTTAGAAGTTATTAGCTGAAAAAGCGATATTCAATTCCCAAGGCCCCTTAATTTATCATTTCCCCATTACTCTGTTACGATTGAAGATAGAAAAAACTTTCAATTAGGGGAATTATCAAATAATCATAACGAACAACTTTTATATTAAAAGTTTTTTGACAGCTACAATTGCTTAGAAGTTATGAGCTGAAAAGAGATGTTCAGTTCCCCCCAATTTATCTTTTCCTCATAGCTCCGTTGCGATTGGAGATAGAAAATTTCAATTAGGGGATCTATCACCTTATCATAACAAACTACTTTTATATTGAAAGTTTTTTGACAGCAAAAATTACTTAGAAGTTATGTGCTCCCATCAGCCGCATTCACTTCCACTTTTTGTACGGTAAACAAGCTGATATACCAGACTTTGCCCCGGATTAAAATGCTTTCATGTCTACTATTTTTAATGTAAAAACTACTATTGTATAAAAATTATAATACACAAATTTCTTTTCTGATTTGAAACGTTTTTAATTAAAATGAGAATATCAATTGAAACAAACGATTTTTAAAAACAGCTGTTTTCTCCATAAATTATTATTTGTTATACAGGTACTTCAGATTTCGTTAACAATTACTAAAATAAAAGAAAGAAAGGTTTCAATGAATATTTTATTATATTATTCATTAATTTAAAGAATGAAAATAAATCAATTATTATTAGATCAAGATATAAATGACTAATAGTCTACTTATAAAATTTTCTTTTAGCATTAGTCCATAATTCTCTGAATGTATTCTGGCATTTATATATATTCGTATTATTCTTGTTCTTCAACAATAAAGAATATTGTTACAAATTCAGTATAAAATTAATTTTGAAAAAATATAAAAATGAGAGAAGCAAATTGTATGAAAATGAAATTTTTGTCACTGAAATGCAAATTTTATTTAAAATATAATAAGGTGTAAGAATAGTTTCGTGAGATAATGATTTCCAAAGATATAGCGGAAAAAAACCTTGTTTAATTTTTAATTAACAGAAATTGTAAGTAACTTTTGGGCTTTGAAAAGTTAAGGTGAACTTTCTCTTGTCTTAAATAAAAAGTGTACAAAGTCTGGTTGAAATCAGTCCGGTGGTTTAGGAAGAGATGTGGAGCATACATACAGACACAATAACTTTTATTTAAATTAAGATAATTATTAGATCATTATAAGAGGAAGATTGCTGGCATATACTACTTGTATGAGCCATAAAAAAAGGTTTTAGTGAAGATATCGTCACAATTAACTAAATATTTAATTTTATTTAAGTAAATGGTTAATTTTAATTAATCAAACAGTTAATTTAAATAGTTAATTTGATAATTAGTTAATTTGACAGATTAATTTAATTTCATATTTAACTAAACATGGCTGCACCAATATTTGTTTAATAAATTTAATATAAAGTAGCCAAAAAAGATAGATATATAAGAGTTCCCTTTATCCTTTTTCAATTCCTACTAATAGTTCACACTCTCCGTATATATATTTATTTATTTATATATCTTGTTCAAATTTTCAATCGATAATAAAATACTTTTTATTCCTCCACTCAAGTTTAAATACATTTTTTAAAACTTGTAGTGTATGACGCTTGATGTTAATACAGTTTTTTCAAATATTAATTCATTAATTAAATTGCTAGACTATTAATTAAGATGCTAGACTTGGCGACAAACTTGACGACTTGGCGCTAAATTTGGCGACCTTGGTGACAGAGGGAATTTTCAAGATTCAATCGTTAATAAAATACTTTTTATTCATCCACTCAATTTCAAATACATTTTTTAAACTTGTAGTGGATGACACTTAACGTTAATACAGTTTTTTCAAATATTAATTCATTAATTAAATTTAATTAATTTTAGTTTTATATGGGAGAAAAAAATTTCTAAAATAAAATTTTTCTTTGTTGACCTAAATAGAAATTGACTTTAATTTTTTTTATATTACTTGTTTATATTGAAAAATATCTCATTAATTTAAAATTGTTTTGGGGTTTTCTGCCGGAGTATTTGCTTTTAACTGTTGATGGAGATTTAAATTTCCTGTTCAAAATGGCTGCATTGATATCCTCTATGCTTTAAACACACGTGCTAAATTTGGAACTCACAATGTTTAATAATTTTTATTCTCTTAAATGTTAAGAATTTAGTTACTATTATCTCTGTAACCAGGGGGTTCTCTAAATGAGCCCATTCTAGTAATTTTTAAATGTTTCATGTCATGTGATTTTACCATATGACAAAGTAATGTTTGCACAATTATATGGTAACCTTGATTAAATAAACTAATCTAGAGTCGTTCTTCATTCATATCGAGTGTCAATTTCTTGCTACTGTTTCAGATAGGCTGGCTTAATGTTATCTAGGGGATATTTACGCTGCTGGGATATTTATTTCTTTATGATTCCTACGTGTTGAATGGTTATGTGTTGGGATATATAAAAAAAATTGGACCAATTTACTAACCAATAAATCTAGCATAAACTTTTGGAATGAAAAATGGAATGATAAAACCTAGATTTAGTAAAAAATTAAATGTCATGAGAACAGAATCACAACGCAAATATTGCAATGTGTAGAAACAATAAAGTCATTGGCTATGTCTGTATTGATCAATATGTAATATTTCATTACTTTTGTAAACATTAACGTATAGGAATCTACCTTTGCCTTCAAGCTTGCCGAAAAGGGATTTTTTTTTTTTTTTTTTTTGCTAAATTTGGCATTTTCCCTTACACGATTATGAATAATTACAATTTTGAGAATGGCAATAATTTTGACAGTTAATGTACTTAAAGAAATGAACTTTTCAATATTTTTAAGGGTACTTTTTTATTGCAAAGGTATTTTTCGTGGTTTTTCTGATAGAGAAATTTTTTTTGTAATGAAGCAATATGTGTGATTCTGAGTTTTAGCTCAGAAATCTGCTTTTCAATTTGTGGCCAGGTTAGCTATAAGAACATTGATGCATTTAGCAGCGGTGCAGCGACGGGGAGGAAGGGGGTAGCAAGAGGCGTATCGATCATAGAGTAAGTATCTTATACTCTAAGGTATCGATGCCCTGGGCGTCACTCTTGGCGACTCATGGAAGACAACATATTAGTGTATTCATTTTATACTTTAAGTCTAAACATGATGAGGGGGTGAGTAGGTGAGTTCTTGTTTTATGGCACAGGCTATGTTGTGCCAATCGATGAGTAAAATTTATGAGGTTTCAATCAGTGGCGTAGCGAGGGTAACTGGCGCCCAGGGCATAATATGATTTTTTTCGCCCCCAGTCTTCATCATTTGTGCCTCGGTAGCGCAGTAGGCAGCGCGTCAGTCGTCATCATTGATTTAACAAAAATTAATGGCGCCCGAGGTAGAGCATTGTTTTTTCGCCCCTTCATGAAATTTCACTTTAAAAAGTGACATAAACGCACTATTGTTTTGTTCCCACGGTGCCCCTAAGACTGGCGCCCAGGACATCTATACCCCCCCCGCCCCCCTTTGCTCCCCGGTAGCTAAGCCACTGGTTGAAAGGGAACTACTAATGAAAGAAAATATTTCAAAATTCTGTGAATGAACTACTAAGACTTTAATTATTTCCATGAAGCCAGTTTCTGCAACATATGGGAACAAAGTAGGATGGGATAATGAGGTGGAGGGGCGAAAAACTTTTAATTTTACATTGCTAAATCAGTGGTATTCAGTTAAATCAATAACATGCAGTTGTCTCATGCATTTACCCAGTCTTCAGATCAATGTGTCAGACACTTTTTTTCTCGATTGTATCTGATTCAGTCCTGTAAAGTTAGCTTTCTATATGTTTTGACTCAAATATGAGATATTTTCAATTTTATTGAAAAGATTTTTCCTTGGATTTGTGGCATCATCGCGGCATCTGGCAATATCTTGAATTGTAATTACATGCAGATCGGATCCGCCCTCTTTGTGATGTCACCCATCGACCAATAGCGAAGAGCCTGTTGCAGTATTTAAGGACTGATTGCTACTGTTCATCCTCTTCTTTTTGTATCATTTGATAGCTAGCAGTATAATGATTTGATTTAAGATTTTAATTCAGTTTTTGTTTTATTAAATTTGTTATTTTGTTATTGAGTAATCTTGCTTTTACTGAGTCGTCAGCTAAGTAGTTATCACGATGGTATACTTCTGATATATGTTGAATACAGGCATTATGATGAGAAGCTGCGTAGTTTAATATTGTACTAGTTAATATGAAGCACTTGAGTATCAATGGTTCTATGTACTGACTACCTCAGCGACTAGATTAGTAAATTTCGCCTCTATCAATGCTGTAAAGTTAACTTGACCTCGACGTAGGCCCCTAGAAGATACAGATTTAGTGTAATAAAAACCAAACATGAATCAGTGACGTAGAGTGGCAAAAGCAGACATGCAGGAAAACAATTTTATACCTAAGAACAGCAACACTAGCTCAATCATTGTGTACATGAAAAACTTATGTGATTAATTCTTATTTTTCACCTTTTGTGGGTAAATTGCCGATATGTGATGAAAGTCTAGTAGTGGAAGCGCGATTTTGCAACTTATCTGCAAAGATCGAGGGCGTCAAACCACGAATTACATTACTTATCAAATGTTTTTTCTGGAATTTTTTTATTTTTATTTTGAGGTTCATGTGCTTTCGGTATCTTGTAAAAGAAGGGCGGTATGTTGTAAGTTCGCCCCGGGCGGCTAAAGTTACAGCTACGCCACTGGCATGAATGCATATTATTTTATGGAAACCCTCTTTGAATTTAAACCAAAATGCAAGCCAAAATGAGCGGCAAGAGAGATCCTATTGGGAGGTGGGGTTTTTTTCTTTCATTTGTTCATAATTTTTCCAGTGCTGTGCTGTTGATGGAACGTAATTTCTAATGCCATTTTTAAGCACCTGATAATTTTACCACAAATCTAATTGCGTATCAAGAGTTTTAACTCGCACACTAAACTCAAGATTTAATTTTCTTAATATCGCAGCTTAATGTAACTATTTTCGTAACGATTTTTACCTAATGAACACTAGAAAAACGCATTTAAATTTTTAAAAAAATTGTATGCGTTAAAAACTCTCATTTCTCTCACCTATACGTGGGAAACGTTTTTCTGTGAGTACCTTCTAATGTCACTTTTGTTCCCACCTTTCAGCTGATGCTGGATTGGATACGGCAGTTTTACGAAGTGTACAGCGACCTCCCCAAATTCGCATTTTGCTTCAATTCAGAGCTGAGCCACGATGACTACAACTACATAGGATACGCCGATAAGGATATGGAAAATTTCCTCAAATACCTCAATGACAGCGGCATCCTGGAAAATACTCTGTTAATCGTGATGAGTGACCATGGCCACAGGTACTGTTCTTCGCTCCCTTTCTCTTTTTAAAATTTGCATGCCTAAAAAAAGTTTCTCCATTGGTTTTTCCTTTTTACTTTCTCGTATACGAAGTATACAAAGAGAAAGTATTGTAATCGTCAAAAAATTCGAACTCGAGATTTTGACGGATCTCCACGTTTTAGACCTCCCTGAGTCCGAAAAACACAATTTTGGAATTATGTCTGTATGTCTGCCTGTGTGTGTGTCTGTCTGTGAACACGATAACTCGAAAACTATTAGAGCTACGGAGATGAAATTTGGTATGCGGTCTTTGAACATAATTTGTAGGTTTCTATCAAATTTTGGACAAAATCCGTCAACGGGAAGTTAGTCTATTTGTATGTCTGCGGTCATGTGAACGCTATAACTCAAAAACTTGAATAGCTAAATGGATAAAATTTGGTACACAGATTTATCGTTATGAATGTAGGTCCGTATAAAAGTTTGGGCCAAATCCGTCAAAAAGAGGCGTTCAAATTGCATATTCAATTTCTTTTAATCCTATTCGCATGCGCATGCGTATTGGTAGCAATCTGTTATTGTTGTAAATTTTATTTACAACAATAAATAATGTTTTCAAGCATCAATTGTTAACAATTTTTTTATTGTTGTAAATCAAACCGATCTCATTATTTCAGCAAATCTTTTATTCACGCGCTTTTGCAATTGTTGCGAATGTGGTAGTATAAATTGTTTTCTTGGGAATTCAATTCCAAAGCAGAATTTTCGCTTTAGTATTCATTGCATTGCCTATTTTATCGCGCCTGCTTCAAAGTAATATTTTTTTGAAACGTGGCAACAGATATTTGATTTCAGGTTTGTTTGTTTTTTGTTTTACTTTCTCGTATACGAAGTATACAAAGAGAAAGTATCTCCACTTAGAAAGTATACGAGAAAGTTTAGGGGAGACCACTCCCGCTGGTTAATTTGTAATTTTGACTTAAAATAATGAAAGAGATATCTTTATTCACATTTCAAGCCTCCTCTTAAGGTATAAGCGAATCAACAAACAAAACTTGAAACTATTAATTTTGATAATATTATTAATTAAAATAATTGAACTATTAATAACAATTATTATTATGTCAATAAACACCGTCGTAGCAAACTTGAGGAAGAGGTGTTATACACAACACAAGAGCATTAAATAGAATATTTCGTTTCTCCAAATTTTCTTTGCGTAAATATCAATTCTCTTGTTTTAATTTCTCATCAACGTTGTTTTCTTGCAATTTTGTGGTATTTGATTGTATTTAATAATCACTCGCCTTTAATTAATGGAGTAATTTCATGCTCTCGTGACAAACGTCAAATTTGCCGTGTCAGTTTAAACTTAGAAACCATTATGCATCTTGCAGCAACAAAAGAGAAGCGACTCCAAGGCATAGCGTTTAATAATGTGCAGGTCGTATATATGACTGTGATGTTATCTGAAAAGCGAATTCAGTGGAGTAGCAAGAGTAAGTGGCGCCAAGAGCAAGATATTATTTTTTCTCCTCCTCCCAGTCGTCATCAGTGTCTTGGCATGAGTAAATGACGCCCGGGGCATGGTATTATTTTTCGCCCTCTCATCATATCTGATTTTAAAAAATGACATGAACTCATTAATGTTTTGTCTCCATGGCGCACCACAGACAGGCGCCCTGTATTCCCCTCCCCGCCGCTACACCACTGATCAAAATAAAATCTTATTCAATGAGCTCGAGCTGAAAGACAGACATTAACCAGCGGTAGTGGTCTCCCCTAAACTTTCTCGCATACTCCTAACACATGTGGAGAAAAAATAAGCTAAAAGGCAGTAAAACGAATAAGCATCCCTAACGCAGTGGAGAAAAAAAGCTTGGAGGCAAAAGGCGTGGGTAGAAGCGGAAAGGATTAGTGTAAGTGAATCGCGCAATCACACAGTAATGGCTTCGTGTCATTGTGTGATGAGAAAAGACAAATAGGCTATTTGAACACCAGTATTTTGAACCGATTGAAACGAAAATTGGGCTCAGATCTACAATTAATGTTAGCAGGCCTCTTACCAATTTTTATTTATCAAAGCCGTAGATTTACGAGTTATAATGTTTAGAAGTATGCTATTATACAGACCGACAGACACTCAACCCTTTGAGGGATTTGGCCCAAACTTTTATACGGACCTACAATCTACATTCCAGATGATAAAACTGCGTATCAAATTTTATCCATCTAGCTGTTCAAGTTTTTGAGTTATAGTGTTCACATGAACGCGGACAGATGGACAGACAGACTTCCCGCAGACGGATTTGATAGAAACCTACAAGTTATTTTTCAAGATCACATACCAAATTTCATCCCCGTAGCTCTAATAGTTTTCGAATTATCTTGTTCACAGACAGACGTAGTTCCAAAATTGTGTTTTTCGCACTCAGGGAGGTTTAAAACGTGGAGATTCGTCAAAATCTCGAGTTCGAATTTTTTGACGATTGCAGTACCTTCTCTTTGTATACTTCGTATACGAGAAAGTAAAAAGACATGATGCACCAAATGGATGCATTGAAAAAAAATTTAAAATACTAAGATATGACACCATTTAACAATTTAAACATTTAAGTCAAACAACAAAAAATATTAAAAAGTGGTGCTTAAAAGGTATAATATTCAGCGTGCGTATTAAAAGGTGTGCATATTACAAATTAAAGCAAAAATGGAAATTCTACTTTGAAGTAAAGAAAAAAAACTTTTTTTTTTATTGTAACGTTAACAGTGGCAAAAACACGTGACTGAAAGATCTGACGAAACAATGATATTGGTTTTAATTTCATAACAACAAAAAGCAATGTTAGAAATGGTGTTTTAAAAATTTTGAAAATTTTATTAAAATTAAAGAAAAAACTGATATCACTGAAAAGCTAATTTTTTGAATTAATTAATTAGAAATTCAATTAACATTTTGAGAAATCCTTTCTTAGAGAGCACCTACAACCCAAGAAATAACTATGTGCCAAATTTCAAGTTTCTAGTCTTCGTAGTTTGGGAGACTTCGAGATGAATCAGTCATATTGCATTTGCTTTATGCATATAGGGTGATGGTTGCCGAAATTGGACCCCTTGGACATCTTTTGATGTAAAGTAATAGAATTTTTTTATACTTTATTTATCTTCAATACGATGTAATTAGCTTTTTAAGAAATATACTTTATAGTAGGGGAAAAATAACTTAAAAAATTGTGTCATCGGTCCAATTAAGTAAACTGGTTGCTCAGATTTGAACAGCGGTTTCTCAAATTGCATCGCCAATTTCTTTATGTAAATTAAAGTAAAAATATTTTTTGATTCTCAAATTCGCACCAGCACACAATGTATGGCATTTTGTACCCTGCATCAGTTTTTCTATTGTTTCTTCACATATGATACAAAACTATGTAATCTTAGTTTTTATTCTTTTTAAACCAAAAATTGATGTATCTAATGTCCTGTCATTGGCGTGTTTTTTTTTTTTTTTTTGCTTTGGATTGTTTCACTTCTAATTTATAAGTGACGAGATAATGTCCCGTCACCAACTTCACGACTCTTTCCTCTACCGTTAAGCTGACTTCCTACCATAAGTTCTGAACTGCGCAAAATCTAATATCAAATTTGATGAGTTATCACTTAAGCAAATTCAAGTTTCGAGGCAGTACTGTACTCTTAAGCCAACCAAAATTTTAATAAAAAATTACCTATGATGCAATACACAAAAACTTGAAAGCGTTTCCATGCCTCATAATTTTTAAAATGGCTGGAAAGCATGAGATTAAATGCTTGAAGAAAGGATGAAAATCATTTCAGTCTACCTCATACACAAAAACAAACAAACCTGAATTCAAATATCAGTTGTCACGTCTTAAAGATATTACTTGAAGCAGGTGCGATGAAATATTTCAGAAATGAAATGAATACTAAAGTGAAAATTCATCTTTGGAGTTAATTTCCCAAGAAAACAATTTATACTATCACAACTGTAACAATCGCAAAAGAGCGTGAATAAAAGATTTACTGAAATAATGAGCTTTCTTTGAATTTTTGAAACAATAAAAACATTGTTGCAAATCATGTTTTAAAAAATTTTGTAACATTATTTAAAATTGAACAAATTGTCGCATGGAAATAAGATTGGTGCCATTGAAAAGCTAATTTTTTTAAATGTTTAAGCTGATGTAAAAATGGTTTTTGTGCGATAATAGGTTCCGGAGTTATTTCGAAAAAACGTTAAAATTTAAGGTAATTTTTTAATTAATTTAAATTCTAATTAAAATTTTGAAAAATCATTTCTTAGTGAGCACCTACTCCCCAAGAAGCAACCGCCTGCGATATTCTAAGTTTCTAGGCCTCTTGGTATGGGAGATTTCGTGATGAGTGAGTCATAGTATTTGCCTTTTATATATAAAGATTATAACTGCTTTCTGAGCTATTCCTGTGGTGTCCGATAATAATCAAATTCATTTAAACAGACCAATTTAAGTAACTGTTTGTGTCCCAATCTAAGCAATTTTTAGACAAAAGCAAAATATTCCTCTAACATTATCTTTAAACTGTTTTAATAAAATTATTGTGGTAGTAGTCAAATAAGTTTTCTATTTGAGGGTATAATAACATATTTTGATACTTACTTTAAAACAGCGTAAGGGCTATTAGTTTTTAGTTAAAATGTTTAAATGATGCTTTCTTTAACTGTAACTAAGTTAGCGCGTTCTCTTCGTTTCAACATAATTAGCCTATTTTATGGCCCGAATATTTAATACAATTGAAGTTATGATACTGGGCAACCTAGAAGCAGGTGCAAATTCGGCTGCTCTCCTCTATATAAATAGAAAATGTAGGCAACCTCTATAACACGTATAGTTTAGGATTTTCTCTGTATAAATATTTTTTTAACTTATATAGATGTTTTTATAATATCACAAAATAAATAACTCTCTAATTACAAGCCCTAATCATATATTTACTTATAACATATTTAAAATTATAATTAATTAAATTTTTTGGTTCAAAATTAAAACAGAATCCGTATATTTTTAGGCGCACCCACAGATCATTGTTCCTGCTACAAGGACATATTGGCTCAGCTTTGCCTGCGAACGGCGAGTAGTAGCTCTGCGTTAAAAAAAATATTTTCCATTTGCATCGCTACTAACGGAATTATTTTGCATAGTCTGACTGTTCCCCTATACAAACAAATGATTTTTTTATTCATACTGAATTGCTATTTGTATAGCATCGGTGCAACTTAACACGTCTTGATTTGTCTCATTATGTAACTTAAGTTTTAAATAATTATTAAGTACTGTTTTGTCTATTATTTATAATACTATCGTTAAAATTCGCTGTTCTTATTTCTTCCTAGGTTCGCACCTATTCGAGCTTCGCAACAAGGTAAGCAGGAGGAGAGGCTACCGTTCTTTTCATTCGTCCTTCCACCTTCAATGCAAGAGAAGTATCCCCTGTTTGTAGAGAACCTTAAAAAGAACCAGAATCGTTTATCGACACCCTTCGACATCCATGCCACGTTTCTGACTCTCTTATATCCTGATATACCACTCCAAGGAGATGTGTCCAGACGGAGTAACAGCCTCTTTTCCGAAATTCCTAAAGGGGTAAGTTGTTCGGGTTCTTATAAATTTATTTCATTTGACATTAATATTAGTAATATTGTTGACTTTTTTACTGCGGCAATACCTTTTGGGCAGCGATCCCAATAGTCTTAGCACATGAAGTCTGAACAATTACGGTCTCTTTCTGAGGCTACACTAAAGCTACTAAAGTCTGGCTACTTTCAGCCGTGGTTAAACGAGTCTTCTACCTTATCTCCAGAGTTCCAGATCATGAAAACGTCAGAAAGTATGCAGTGGCGTAGCAAGGGTGAGTGGCGCCCGTGTCATAATGTAATTTTTTCGTCCCCCCCCCTTTTTCATCATCAGCTGATTAGCTTATGTAAACGACGCCCAGGACATAGTATTTTTCCGCCCCCTCATCATATTTGACTTTTGAAAGGGACAAAAAATGAACATTTGTGCCCATGGGCAGCGGTCTTGCTCGAGTAAGTGGCGTCCAGGAAATAATATTTTTTTTTTCACCCAGTCGTCATCAGTGGCTTAGCAAGCATAAATACAGCTCAAGACATGGCATTATTTACACTGTCCCTCATCATATTTTTCTTTAAAAATGGCCTAAACGCAATAATGTGCTGATTCCATGGCGCCCGCTAAAAATGGCGTCCCTTGCCTCCTGGACACTACGCCACTGAAAGTAAGACCTGCGACGAAAAATTTTAAGTGCAACAGGGCTTACATACGAGGAGCGGACCCAGGTTTAGAAGCCATAATTCGTCCGCCCCCGAAAGCAAAAGTTTGCTATATAGTTTCTGCAAATTATTATTTTGTGTGAATTAACAATGTTGATACATTAAATAGTCACTTCCTATGATTATTTAAACAGTTGTTTGCTTTCGATACTCTGACTAGCTGTTTAGTTAAACTTGATTTATTACATTTTTATCAACTGTAGCGAACTAAAACTTTGCAATTATACACAGACAATAAAAAAAGTGAGCAAACATACTAGACTATTATATGTCTGAGGACTCAGAGGCCACTCCTGAAGTTGTCCTCCAACACCACTTTCATCCTCCACCAATGCACGAAGACGGTAGAAAGATTACTCCCATACAGTGGCGGCGATTGGGTGGAAAAAGTGAGAGAGCAAAAGAATTTATATACATCTAAAAGTCCCGGGCCCAGGATTATAGGGAGTAGGCAATAAAATGTAAAACTTTAGTTTAAAAATTAGCTAGTTTTCCAAACCATTGTTGCTTTTTTATAATTACTAGTTTTAGGCAGCTAAAATAAAACAGTCTGCCCGTGTACATGTGAAGACGATAACTCAACAACTTATATGGCTAGATGGGAAAAATTTGGTACACAGTTTTATCGTCAGGAAAGTAGGTCCGTATCAAATTTTGGATTTCCGTCAAAGGGTTGACTGTCTGTCGGTCTGTATAATCGCATACTTCTGAAAACGATAACTTCTAAAAGAAATGACTTGGATAAATGAAATTTCGTATGCAGTCTTGAAACCCTAATTGTAGATTTGTCTCCAATTTTCCTTTAAAAAAGGCGTTGAAATTTCATATTCGGTTTTTTCGCCATTGTACAACACGAAAAAATGGCGCGAGTTTTTATTCCTATTCGGTTTTGTTACCACGTTCTGTCTTGGCTCACTGCCAAAGTCTGCTCAAATAATAGATAATTAATTCCGTTTGTTGATCGAATGTTTTTCTTCTAATTTTTCTTTCATTTCGGTGAATCATAGCCATAAAGATTTTCTCGATAAGAGTGGCATATTTGATTTACGGTTAGTTTGATTTTATATTTGGTAATGCATTTTTTTCTGAGGGTATTTTGCATTGTTTTTACTCTGACAAAACGAAAGTAGTTGTTAAAAATAAAGTTATAATGTAACAAAACCAAAATTAGTGTCAATTGATTCATCAGTTCTGTTCTTCATGCTTTTATTATTTCTTAAGCACTCTGCCAATGTACATGATATCTTCTACTACAACTCTCGTTAGTAAATTTGTAACAATCATATCTGAGATATTGTTGGCAAGCTAAAAGCCTGTCTTAGACGGGTGCGAATCTTTTAGTGACTTACATTAGATAATTGAAATTTGGTATGTGGTCTTCTAATCTTAACTGTAGATTTGTCCAATTTTCATTTCAATCACACAAAAAGAATGTTGCGACTGCTTGGTGCGTTTACTGCTGTTTGGCTTATTTTTTCTCCACCTGTGTACGAGAGTATACGAGAAAGTTTAGGGGAGAAAGTTAGGGGTACTTTAACTTCAAAGATTAAATACATTGGTTTTATAACTTTTTATATGTGATTCGATCCTTTTTGTCTTGCTTTCCATAATTTTTCTTGCATTTCACTTTTATACTGCCTTTTATACCCATGAGAAACTGGCAAATATTTTTGGTGTTTAAGTATTGCTTTATAAGTCAATCCTGCCTATCTACCATATGCTTGACACAGCATGGCCTCGTGTTGATAAACTCCAACATACAATTCCAATCCAATTTGATTACAGAAACCAGGGATATAAAATTTCGCTTAAGTGACTGTTAAAATGTTGGCTTTTATTTTTAAAAATGCAATTTTTTTCCCTCACGAGAAGAAATTATACATATACACATATCACGCCTTTATTTTTCAGAGAACCTGTGAATCAGCTTCAATAGAATCACACTGGTGTGCATGCTTGTCCTGGTCCGATATGTCTACAACAGATCCTCTGGCCCAGACAGTAGGAAATTCTGTAATAAGTTTCATAAACGATCTTACTAAACTTCAAAGAGACAAGTGTCAAGAACTTCAATTATCCAAAGTCATGAGACTGGAGAAATTTATACCAAACAAAGATTTCTTAACTTTTAAGAAAAACGCAGACTTGGACGGTAGAGCGGGAGAATTCAGCGACAACACAGAAGTGACAGAAATCATTTACCAAGTACAGTTACTGGCTTCTCCAAGTGGGGGAATCTATGAAGCTATAGTGAAGTACAGCCAACTGGATGATGCATATCGAATAAATGAACATGAATTAAGTCGAATAAACATGTACGGAAATCAAGAACATTGTGTCCACGATGAATATCCTGAATTGAGGAAATACTGTTACTGCAAAATCCAGCTCTCCACTTGATGAAGAAATCTGCTAACACACTGACCGTTTATCTTAATAATCAGAAAGCTAGTCATTGTGAAAAAGCTGAAAGTGCTGACATTTAAAAATTATCACATTCATTCAAAGAATTCAGAATTAAACATTCATTTGGGATATCTAATTGCCAATTAATAGAATTTTTTTATGAAACAGTTTATGTGTAATAAATCAAACTTCAAGGAACTCTTAGAGAACAATCATGACTATAGTGCCAGAAATTGAACAAAGTGTTTTGTATGTGAATGACATATACATGCAGTAATATGGTACTTTTCTATTAGCCCCACAGCAATCAAGCCGCAAAAACTTTTCTGTCAGTGCACCAGTGGCCAAAATCTGCACAAGTGAGAATATGGTATAGAAGCCTTACACAGTGGTACACATGGTGCAATGATAAGTTACATTTTGGTACTCGCAAGGGGGAAAGTTACATACCTGACCCATATTTCGGGTGCTGTTGGGCTATAGAATAAGTACTTGTAACAAGTGTTTTACTCCCCTTCATATAAATGTACATATAACTCTTTACTTGAAAGAAATACTTTACTTGTATAGAGAGAAAAATGTATATTTATGTCTTTTCACGCATAAAGAGGTATGACTGCATCTAATGTAAAATATTAACATATATAATATCAGCAATGCAAGTGTTTTATACAAGGTATATGTTTACATGCTTATTTTACTTACTGATTTTATCTTATCCATTCACTTCATTTTCAGAGTTTGGGCATAGAATTATTACAAAAAGAAAAAAATATTTTAAAACTTGAAATTATAAAACATATAAATAAAAAAGCTCTCTGGTATCTAACAGTTCGAAATAATTTGAATTTTGAAGTGTTGCTAAGTAGGGATGCAACGAATATTCGGCAATGATTCGGTATTCAGCCCTTTTGCCGAATAGTAAGCAGATATTTGGCCGAATATATTCAAGATGATAATTTTTTTTAATTTGCTTTTAAATACACATTTAACAAAGAATATTGCAGAATTGCATTTGAGTACATTAATAATCAAAAAAATCTCCTAACATTTACCCAATTTTAAGTTGCATAGATGTATTTATTCAAGTTACACATAATTTATTATTGCAAAGCCTGAAATTATTATGCAAGAACAATAATTTCTCAGCATTTTCAGAAGCGAGTCTGGTTTGGTTTGGTTTCAAACATGTATAGTATCAACTAGAGATGTAGAGAATATTAAGCATGAGGCTTATTCGGCCTTTTCCCGAATATTCTGTCTGGCCAAATACTAAGCAGATATTTGGCAGAATAAATTCAGGATAAAATGTTTTTTAAAAAATATATTTAATAAAGAATATTGCAGAATTATATTCCGGTACATTTATTATAAAAAACTAACTTTTATCCAATTTTAAGTTGCATAGTACATAAGTGTATTTAATAATGTTGCATATCATTTATAGAAGTCTGTTTCATATGGTTTCTTATATATTGCCAGCTTCAGAAAATAAAAGGTCACTATATATTGCTTGCAGGTGCTGAAAAATATTTTCTTGCTAAATTTTCAAACCTTGGAAATTTTTTGGAGTTCTTTCCAACAATGAAGTGGAAACTCCATCCTACCTATTATAATTTTTTTTTTTTATCAAAATAGGAATTTACTTCTAGTAATTTTAATTTATCCATTCAATTTTATTCTGTGTTTGTCATTGTCGTGTTCTGCAATGATAACTCTTTTATTTCTTTGAAGCAATCCCAAAATGAGGAGAGTTTCTCATTTCTTATTACTTGAATTAATGTATTTAAAATATTACAAATATATATAAAAGATATTAACATTTTTTTAAATATACAAATAATAAAAACTCAATTTTCTTTAATCTTAATTTTTTTTTTAATTTAAAAAATATTTCATTTACATTTCAAAAGTGAAATGTTTTTTAAAAATTTGGTATTCGGCCTGAAATTTGGCCGAATATTTGGTATTGGCCAAATCACTGTTGTTACATCCCTATTGCTAAGCTAAATTCTAAAAGTCTGCAACAAAGAAAAATTTAATTGATAATTATGATTTATTTTTCAATTTATTATTTTTGACTAATAAAATACCAACTTATGAAATTGCCCTAAAAATTCTAGAGTTGTCATTCACATTCTCAATGAAAATCTTTATTCTTTAAAGGTAATTTGTAAGACAAATATATTAAAAAAAATTGTTTAATAAAATTCTTCTCAGTCAAAATTAAAGAAATTGTTTTTTTTTTCAGTTTAATTTGCATTATTCTTTAATTTTTTATCATATAGAGAATAATGATAAAGGAAAAGACTACAATTGAGAAAACTAGTAAACTTAATGCTTTTTTAAAATAAAAAAAAAATTCTACTGGTTAAGCTCATTCTTTAATTGTCACATATAAGGGATAATGATTTTGGAAAACAGTTGGCAGCATAATAAAGAATTAGTTGTTAAAAATAAAAAGTACAAAACTTTATCAAATAACTAAAATAATATTTATTACATACAAAAACTAATTTTACAAAATTCTACATCATTGATTTTTATCGAACATATCTTTAGCTTCATTAATTTTTGCAGCAATGTATGGTGAACCACCTAATGAAGAAAACAGTATGTTAGGAAATAAAATATGTAAACACAAGAATAAAACTTATAATTGTAATATCATCCAAACTTATTGTTGTTATATGTAAATTAAATACATTAAAATATTTTAAATTTATTACAGGTTAATGCCAATAATAAAAATTGTTTTTTAAAGTAAGAGTAATAACTAAACATAATACTTCTACATGCATGTATAGAGAAAAATCTCAATACATTATGGAATTCGTGATTAAATTATATGCTAATCACACAAAATATCATAAACTATAATGGTAAGAACCTTTACAACAGAAACACCAAATATGTCTCTACTAATAATAAAGAAGAATTGTTTCAGTGTATGTGTGCTGATGCTCTGCAGGTCAGATAGCTGAACCTATTGCAATGAAATTCGGCCCAAACATACTTTGGAGGTTAGGAACATGCACCTTGGAGCTTTTTTTTGAAGTTTTAATTAATTAAAAATTAAGCAAAATTTTGGCATTTTTCCATGATAATTTCAGAAAATATTATAACACAAAAGTAATTTGTACATGATCTAATTCAAAAAATTATCTTTTATGTGATGCCAATTTAGATGCCATGCAATGTTTTTTATAATTTCCAATATTATTTGTTAAAAATAGTTATACACATATTTTACAATATTTTTCACTGTTGTAATCAGGGTTGCGGCGATTTAAATCAGTTGATTAAAATCACTGATTTAAATCGCGATTTAAATCAACTGATTTTTTTAAAAAAAATCACTGATTTAAATCACTTTATTTTAAATATCAAGTTAATCTGCTTTAATGAAATAAAATTGTTCATGTATCTTTAAATAGTGATTTTAAAATATTTTAAATGTATATTTCAAGAAAGAATATATAAATCATTAAAAAAGATTTCATTGAATTGATGCAACTAGAGTACTTTTCATATCTTTATTTTTGAGAACACAAGCAATTAAGATTTTAAATAAAGCTCTAATGAGCAACACAATAAAATGCAAAGTATGAGATGCTCCTTTTTTTATAAAATAAATATTGTGAAATGATCATGTTCACAAAGAAAGAACATAGTAAAATGCAGTGAGTTTCATTTTAATATTGGAGAAAACTAAATATTGTTGGGGGGGGGGAAAGTTTTTATATTGCAATAATGTTCAAATGCAAGATAATTAAGTAATACATACAAATGTTCCAAAAGAAATACAAACATCTACATAGCACAATTTAAACTATGAAATGTAATTATAAAAGGCAATGTTTGTGTGCATGATGTCCAGACAAATCTATCACGCTTATAGTCATGAAATTTGGTACACAGCTGATGGTGACTCAATGCACCTTGAAGCCTTAAAAATTTAATCTAGAAAAATTTTTAATTAATGTTTTGTGTTGTTTTGGGTGATTTTTTGCTCTAATTTCTCAATAGCATGTTTTTGGATAATTGTATGAAAAAAATAAATACACCATCGGAAAGGGAAAACGATTTCTATTCTAATGCAATTTACTAAATTTTGAGAATTTTTTGAAAAATAGTCATTTTCATGTTTCCTTTCCATTTGGAATTCTTAAAGTTCTCGCTTAAATAAATATTAAACTTTATTTATTATAAATAACAAGTGCATAGAATGGTTGATGTGCAAATTATATTTAAAAAACAGATTTTTGAGTCCAGGTTAGAAAAAGTTACTTCAGAAAATTTCAGTGACTTGTCACCTAGTTACTGGTTTCTTTAATTTTTTATGCTTAGTAAGAAGTAGTCTATTCTCAAGGTCAAGGTGAAATAAACCCTAATCCAAATACTTGAAAAGGGAGAGGAGAAGAGTATGCTAGTTAGTTCTTGCAAGATTGCAACATTCCTAAGGTAGAGAAGGATAATTCTTATTTTTGAAAAGGGGGGAACAGGATTTTCAGTCCTGTGGTGCAATTCACGTAAAAGAGAGCCTGCTTCTCACTTGTGCAAAATTTGCTTGACCAGAAGAGCTATATCTAAAAATTTTATATATTCTAACATACAATAATATATCTATAGTCAAGAAATGTAATTTTTATTATATTTTTCCTTAATAAAATTGTCTTATGTTTTAAAAGTATATTATTCTTTATATTTAGTTCACAAATATTTGTTAAATAGTTGTTATATGTTTGAAATATTTTTTAAATTTGTTTTTTTTTTTTAAAGAAAGTAGAGCTTAATCACTGGTATGCTGTTATATATATATAATTCTATGACTGTAGGCCTCATTGTTTAATATACAAATGTTATATATATATATATATATAATTTTACAAAAAGCAAAAAAATCCGATTTAAATCAAATAAATCGATTTTTTTGAAAAAAATATAAAAAATCAACAACCCTGTTTGTAATAAATTTTTCATTTTTACCTCAAATATTTTATCCTGGTTTTTTCTCCCACTGTTGATAACCAAGGTAAGAAGTTTTTTGTTTATTTTTTTCATATTGAGTAGGTAGGTTTTTAAAGCATAGTTTTAATAATTGTTTTTAATTTTGCAGTACTTACAGATAAGGTTAAAGCAAGCAACGATGCAAATTTTTTTTATAGTTTGCACATTTCTAAACACTATTTCTCCTTTCTGCAATATAATTGGATGTATAAAAATATATTATAGCTCTTTAAGACTGATGTCTTGCTTCCTTATTGTACTGCGCTTAATTTTTTATTGAATCAGTAAACAAAAATTTTCTAAGATATTACAAAAGTTCTGAAACATATCTGGCATTACAGACAAAAACTCTGATGATGAATGGATTTTACCTATTATCCTTATAGTATATTTTACAATTCAGCAAGCAAGTTATTGGGTTAATTGAAACTTAATCATTCCCCGCCTCAGATTAATGCTCACATTTTAGGTGAGATGGCAGATAGAGAGAATTGGACAGATGCATAAGACAATGAAAAAGAGCAAGTGTAAGACTTCTATAATAGTAAGAGGCACATGTCTATCAAAATTCGAAATTTAAAAATACTTTGCTGGGGGATGGACCAGTAAGACCAAGCTACGCGTAAAAGATTAAAATTTTTTTGCATATAATAATCCAAGAGAGCAAGATGGTCATCAAAGGTGGATAGTAACAAATAAAGCATTTCAACATATATCTTCCTTGAATCATGTGACTTTTAATAAACATTCACAGTAGATAAATAAATGGTTAAAACATATTAAAATTAGTACACCGTAATAATTGTTTATGACAGCTACAGTATCAAGAATAATATTCAAAGATTGGTCCAGATTTCAAGCAGCAAGATAAGACATATCTCAGTGAAACTGAAAACACTACATATATGGGCACAATAAACACTGTCAAGACCAGAGGTGCAAAATTTTATGAAATAACAATCAGATGCAACTGCAGTAGCAAAAACACATGTTACTACAATGCACTACAAAATAACAATCAAATTCTTGTCTCTCCAATTTCTGAAGGAGATGTTCAGTGGGTAACAGGCACTTAATAGGTACTTATGTGAAGTGGGCATGAGATCTTCCAAAGCAGATCAAAACCAATTCAGTAAATTATCTATTCAAATGAATATCCATGCATGATGATAACAGTAAATAAGACAATCTGTGGAATTGATTCATAATTATTCAAGTTAGTTTTAGAGAAATTATACAAAAAAAGCATTTTTTTCCCCCCAGCAGATAATAATGCCCATTGTTGCATGTAACTTATCTTATAGTAGCTTAAGACTAAGTTATGGGTGTTAATTTATCTTCTCACTCTATTTATAAGTCTTTTTTTTAAATCTTTTTTGGCATACATGCAATAAACTTCACAGAATAATTAGTTTCTTCCAGTCAATAAGTACAAATATTTTTTAAAATTTTCTAGCAGAAAGAATACCACGAATATTTTTAGAATTTAATTTCAAATTCATGACATTATAGTGTGGCATTTTCACAGCTAAATGGTTAACACACTCAGTTTCAAATAGGTTTGGCTAATATTTTACATGTTCGCTGAATTTTAAAATGCAACGAGTATGTAAAAAAAAGTCAATGCTTAAAGATCTTCAGCACTGTCTTGGTCACTGCCTCTTTCATCATATACAGTGAAATTTGAATACTTGTCATAGGCCTGAATATTTTAAAAGTAAGGATGATATTATACCTAATTTACAAATGTGTTGCTGTTTTTAGAACAACAGTTGGTTCTGTTGTTTTACAAACAAAATGTTAAAGAACCAAACAAATATCAATCAATATTATCGAGAGAAAAGAGTTTATATCTTATATCAAAGAAATAGAGATCGTTAAAATCATTCTTTTTTCAATCAATTTAAATTATTGCAAAGAGAAAATAACAATACACTTTATTGTAAAATGATGATTAATGTGAGAGGGATATTCATTGATTGATTACCTTTATCAGGATGATTTAACAACATTATTCTTTTATGAGCATCCTTTATCTTGTTTTTGCTGGCTGATGGACTATAAAAAAATACAAGCATAAATTAAATTTATGGCAATCAGTATTAGAAAAATATTTATGATTTGAATAGAATTATATAAGATGTTTCACAATAATTACAACTACAATTAATTACCAGTTCTATTAGAAAATTTCAGCCCTATTGAAAAAACTTTAAATAATTTCTACATATATATACACAGGGTGTCCAGTAAATAATACCCTGATTTCAAAATGAAACATCTCAGAAACAAATATCAATAGAAGAATGCGGTAAACAGTATGTGTATTAGCTAAGCTGTAAAAATGTTATACAGAAATTTCGAAAATTTAGTTACAAAAACCGTTAAAACCGGCGCTGTATGCTGAAAAACTTGTTTTCTGCAAGCGGTCTAAAAAAAGTCAAGTCAAGCAGTCTTTGCAATCAGAACACAATGTTTTCAAAATGTTCACCATTTGAAAAAATGAGGTGGCGTAAACGAAGAATGAAATTTGACATCACATCCTTCAATGTCTCAACGGAAATGGAATTACATGCCACACAAATCGTTGATTCAAGCTCATCCAGCATAGAGGGATGGTTCCCGTAGACAGTGTCTTTCAATGCACCGCACCCCACAGAAAGTAGTCACAAGGAGTCAGATCGGGCGAATATGGAGGTCAATCCATTCCTGTGCCAGTAAATTTGGGATAA
>BGPR01001244.1:47594-119485 GCA_013235015.1 Araneus ventricosus | reverse complement strand
GAAATGCTTCGTTCAGTTACGTATTGCTATAAACATTTCAACAATATCTTCCTTGAATCATGTGACTTATAATAAACATTCGTATAGATAAATAAATGGTTAAACATATTAAAATTATAACCGTAATAATTGTTTTTGACACCTACAGTATCAAGAATAACATTCAAAGGTGGTCCAGATTTCAAGCAGCAGATAAGACATATCTCAGTGAGACAGAAAAATACCATATGAGCACAATCTACTGTCAAGACCAGAGGTGCAAAATTTTATGAAATAACAATCAGATGCAACTGCAGTAGCAAAACACATGTTACTACAATGCACTACAAAATAACAATCAAATTCTTGTCTCTCAATTTCTGAAGGAGATGTTCAGTGGGTAACAGGCACTTAATAGGTACTTATGTGAAGTGGGCATGAGATCTTCCAAAGTAGTCAAAACCAATTCAGGTAAATTGTCTATTCAAATGAATATCCATCATAGTAGATAACAGTAAATAAGACAATCTGTAAGAATTGATTCATAATTATTCAATTTAGTTTTAGAAGTTATACAAAAAAAAAAGGAATTTTTTTTCAGCAGATAATAATGCCATTGTTGCATGTAACTTATCTTATAGTAGCTGAGACTAAGTTATGATTTATTTATCTTCTCACTCCTATTTATAGTCTTTTTTCCCTCTTTTTGCATACTGCAATAAAACTTCACAGAATAATTAGTTTCTTCAGTCAATAAGTACAAATATTTTTTTAAAATTCTAGCAGAAAGAATACCATGAATATTTTTAGAATTTAGTTTCAAATTCATGACATTATATGTTGCACTTTTACGCTAAAGGTTAACACACTCAGTTTCAAATAGGTTTGCCTAATATTTTACATGTTCGCTGAATTTAAAATCATAGCAGTATGTAAAAACAGTCAGTAATCAAGATCTTCAGCACTGTCTTGAGCACTGCCTCTTTCATCCTATAATGAATTGAATACTTGTCAAGGCTTGAATATTTTAAAAATAAGGATGATATTATACCTAATTTTAAATGTGTTCTGTTTTTAGAACAACAGTTGGTTCTGTTGTTTTGCAAACAAAATGTTAAAGAACAAACAAATATCAATCAATATTGCAGAGAAAAGTTTATATCTTATATCGAAGAAATAGAGATTGTTAAAATCATTCTTTTTCAATCAATTTAAATGATTCAAGAGAAAATAATACACTTTATTGTAAAATGATGATTAATGTGAGAGGGATATTCATTGATTGATTACCTTTATCAGGATGATTTAACACATTATTCTTTTATGAGCATCCTTTATCTTGTTTTTTGCTGGCTGATGGACTATAAAAAATACAAGCATAAATTAAATTTGTGATCAGTATTAAGAAAATATTTATGATTTGAATAGAATTATATAGATGTTTCACAATAATTACAACTACAATTAATTACCAGTTCTATCAGAAAATTTCAGCCCTATTAGAAAAACTTTAAATAATTTCTACATATATTTGTATGTATATATATATATATATATATATATATATATATATATATACAAATAGCAATACAAGAATGCGGTAAACAGTATGTGTATTAGCTAAGCTATAAAAATGTTATACAGAAATTTCGAAAATTTAGTTACAAAAACCGTTAACAGATGGCGCTGTAGGCTGAAAAACTTGTTTTCTGCAAGCGGTCTAAAAAAAGTCAAGTCAAGCAGTCTTTGCAATCAGAACACAATGTTTTCAAAATGTTCACCGTTCGAAAAAATGAGGTGGCGTGAACGAAGAATGAAATTTGACATCACATCCTTCAATGTCTCAACGGAAATGGAATTGCATGCCACACAAATTGTCGATTCAAGCTCATCCAGCGTAGAGGGATGGTTCCCGTAGACAGTGTCTTTCAATGCGCCCCACAGAAAGTAGTCACAAGGAGTCAGATCGGGCGATTATGGAGGCCGATCCATTCCTGTGCCAGTAAATTTGGGATAATCCAATGCAATTACTCTATTCCTGAAGTATTCATCAAGAAAGTGAAACACCTTTTCTGTACGATGTGGTCAAGCCCCATCTTGCATGAACCACTCAATTCTTGGTCGATCCTCCAATGCTAGCTGTGTGCTGACAAATTGTTCCAAAGTTGTAATGTAACATTCACTAGAGATCATTTCTCGCGTGAAAAAAAGGCTGATAATACCTCTGCTGCATACCACAACCCAAGCAGTAACTTGAGGCGAATGCAGTGATCTCTCTTCACACAAATGAGGATTTTCGGAACCCCAAAATCTCCCAGTTTTGTTTATTCACGAATCCATTCAAGTTGAAATGTGCTTCATCTGTGAACCAGATGCAGCCAACATCAAATCCTTCATTATCAAACATTGTGAGAATCTCGTTCACAAAGTCAAACCCTTGTTGCACAGCTTTTATGGGTATGGCCTGATGACTTTTATTTTGTATGGAAACATCCGTAGGCTGTTTCTCAATATTTTTTGTGTACTTGAACACTTCAAACCAGTCTGATGCAATTCTTCGGACAGTATTCCTTGGGTTTTGCTGAACAATTCCAGAAACTTTGGCAACATTTTCAAGAGTGACTGCAGTTTGCCTGGGTCCAACATTTCCCACTAGATTATCATCCACGCTGCCTGTCTGTTTGAATTTGGCGAAGAGCTTGTGAATGGTTTTTGCATTGGGTCCTGGAACATTAAATCATTTTTGAAAACTGCGCCTTGTTGCCGCAAGACTGCGTTCTAATCTGTGATATTCCAGTACCAGAAAAACATGTTGTTCAATGGAATAAATTACTTCAACCTCTACGCTAACCTCCTTTCATGATTCAGTGGTCAAATTGATTGCTCTGGACTTGGAAGTACAATTTATAATGTTGCGATTACAGTGACATCTGTTAATGGTTTTTGTAACTAAA
Organism: Araneus ventricosus; assembly: GCA_013235015.1. Classification (NCBI taxonomy): domain Eukaryota; kingdom Metazoa; phylum Arthropoda; class Arachnida; order Araneae; family Araneidae; genus Araneus; species Araneus ventricosus. The sequence goes on along the minus strand of BGPR01001244.1, from coordinate 116,552 downwards.
TTTTCGAAATTTCTGTATAAAATTTTTACAGCTTAGCTAATAAACATACCGTTTACCGCATTCTTCTACTGATATTTATTTCTGAGATATTTAATTTTGAAATCAAGGTTTTATTCGCTGAACACCCTGTATATATCATTTATGTTTTATGCGAACACAAAAATCAGCATTTTATACTCAATTGACTGCATAGCCAAGGGTCGATCCAGATTTTTTTTAGGGGACCATTTTTGTGAAAAAAAAATGTATTTTTTGTGAAAAATAAAAATATTTATGTGAAAAAAATTTTTATCATGTAAAACCTTCAATTTTAGCAGTCATGTTTCTATATTTTATATTTAATATCAAAAGTGTTTCATTGAACCAAATATGTGCAGTAATTTGATATAATACTGAAAAAAATATTCATATATATATTTTGTGCAATGCCTCATTCAAAAACTTTTAAAAAAGAAGTCAGATTTAAAAAAATAATAGTTGTTTATTGTTAAAAGTATGTTGAAATATTGGAACTTTCTGTTAACAAAACACTTAATTATGCAGAAATGCATCTTCACTTTTAAAATTGATTTGATATAGAAAAGTAAGGATACCTAATACTGGGCAAATTTTCGAGAATCTTTGTTTGGCCGTGGAAAAATTTTAAAAAGGGATGGGATCATTTTTATAAAGTGAAATTTTGTAAAAGGGAGGTTTTTACGAATTTGAGTTTTGTGAAGGGGCCATTTTTGTGAAGTGGGATTTTGTGAAGGAGCCATTTTTATGAAGTGGAATTTTGTGAAAAGGCTATTTTTATGAAGTGGAATTTTTGCCTGGATCGACCATGATAGCATATAATGACATAAGCTTTCAAAATAAAAATGAATATGCTTTATGTTTATAATATCTCCAGGGGAGAAAGACTGGAATATGAGCAAATAAAAGTTAGGTAAATAAAATGATGGAGTGCTTTTAATGCAGTCATGTTAATTGGTAATTGAAAAAAAGTCCTCGATACAGCAAAAGCATTTTGAAAAGCAGGCAGCATTTTCTTTAATGATAGACAGAAAAAAAATTATCATGTTCTTTTTACTACCGCGACTTCATCAAAAAACAAAATAAAGTCATATAGGAAAGGAAGTTTAAATTTTTAGTAATAAACTATACTTTCTTGAAAATATAATCATATGAAGAAAAGGTAAATTTTATTATTAGTAATCTTGTGAACAGTGGACCTTCGTCCAAACCGGGGGAAAAAAAACTAAGTGCTATCCTTCATCATAGTTTTTAAAGGTTCAAGGAGCATTCGTGCCAAATTTGAAGAAAACTGAACAATGTGTTTGGTCATGACGGTTGCAAAGACAATGAATGATTAATTTTTAGATAATATCTACTCAACTTAATACTCAATTACAGAATTTCTTATCGGATATTTTCTGAGCATATATCATACAAAACTGTGTGAGGAAATGAATGCTTCTGAAACACAATAGATGAGGAAAAGAAGAGTTTTTAAAAAATCTATCAAAAAAATTCATAATTTTTAGTAAACTTTTTTTAAGTTTCTGTTATAAGCAGTGGTGGCTCATCAGATCAGATATGAAGTACCAAAAAAGAACACCCTTAAGATAATACAATTAAAAGTAGAACTTTTAAAAAACATCTTTACTTTTAAATAGCCGAAAATTTAGAATTTTAATTATCTAAATTGGATTTTAGAAAATTATCAAGGCATATTTTTTCGATGAACGACCTCTAACAAAAGAAAACAAATGTCTCTTAAAGTGGATGAGCTTCTGTTGGGGATGATGTGAAAGCGAAACCATGACCAAATAATAGTGAACGAGAAAAAATGAAGAAAAACATATAAAGATAGTAAAGGCCACCATTGGTTGGGAAGAAAACAAAAAGGAGCAACACACAGGTGGTCATGTGGTAAAACTGGACTGCATCAAGTGCAGCACGAGTCACCACCAAACTCAATGGGAAGAAACTGATTTTTCGTCTTTCGAAGCATCACTTAGCTATTGCACAGAGAGCGAATTTTGATCTTTTGAGGGCTGTTTTCTAAGCAGCTGCAAATTGTGCTTCTCCTACTTATTGATATTAATTTCCGTCTTCTTTATTACTTTTTCCCCATTTTGATCTGATCAAACTTTTGAATGTGGAAAAATAAAATATAAGATTTAAAAAATGAAAAATAAGCTTTTAAAATATTTTCAGGGGGTGCTGCAGCTTTAATGGACGAGCCACCACTGGTTATAAGATGCATACATATAAAGTTAAAAAATTATGTCTCTAAAAGGGATATCTATTAAATACAATAATATATTTAATCTTTGGTATAATATCAGTAAGAAAAATTTTGCTAATATGTTAAATTCAACTTTTAAAAAAATCAGAATATATTTTATTTTAAACTAAGCAAATTGATTATCAATACAAAGGAAAGAAATATTCTTGAAAAGGTATTACCTAACACCCAGAATTAAACCAGCTTCACGCCGAGTCATCTTCGGTTCAAATCCACCTTTGTAATATTTACTATTGGCAAAGCTCTATAAAATAAGAAATAAAATATTCAGAAATAACATATGAAAGAATTCTGCTACTGATGGAATAACATCTCAGTTAAGATACAAAATTTTTAATACAATTCAATTCCTATTGTACTTTTCAATTCATAACAATGAAGGCAAACAATTCTAAGCACTTTTAACACAGAGTTGCATAGATTTTAAAATACAATTATTGATAATATAGCCAAACAAAATATCCTATTTATATAAACTATTAATCTAAGAAACTCTAATTGTAAGTTGAATTATAAAATTTTGCTATTAGATTCTAATGCTTTTACAAAGCTCATAAAAAAAAAAGGTTACAAAGCACATTACTCCAAAACAAATCATTTTGGGATGAAGTTTTTTCTCCAGGCAAGCAAAAGATGGTACTAGTTGTTCCAATGCATTTGATGGCAAAGTTCATTGAACTTCAGACAAGTTGTAACAATTGGAATAGCGAGACTCAATGAAATGCAAAGCATACTACACTTTTTTAGGACAAAGAATGTTTCGGCATATGAAATTGCCATCAAATCACTGAACTTTATAGTGACCATATTACAAACAGACATCATGTCTAGAAATGATGCCACTCTTTTTAATCAGGCACAGAGTGAAAGAGGAAAGTCACCAAACTCATGATTTTTCTAGTACGAGGTGTAATGCCTTCCCCCATACAGACCTGATTTGGCTCCTAGCAACCACTTTCTAGTCCAACAAACAAAAGAGCACTTATCTGGAACAAAGTTCTCTTCAGACGACAGCTGCTGAGAAGTGGTTAAATGAGCAGGGACATAATTTACACCAGGCTGGGATGAAAAATCCAAATTTGTAGTCTGATAAATGCCTAAATCAATTTGGTGATTATGTAGAAAAGTTAATTCTCAAAGTCAAAGTATTAGTATCCCTGTCACATTCGATTTGCTTTTTATGCTAGATGTTACTTTATAATTTTTTTACTGGTATTGTAACCATTTTTTTATCAACCTATGAACAAGTGAAAAAGTAGAATTCTGAATATTATTAGCAGAACTGTTTGGTAAATCCCACAACAAAATAACCAACACCAATATACTTTAATAATCTTTTTTAAGAAACAGACGCTAATATAGAGGAATTATATGTCATTATGTCAGAAATTTATACATAACAAGGACAGTAAATGATATGCCAAGTACCTTAAATCAAAATTGTCCTGAAGACTTAAAATTAATGATAGAATTTCATATTAGAAAGTAACAAATTCTTTACAATGAACTAATCTTATCGCTTTCATTAAAAAAGCAATTTTGAACAAGACTGCTAAAACTATGTTCTGCAACCCCAAACAGAATCCCTGAAAAACATTTTGGGATTACAAAAACTCTAAGTTTCCTTACTTGAGATTTCTCAACATTTGTAAGCAAGAATAGTTAAGAAAATTATTTTTGCTCAAAGATTTCAATAAAATTCATTTCAAATTAATTTCCATTTTTTAATAGAAAGTAGTAAATTACGTCAGTGGTATATCATGCATGTGATATACTTTGGACGACAAATTGTATCTGAATGCAATCGTGGCGATATTGTTTTCTTGCCAAGAATTAAACTAGCCACCAGCGACATGAATTTACCATTCGTTCTCAACCGATGCCAGTTCCCGTTAATTCCAGCTTACACGATGACTACCAGCAAATCGCAGAGACAAACTTTCGATCATGTTGGAATTTACCTCAATGAGCCTGTCTTTTCACATGGACAGCTCTATGTTGCACTTTCAAGGTCTAGGATTCCCAATCACATTAAAATTTATTCAAAGACATCTGAAGTACAAGGAAAATTATTAAACAACGAAAAATACTTCACCTGGAATGTTGTTTACCAAGAGGTTTTTTGAATAAAGAAATATTTAAATTATATGTAAATAAAAAAAAATATTTCCTGTCATAAAATATATGTTTATTTTATTTGTTTTCTATCAATGTTAAACATTTCTCTCGCATATATATTTATTTAAACACGTCAAATTTGAAGGGAAATCTCTTAAATGTATCCAGTTAGAAAAATCTCCCTAAATTTTTCTAACTGGAAAAGGGTTTCAGAAATGAGTGGAAATAGTTTAAGAACTTCTGATTTAGCCAGCAAATTTAGAGAGAATTCAGTACAAAAAAATATGATGGATATTCTCTTCCAAAAGAGGCAAATGTTGCTCCCCCGCCCTCAAAAAAAAACTGCCTAAACTTAACATGCATATATTTGACAACTAAAAAGCTTCAAACTCCACAAAAAAGAATTTAAATCTAAGATATAAAATTCATTTTCCAAACTAACCAAAGAAATATTGTATTCTTTAAATCATTTTTTACCCAGGGTTTAAAAAAAATTAGCAGTACTTACAGATGAATTAGGAAGAGATTTTAAATGTTTCTCTAAAGTTTCAGCCCAGAGTTTAGAATTCCTAGCAAGAAATCTACCTAGAAAATAAAAAAATAAGGGTTAATCTGGAGTTTACAGTGCCCACTTATTTTGTTCCTTTGAGGATCGATAACTCTTTGTCGCCAATGGGGAACTTCAGCATTTTTTTTTATTTTTTAAATCGATTTAAAATGCTTCGAAACGAACAATAACATTAAAAAAAAATTCTAGACAGTTTTGTTTTTTTTAAATTTGCAATCAAAGTTCGACTCTCAGAAAACGCGAGAAAAACGATCCATTTTGGCGGGAATTGGGTCTGACGTCAAAATTGCCAGACAGGGGAGAAACACTCTTCCTTCCCGTTCGCGCTCTATAGAGATTCTCTTTTTTCTATACTTTCCGACTATCGCATCAGATAAAATAATGTCGGAAAGATACAAGTATTGTATTGTTCCTAAATGTCGTAATACAACTGTAACGGCACCCGATAAATTATTTATCAATGTGCCAAAAAATTATGTTATTCGCAAAAAGTGGTGTAAAGCGATGAAGAGAGATCCGAAGCTAAATCCGGAATTATCAGCAAGCAGCGTTCGTCATGTCTGTGGAGATCATTTTGATGTGAGTTATTAATCTATATTATACCTATTAAAATTGTATATCATGAAGCACAGTAAATTCAGAATTCGATATCTTTTTTGTTTTTAAAAGAAGTATAAGGTGAGGTTAGCAGCAAAAAATTAAGATATTTTAAAGCAAATAGTTCAAGTTAATTAGTTTTTTCCCATTTGATTACATGGAATTTATTTTCTTACCCTTTGAGAGGCCATTGCCCCTCAAAGGGTAAAAATATAGAAGATCCCACCTTCTTTAAGAATCTTTTTTTTTAAAAAAACTTGCTCATGTTAATTTATAGCATAAATTTTTTCAATTGATATTCGAATGTTTCTTACATTTTTATAAAAATTACCACTACTATTGAAAATCAACAAGAATATCTTAAAAATTAGTTTAAATTCACGACTTTTTTTATAATAAAATTCGTTTTCATTTGTAGTTCAACAAAATAATTCGCAGAATTAACTTTTGATTCAAAATAAATTCTTTATATTCAATGAATGCATTAAAATCAAAATTAGTTTTCAAAAGTTAGTTTGCTCATCAATTATTATAGTTGAGAAAAGGTGGGATAAATTTATCTCATCGTGCATCTCGAGTTTGTTGATGGCAGCACTTAAATTCCTAGATCAGTCGCATTTGGTCTGGTTTGAATATTGTTATAGATTTATATAGTTTTTTTTTTTTATATAATTCAAAAATTAACTAACATAATGAAAAAAACTTACTTTGCAGTAAAGAAGGCTTACTACTTACAGATACTTTGTTCGTATCTTTTCTTTTTTTTTTGCAATTTACGAAAGTGGTTACAGTTTTATCATTTTTAATTTTTTAGTGTATTTCTTTATATAAGTTATTTTTACCAGATTTTATATTAATTAGTATAAACTAGTATTTTAAAATTAATAATAGTACAAAGGAAATAATTTATATAGTAAAATAAAGCGTAGTAAAATAAAACTATATAAAATAAAATTAATTTTTAAAAGGCATAGGTGTGTTTTTTAAAAAAATGCCGTACCTGAAATTATTTTGAACGGAACTTCTGAAATAAATAAATTCCTGTTTTTTTTTTCTGTAGGCATATGAAATTTAATACATCATGGAAAATCAGGTTCTTATCTTTCTGTTCTTGACTGTGCAACAGAAATCGCAGCGTCTTCTCAGAATGCCCGAGGGCCCCTCTGCAATTTATTGTTGCTTGATGGTTTCGAAAACCTATCCGTTTTCCCTAAGACGAATCCTTTTCTGTATAGTATAGAGCCCTGTTCCAGTAACTGAAGGGAAGGTCAAAACAACTTTTCTTATGAGATAATTTACGAGCCGGCGTTTTGTGTCCAGTTTCTTAGTCGGAACTGAATAATTACAGACACATGTACTGACAAAACATTTGTGTTCCTTCCCTTGTAATAAAATAAGTAAGCGATCAGGATTTTACTGATAGAAAGTGAGTAGCTTGCTTTGTTCGAAGCTTTCAAAGAGATCCATAAAAATACTACAGAATAGTGTGTCACATTTGAGTGCTGATTGTTGGAAAATCTGTTGCATTCAGAGAGATACACATTCTTTCAAGGCATTTTCAAATAAAGGGCTGACGATACGATTCGCGGAAGAGTCTCAAATTATCCGATTTAGCTTGTACAAAACCAATATCCATTGTGAAATTGAACGCTGTATAGTAGAAAAGCTAAAAACTTCACTTTTAAAATGTTAGCTGGTACAAACGCCTTGATTCAAAGCAGAATACAGAACTAGCGAAAGAGAAGTATGTGAAGGAAGACACCCTCGACGTCAGAATCTACTCGGCCAATGAGAGTGCGTTTCGGATTGCATCATGATTCCTGCTATTTCAGTGCATCTATCGCTCTCAATATTTAAATAAATAAATTTTTCTGTAAAATTTCACTTGCATATTTGAAATTAGAATGATTTTTTTTACAAATACGGATGGCTTTCATGTGTTTTTAAAAAATGCTGAAGTTCCCCATTATGGTGATGAGAGAACATTTGTTTTGAATGTGCGTGGATGTTTTTATTGAGTGACATGCATGCAAATTTATCTTTTCATCAGTGTTTTGTGCATCACACTATATTGTACCTCATTTCGATTGGCCTGTTTTATTCATCTCTTCGATGTGATTGGTTGATTCATTCGAATTTCAATAAAACTTCATTTGGAATTCTTCGGTTCAAATACCAGTTCAGTACTGTGCATGTTATTCTGTGTGTTTGGTTTCTCAATGAATAAGTGAAGCTACAAGTATTTCTCTATGCTGAAAGCAAAGCCGCTGATGTTTTTTAAATTTTAAAAAATTTGCCAGGTACAAGCTAAAAATGCTGCAGGCATTGCATGCAGAAATTCTCGTTTTGGGTATTTTTTTTTAAACCTAGATTCCTAGCATTCAATGAAAAAGCATAGCTACTAGTTTCCTGCTATGCTGAAAGAGAAGCCGTTGATGTTTTTTTAAGTTAAAAAAAATTTGCCTTGTACACACATGAAATGCCGCAGGCATTGCATGCTCAATCTCTCCTTTTCAGGTGATGCATGCACAAGAGAGTAATAAAAAGCGCACTGCACATCCAAAACAGTATTTGCCAACGGCAAATGAAATTGTGCCAAGAAAAATTGGCGAAAAACAGGTGGGCACCGTAAACTCCATGTTTACCAAAATAATATAAAATTTAAACTTTATTTCATAATAAAAGAAAAGCAGCTTTTCAGTTCTTTGAAATAACAACAGAAAAATTCATGGCATTTACAGAGTTGTCAAATTAAATTTTAAAAAGTAGATAAATTTACAAATCGATATTATGTTCTTAAAGTATTTTATGAATTAATAAGAATAATTTGTTAACTTAAATAAAAATTTATAAAAATGAAGAGCATTAGAATAACTTTTTACCTGTATAACCGGCTGCTGCCAAAGCTATTCCCGCAAGAATTACGCCAGATGACTATGATGGAAAAAATAAATAAATAAACAAAAATTCCTTGCATTTAAATGAACTACAAAAAATGCCATCAAATATATAATAATAAACATAAAATAGTTGAAATATAACAGATGGTACCTTAATGCTATTCCAATAGGGGCAATGATTTAAAATGAAATCAAAACAAGAATATATTTTCTTAAATAGAGAAAAAAAATTTGCAACACAAGTCTGGTGAATCAAGTTTGATAACTTCTAATTCAATTAATTTCAATAATTACCAAGTAAAATAATTTTTAATTTTCTTCTTTAAACATTGATTAATCCCTGTATTTGGAATATTTTAAATGTTTTAGAGCTAAAACAATTCAGAATATGCATATTTTCATAAAAATAATCTTATGTATTTGATACTCTGACATAAAATTAGCTGTCATCCACTGTCAGATAAACAGTTAACTGCTAAATGAGAGAGGTAACTGAAAACTGTTGAGCGAGTGATACTAGGGCTTCCCAGCTGGTGCCCAATCACACTCACAGTCAATCAATTTAGGTTAAATTGGATACTCCACTGACTAACTTTCACCCATATGTGTCAACAATAATTCAAAAATTTTCAGACCTGGCTAACACTGATAATTTAAAAAAAAACCTGTACAAAATTATGTTAGATAATGCAGATAATAGAATGCATTTTTCTAAGTTGCCATTTACACAAAGAGCATGGTTAAATTTCAATTTAACATGCAGAAAAATAAGAAGATTTTTATATTAAAAACAAATGAAACTTCCTACAACCAGGAATGGCGCTAGAGTTTGCCCAATGGGGGGAACCCGATTTGCTCGACGGGGGCTCCAGTTCAGTCCGATAGCGAACGACGACGAATCTAACTGGACAAGCGAATGCGAGGTCTCCTCCCACTAGCGGAGTAGGCAATGTTTATATGCAACTCGCACAATGAGATACAGGAACAAATTTCAGAATGTTATTTCCTAAAATAGTAAGTTCTTCTACAAGATACTGCCTTGATTAATTTTTGAGAAGGAATAATTCTTTTCCATGATTAATCACCTTGTATTTGTTTTAAATTCTTTCTATTAGATATATTACAATTCCCATATAAGCATTGTCTTTAAAAAATTATGATTGCAGCACTAACAATTGGCAGCCCTAAAACCTTCTAAAATAAGTGTTTCTATTTTTCAAAAATCTGCTATAAAATTATTTGCAAAAATGTTAAGGATGGCCAAAAATTCTGGGATTATTCATTAGAGAATTGGAAATAATTCACTGAATAGAAAAATGTTCTTTTTATGGAGAGAATGCTTCAGAGGGATCACCACCCATTTGAAGCTCTTGATTTAGTTATTTACAGAAAAATATTTTTATTCATGATTTTTCTAACAATATTTAAAATTCATGTTATTCTTAACCTTTTGCAAAGTTCACAATTTGTTTATATATTCCCTGTAAACATAAGTGCATAAAATCATGATTAGTGTTTCATTTGCTTGCGTTTTGTGAAAAAGTTAAGAGAATAGAACCATATTATTGAAAATAAAAAATAAAATAAATTTATTATAAAAGTCTTACTTTTGAGTAAAAATAATGTAAAGGTAATATTGGAAAATGTTTGACATGAGATTTGCCATTGTTATAAATTTAAGTTGTAATAAAATGACAGAAAACAATATCTTTATATATATATATATATAGACAGAGAGAGAGAGATAAAAGTATGAAAAGAAAGAACAAACTACGAAAAAAATATAATTTATATAAAAGCATAATAATTGGTTCTGACGTCTACCAGACCATCTTGGTGAGGAACCAGAAGTATAAGTCTTTTGTGGTCTTCCACGTTTTCAAAGGGCGCACACCGGTGTCGCACTTTCGTCCTGTTTGTACACTTTCAGTGCTGATGCGTAGTATGTTCCCACGCGTTCATTTGGATTGTCTGGGTTGGCGATTACATAAGAAAAGGGTGATTTTTGGGTGAGAATGATGTAGGGTCCATCTCTTTTTGGCATAAACTTGGTAGTACGCCCCTTTGTGGCGTTGCTCAAATGATGAGTAGTGACAAACACACGGTCTCCACGAAAATAATTAGGAGCCCTCCATCTCAAATAAAATAAAGCTAATATCCCCTCCCTGGGTATGCCCTAGGTCAAAATATTTATTGTTAGGCAAAAAATGATGATTTTTCATGTATAGAGAATTAAGACTTGTTAGCCTGACCTACAACAATAGAAAATGCGATTGAGTAAAAACTGGTGCCTTAGGGACAATTTCTGATTGCAGATTCAGAAGCAGCATAAAAAAACATATGAAACAGTACTCAGTATCTGTTAGATTGCAAAAATTGCATCTACATCATTTTTCGGTTTTGTCAGTATTTTTAATTATTTAATTCTTCGCCACCAAAGTTTCTTTCATCTCATGTGGCATCTTTGACAACTTTTGAAATTCAAACGGTAATTTTTAGCAGTTTCATTAAATATCTAAATTTTTCTTAATTATTTACTTTGTATTCGACTTAAATATTATTTGTCTTAACTTTTGATGTTGTTTCCATTAATTTTTCAATCTAAATTTTTCAACGGGACTATTTCCTCGCCATCTTGTTTCGCGTAGGAATTTTGGCGTTATCAGGTTTTGGCATCTCTGGCTGAAGGCTTTTTCCGTTATGTAAGAAGATTCCTTTGTGCTTGACTGAACGAGTGGTTGGAGTTTTGGCAGCTGTGGGCCCCAGGGCCATTGGGCTCCTGGAGGCCGTTAGGCCTTCTGGGTGCTAGCCCTTGCTGATTTTTCTTTTTGTTTTGAAGAAGTAAAAATGATTGGAATCACCAGCTTCCTTTTCCAATTTTTTTCTGCAAGAGTTTTGTAGATTGGGGTTTCAGCTATGCAATCTTTAGAGAATATAGTGACTTCTTGTGCAACGAAAAACGTCTGCCAATCTATGTGATCTGATGAAAATCTAGAGGCGTGCAAGTCTGCAACGAATGTTCAGTTGTATTGAACGAGATTGAATATTGCCGAAAATGTCGTAGAGAATTGCAGGAGCGAAAAGCATTACAGCCAACAAACTGGTGAACTTTCTGTGCATTTCCGATCTGCAATTTTCAACGGCAACATTTTGCCTATTCTTTCAATTCATTACATGAGATCTCACGTGAATTTTTTTTAGTTTGCTTACACGTTAGAAAACGAAGTATGTTTTCACCTTTTTCAATTCTGGCTCTAAAATTCATAGAGCAAAAAGTTTCAATGAAAGAATTTTAGCTGTTTTGATAGTGTATTGTTTTTTAAAGCTGCAGCTGTTTTTATGAGTAATTTTATGTGAATTGTTCTTTTTGTCATTTTGTGTGCATCTTAATCAAAATATATCATTTGTAAAATCATGGCAGTAAAATTTAATTTTAACAATTATTAAATAAACAATATTTTAAAATCTAATTTGATTTTGTTTTAATTTCTCTAATTTGATTTCACAATTTGCAATGCACTACTGTTTTCAAATAATTTAATTTAGTGGCTAAGTTTTTCAGGTCTGCAAAGGTAGGTGATTTATATGAGTATAGCTAGAATTGCTTATCATTGCGTTGTATATTTCAGTACCCAGTATTGATTAAAAAATTGATATATATATATTAAACTAAATTTTATCATTGGGCACCTACCTTGCATTAACGTTTCATAATAATCCTAGCAACCCCCTCCAATAGTATCCAAATTACAAACAATTTTTCGACCAGCATAGGTGAAAGTTTTCAGTTCACAAACAAAAAATACAAAACACACACACGTTAATGGCCAGAGCCATGCAATTTAGCATTCGGCTGCTGTAGCTTAATGTTTGAACCTAAATTATGCGTCCTCTTCTTAGAGGAATTTTTTCCAGAAATGTATCAATGTTTAAAGACAGTTAATAATTCCGTAAATGCGATAGATTTTTAAAATTTTCTTTACTAATGATTTTGCATATACATAAAAAATTACTAGAAGGCATCACCTACTTCTAGATTTAAGGCTAAATATTTGTTTAAATGATTTCAATAGTTAACCAATAGTTCACTAATCATTCCAGAACCAATTTGTGGACCCAAATTCTCCAATCGTTGATCCATTGTTGGACGGTTTTATATGTAGGATTAATTCATGAGTTCGCTAACATTTCAATGGTGAAATTTTCTTGCATATGCAGAATGTTTTCATGATATTTGCATGATTCTGCAATACCCATTCCTGTTGTGATTAGAGAATGGGGAATTTTTAATAAATAGAAAATAATTAGAATTTATATCTAATATAACTAATAAACACAATGTATTGTAAAATCAAAAATTATTTCAATTTAGTACATGGGTGGTTCTCTGCAAATAGGCCATTTTCACATTGGAAATGGAAGAAAAAAACCATTTCAGAAGTTTCTAATTTTTTGAAGCAAAATATGAGAAAAGGTATTTGATTAAAAAAAAAATAGTGGTCCTGCTTAATAACATGAAATACTATTATTATTTTATTTATTACTAGAATGATGGAATGATCACAGTGAGGGAATGACAATTTTTTAAGAAAACATATTTTAAATAATAATTTTAACAAAATTTTTGTCCAGAAAATTTACATCTGCTTTCTCTGCTATCTCAAATCACAGGAGGGTTGAGTTTTTTTAACATATTGAGTATGACTCTTTCACAAAACACTCTCACAAGTTCTTATACTGGCAATTCTAAACTTGTTTTTTCTAGCTTCCTTGCTGATTTTTCTTTTTACATAAATGTACATAAACTTTTTTCCCACCCATGATAACTATTATAAAAGAATACAGCAATGTACAATATCTTTATAAATTTTAATAAATTCATAAAGATATTTTAATTTTGCACAGTATGTTACTTACTAAAAATTTAATAATTTAATTATGATATTAAACAAATTTACATACATTAAATTATATTACAACAAAACAATTACATTGGTTTGTTGTTTCCATACATTAGTTTTGCATTAAATTTAAACTTGATACTAATATTAGTCCTTTATTCAAAACTTTTTTGTCTTCTAATATTTGGCCCAAACATAATATTCGGCTATCCAAGCTTTGGCGTCGGATATATTCTTCAAATCAGATCGAAGGATAGTTTTTTCCGAATCTGTTTGTATATCTTCTTTTTCAAAAGAATAAGGAAGTTCTGAATTTTGAAGAGCCATAGTAGTCAACACAGAGGACAAGTAGTCGAAAACAATGATGTGAAAGAAGCGGCTGGCAATAAAATGCTCAAATTTCGATTTTCAAGGGCTCTTGCATTTGCTCGTCCAATTGGATTCATCGTAGTTTAATATCGGACTGAACTGTAGTAGGGGTTGTTTATATGTCTCCCTGACAGGGGACACGACCTGCTGTACCGCAGGATGAGTGTAATGAAATGGGTCTCAAATTTTCGCCAGATTATTATTTATTAACTACAGTTGAATAGCCCATACTAAAATTTTCCCCGATGGGGGGGGGGCCTGGTCCCCCCCTCTGGTACCACCCTTGCCTATAACTGTCATCACAATTTGGAAGTTATTTAAGTTTTAAGTTAGACATAAAAAAATGAAACCTATGTAATATCAATCCTAATATAATATTATGATAAAATGAACCACTAAAAAAGGAAAACAATTATGTATTAATCAGAATTCTTTAAAATTCTGACAGTAAAACAGATTCAAATGATAAAGCAAAAACTAAGAAAAGAATGGAATAGTTTCACAAATTAAAAAAAGTTATCATCCTTTCCAGCAGAAAAAACTAAATTTATATTATAATCATATGTTATTTAGTAGAATATAATCGACTTTCTGTTTATATAAACAAAAACTAAAATGTAATTTTAATTGAAATTTAAAAATTAATAGGGATATAACGAATAGTAATTTGGCCAAATAGCTGAGTAACAAATTTTTTAAAACATTTCACTTTTGATTGTAAATGAAATTTCAAATTTTAAATGAAAAAAATTAAGAGTAAACAAAATTGATTTTTTTATTATTTGCATTTTTTTTAAATGCTAATACCTTTATGTATATTTGTAATATTTTAAATTCCTTAATTCCAATAATACGAAATGAGAAACTCCTTTCATTTCAAAGAATTAAAAGAGTCATCATTGCAGAACATGGCAATGACAAACACAGAAGAAAATTGAATGGATAAATTAAAATGACTAGAAGTAAATTCCTATTTTGATAAAGAACTTCTAATAGGTAGGATGGAGTTTCCACTTATTATTCCACATATTTGGTGGGAAAAAATCCGAAAAAATTCCAAAGGTTTGCAAATTCAGCAAGAAAATATCTTTCAGCACCTGGCAAGCAATATATAATGACCATTTATTTTCTGAAGCTTCCGCCATTATATGAAACGATATGGAACAAACTTCTATTAATGATATGCAACATTATTAAATACACTTATGTATTATGCAACTTAAAATTGGATAAATGTTAGATTTTTTTTATAATAAATGTACAGGTATGTAATTCTGCAATATTCTATTAAATATATTTAAAACTACATTTATTAAAAACATTTTATCCTGAATTTATTTTGCCAAATATCTGTTAAGCATTCAGCCAGATCGAATATATGGGAAGGGCTGAATAGGCCTAATATTGAATACTAGGAGACTCTGCCCCCCTGCTTGCTAAAGCTCGCCAACCCCCAGAATCCTCCCAGCTTTGCTACACAAACCATGCTCGCTACAATGAAGACACTGCATGACCTAGCACAATTATTGTAAAATCTTTATATATATATATATATGAATCAGTTTTATTTTGCTTCTGATGCTTTAACTTAAATCAGTACAGAATAAAAATGTTTAACCTGAAAAAGATATTTTTCTTCAAATAAAACTTACAAAGAAGATTATAAAAGTGCATAAATAAACAAAAAAAATAAGAGCTGTAAAATTAAAACAAATATAAGATTCTAAAAACAAATTAGATTTAATATTATTAAAAATGAGATTGTGGTGTGACATCTTAGCACTATGAGCATAAAAAAAAGACAATATTATGAATAAATAAAAACCTTAAGCTGATTTCCTTTTAATGTTTTCACCTTAATCAAAAAGGAATAAAATTGTTTGGCCCTGAACCTTATCCTACCTTATATGCAGGTACGATGCAATTGAATAAAAAGTTATTTGTAGACACTGTGCGATCGAATAGAATTTTATTTGCAGGTACTGTGTGTTTGAATAAAATGTTATTTGTATGTACAGGCAGATGAAACGTTAATTGCAGGTTCAGTAGTAACGGATAAAATGTTATTTACAGGAATTTTCCATTCTGTTAACTTGTACATTTGTGTTTTCTTGATGACACTACACTATTTTATTTATTTCCGAATTTTATTATCAGTTAACCGATTAACTTATTTTTTGCCAGTGGTGCCATCTACTAATGAATTTAAGAAGAAAAACTAAAATGTAGTAAAAAAATTCTTTTGTACACCAATGAAAGAGTGTTTTAAAAAACAGTTTTTATTAGAACACTTGTAAATTTGAAAGATTTAATATTAGGAGTTATTCTAAATTTATCTGATAATATACCATGTTTGGAAAAAGGAACAAAATCTAATACAAAAATTTATTTTCCCATAAATAAACATAAGAATTATTTATATACAGTAAAAGCTTAACTAACCGGCATGCTCAGGAAACGCTGATTTCCGGATACCTGAAAAGTCCGGATAGTTGAGTGTGACGGGAAAAATGGGGGGGGGGGTAGATTGTGCCCCTCCTCCTTTTTTACCAATTCCCTTTACCGTTTTTTGGTTGTCGATTTCGTTTTTAGGTCTCGTTTTTCAGCGAAAGGTGAGGACCTTTTTTTTTTTTTTTTTGGTTCTCACTTTTGCTTTTGATCTCTCCCCCCCCCATAAAACAAGTCTATGTGTGGCATTGTAATGTATATTGCTTTTTTTCAATTCTACTCCCCTCTGTGCGGAGTGGACGTTCCATTCCAGAAATAAATTGTCCGTGTGAATGGAACACTGCGGGCGTGCGTGTGCTAGATTTTGGCATGTAGATATAAAATTTTTAGAAAAACTCATTTTCTAATTTTTCCGATTAGTTGAGCTTTCCGGATACTTGAATGCCGGATAATTGAGAATTTGCTGTAGATAATATTAGAATGAAAAATGTGTAAAGATTTATTGAAAGTTTTTAATTTTCAAGGATTAAAAGTAAATCTTTAAGGTGATGCTAAAATGGAGTAATTATGGGAGGCAGAAAGCAGTAATAATAGTGGGTGAAAAGCAAATAGCCATTCTTGGCGGCAAAGAGTTGGCGATCCTAAGAGGAACAAAGTAAGTGGGTACCGTAAACTCAAGATAAACCTTAAAAGTTTTGGAAATATTATAAACTGAGTAAAAAAACTTAATTTTTTATAAAAATCATCAAATTTTTTCACTAAAAAAGTTAGTTCAAGTAAATAAATATATACAGAGACGTTAGATTTTAGTTTATAACATTACTAGAAACAAATAAAACATTTTGGCAAAATTTAATTCGAATATCTTCAAAACATTTTCCGAAGTGATATTAACTGCGAAGAAAAATAAAGAAAAACATGGTTTCTCAGAAGAGATTTTAAAACAGTACAAAAAATTTTGTATTCACTTTAGAACCTTAAAACTCGCCATATTTGTAAGTCAAACCCTCTTTTGCTTGAGCTTAAACTAATTTTGTTTTCTCTTAGTTTTTCAATTTTTTTTTCAGCATAATTTTGTAGTACGTAGTGACTGGCGTCTCAATATTTGAATTTGCTCTTTGTCAATACCCATGTAGTTTTTAAGCACCAATGGATCAATTTATGTTTCAAAATACGCGAGAACAGTTAACAGTTCTAAACAAATGGAATAAAAATAATAGTACTACAATATGAGCACCTAAAAATGTTTTTTTCTGTTGAACAAAGGCTTCTTTTGGCAAAATAGTCCAAAAGAGGTTATTCAAACTTTCATTAATGTTCTGTCATGATATGTAAGCATTTTTGGACAAATTTTTATTATAAAGTGCGTAATAACTTGATTTTATTGCTTTTATAGCCATGCATAATTATGCTCTGCATTGCAGTTTTTGGTTTACCACTGATCTTTCAAAAATCTTAAATGCACTGCTCCCAAGTTTCTCGATGAATCTTCGTAGCTTGAATGTGAGCAGTTACTTGTAATGTTCATTTTGCATATTTTGCAGAATTGTATCATTGCTTCTAAAACTAAAACTTTCAGCATTTCAATGGAAGAGATAGGAATTTGGCCATTACGTGTCATATGGTCTCTCTCCAAACTCGAACTTAAATTTAGAAAAAAGAGCTGCCAGGAACAAATAAAACAATAAAAAAAGTTTGAATATAAAAACAAGAAAAGGAAGCTTAAATCTTTATTTTTAAAGAATAGTATATTGCTTGAGAATAAAAAAATAGTTGTTCAAACTAATTCTTTGAATTTTAATAGCTCTTAAATGTACACTAACTTTGCTTGCAATTATGATAAAATCAAGAATAAATCATTTTTAGATACCAAAATGTATGCTCTATAAATTGAACAAATAAAACAAATTTCAAAAATTTTCACCAAAACAAGGAAAGTTTTTCTACATATCACAAAAAGGAATCCAACGTTTCTTTTTCTTGAATCAAAATAAAATTTAAATGACATTCTATCGAATTCATAACTGATTTTAAAGTTGCCACACATTTTTGCGATTTCATGATTTCTTTTTAAAGAATGGACAATTTTAAATAATACAGAAGGTCAACCATGGGTTTTGATTCAAAAGTTGAAGGTTGTTTACGTTCTTGCTGTTACCAAAAGTTAACAGCAAGAGAAAAGTTCGATGATGAAATCTTGTCTGAATGACTGTGAATGCAAGACAATCATATTTGACAACTTACATCATACTTTACTGCTTTTAAAGAGTTATAGTGACATCCATTCAAAAATTAAGTTGAAATTTTAAAAAATATTATGAAACTTTTTTTAATAAGCATAAAAAATGAAGTATTTATAAGGTATCCGGAAGCTCTGACGATTGTTACAAATATATTTACACAACATACAGAAAGTTTTACAATTTCTATACAACACAAGCAATTGAAGATTTTAAAAAAATGCCCTACATTGCTTCAAAATTAACTTAAAAATATTATTAACAATGTAAAATAGAAAGAAGATGTGAAGATCATGAAGAGACAATAGCAAAATTCAATAACTAAGGAACGAATAAAAAAACTGTGTGGAAAGATAACATGAAAAAACTAAAAAGTTAAACAAACACTCATTACTTACCATTGCTATGTACAGTAAGCTTTCAAATTAAATACTATTGTAAAAATTCGGAATTTTAATTAAAGTTTTCTCATGCACAGAAAGATCACGAAGGATTATTTCAAGCTCAAAAAACAAAAACAAATTGCATCATTCCTCACACGGTCGATCAAAATCAAAAATAGAATACTCATAACAGTTACAGTTAATAATTGTATTTCAACTGAAGATTGCTTTAAAAAAGTAGTACAAAATACAAATTCCGTAAAATCATTAACTAACTGCTGAAATAAAACAATCTAAAAATAATTGACAAAGAATATCTCTTAAAGTGTTTTTTCTGTCACTTGTAAAGAAATCACTAGATTTTACTAAGCATTATGAAGCAAACCGAACATTTGGTTGCTTTGTTTATTTATTAGTTATTTCGTACATCCCGGCATGTAAATATCTAAAAGTAAAGGTGACTTTTATTTCTCTTTAAAGACAAAAAACTCAAAAAATAGGGAAGAAATACTGCGGCTTGGAATCATTTTTAAGTTTATTCGAAAATGGTAATTCTTCTCTTTGCTGTTTTTTAATTCTTGGTAATAAATTTTTTCCCATTCAGCACCGGATCTGCATTGTTGTTCTATTAAAACTTTTTAAAGAAATTCTGAAATGCAGTTGAACTTGTCTACTTTTTATATGAAGCTTCTGCAGAAATACAGTTCTCGAGATTTTTTTTTTTAAAATGTTAAAGCAATGATACATTCAATGGATAACAAATAATTCACTCTCACTATTCAGTTTATTAAATGGAAAGTGTATAATTGTTTCTGTTAATCCACAGAAATTAATATAATATGAAACTTTCTTTGAACTAGTTTAAAGTTTTTTCTTATATCTTTGCGATTCATTTCTTTTATGATCTACAAGTCCATTTTATTGTCTCAAAGTGTTTGTTTTCTTTTTATGAGCTTATGCAAAAAAAAATAAAATTGTCTATTTTGCTTTAGTAAAGAATGTTTGTTTAAAATATGATGAATAAGTACCTCTAGTAAATTATGTTTGTACTCTTTGTTGCAGATGTTTGAATGAGTGGAGTGTTTTTTCTATGTACCTGATTTTTTTAAATATTTTTTGAAGGCCTGTAAAAGTTATTTTCTGCATTTTTGGATAAGTTTTTTAAAATTTATGAATTTTTTTTCTCGAGTCTGGAACTCAAGAATTGGCATAAATGTAAAACTGTTTCTTTTTTTTAATTAAAATTTATTAATCATCATTTCCTTTATATTAAGTTTTTGTATTCTTTACATATATTTTAGAAACATTCCTAGGTTTCACAAAGTATCTTGATAGATGTTGAAAATGAATTTTTTTTTTGTAATTTGATCTAGCTTTATAATATTTTGTACCTTATATCATTTTCAGAATACTTTCTTGAAAGCTTGTAAATGTTTCCCTCTACTGACACATCTTAGGCCTATGAACCGTACGTTGACTACATCATCTGTGTTATCCAAATACATTGATGAACCTGATTATATAAAGGTAAATCAAAGTGTATGTTAGTCTCTCAAAAACCGCAAAGAAATTTGAGGAAAATCTTTTCGTAACATACTAAAAAGTTTGCTTCAAAAGAAGAGTTTGCTATGCAAGATTATAGTTTCTGAATAATAATCATGAAATATTTGAATATATGTATTTTGCGCTTTGACTATAAAATAATTCAAATACTTTATTAACACGTTTGTGGGAAAAAGCGACATATTCCACTCTACTTGCTGAGACAAAGCGTGATATCCTGTCCAATTTTACAACAAATTAAACTGCAAAGCAGTGTATGCCACCCATTTTTGTACAAGAAATACTATTCAAACAGCTTAAGTATCCTAGCAAATAACATAATCTAAGTGTCCATGAACGTGTTAATGTGAAATCTAGATGAGACTAAAATATTTTGACTGACGTTTGTACTACCAGGCAAAATGATAGTCTTTTATTTTCTAAAGAATGAAATTCTGGAAATATTATTCATAATAAAATGCCATTTGTAATGATCAAAAATTATAAAAATTTTGTTCTTGATACTAAGGCCATGTAACGAATATTTGGCCTGGCTGAATACTAAACAGATATACGGCCGAATAAATTCAGAGTAATAATTTTTTTTTAATGTGCTTTTAAATATATTTAATAGAGAATTATTGCAGAATTACATTTCAGTACATTTAGGTGAGAGACTTGGGATGTTTGACCATAGGGGTAGTTTGACCCGCTCCCTTTTAACTTTTTAAAAAAACTGATTTCAAATATAAATCAAAGAGTGGCTGCTCAATAATCATCAACTGCATTCCATAATAAAGTTTTAAGACATTTGCAGAGAAAACAGAGAAGCTATGTCCTATTTCTCATTTCTTGCTTGGAAAAGTAAATTTTTCGTTTCTCATTTGTAAGAACCTGTGCTAATTGTATGTTAAATTTGCAAAAATACTTATGTTTATAAGTCTTCCTTAAACAATCCTGTGAAAGAATATCCACTTAATTAGAAATCGTAATAATTATTAACATGTGCTTTTTTGCATTTTTAATAAAATGGTTGCAAGGGGATGCTTGACGCATAGCAAATATGGGAGGTTTGATCTGGGTCAAACCTCTCCATTTTATAAATATGAAGGGCTAATATTTTAAATTTAAAGTTAAATTTTACATATTTGTAACTTAATTTAAAATTAATTTAATTACTAATATCTATGTTTGCAAGATTTCTATCATAATTGGAAAATTATGTGCCTAAAATGATCAAAGCATATAAAATTTTCATCAAGGCAATATTGTACCATTCATATGTGCTATTGTTTATTCTATTATTTCTTGGATATTATTGAGCAGTTAGGTATTAAAATCTTTAACAATGAAATGAAAAAAATGTTGTATTAGTATTTATTGAATTTCTAATCTCTTCATCCCTGGGCCTCATTAACACTTCAGTAGGTTTAATGAAAACATTATGAAGATAATGCAGTAAATTCTCAATTATTTGGCTTTCAAGTATCCGGAAAGCTCAACTAACTGGAGAAATTAGAAAATGAGTTTTTCTAAAAATTTTACATCTGTGCTCCAATTCATGCAGACAATTTATTTTTGGAATGCAATGTCGACTCCGCACGGAGGGGCGTAGAAGGGGAAAAAAAGCAATATACAGTACAGCGACGTACGCAGACTTGTTTTACGAGGGGGGGTCGAAAGCAAAAGTGAGGACCAAAAAAAAGTCCTCATCTTTCGCCGAAAAACGAAACCTAAAAACGAAATCAACAAAAAACAACAAACAAACAAAAAAAGATAAAGGGACAGAATCGGTGAAGAAAAATTGCCGCAATCTAACCCCCGCCCCCCATTTTTCCCGTCACACTTAACTATCTGGACTTTTCCGGTATCCAGAAATCAGCGTTTCCCGAGCATGCCGATTAGTTAAGCTTTTACAGTAATGTCTTTTATTTATTTTGATGCCGTTTTCCTATAAGTCAGAATAAAATAAAAAATGAAAGGTATATCCAACATTAATTAAAGCTGCTATTCTGTCCACCATTTAAAAAGATAAAAGCGTTAGAGCATCAGCTGAGGATTATATTGATAGAAAAAACTTTAGGAAGAGATATATGGATCAATATAAAGGCTCTGAAAATGGAAATATATAATTTAAAGCTAATCATGTCTCCTGTCAAGTATTCCCTGATAGCAAAAAATGAGGAATGTTTCCAACCTGTTACCAAATTACATTATGTGTTTGTTTCCAAGATAACTCCAAAGACAATCAACAAACAAATATGCTAGCTATGACTGGTTGAAATGATTTATACAAAGGCATAAAGAATATCTTTGCGAAGCCTTGAAGTCTGGGTAGAGCAATGGACTTTAATAAAACAAATGTGGTAAAACTGAAAGAGATGCTTTGAAAATTAAATTTGACATTTGTTATTATCAAAACTTTCACTGAATGCAGTTTATATACTATTGACAAAATAAACTAATTCTGAATCATATGTTATAAAGAGAAACAGTTAATTAAGTAGTTAATATGCCATTAATAATCTTTAAAGAATGTTTTATTTTATTTTTATTAAGCGTGTGAAACCTCCCTGAACCTCTTGAGGGAGGTTTGGCCCAGTTTTTACTATTTTGGAAAATCTTTACAAAAAATGTTATTTTAAATATTTTATAAATTATAATATTGTTGATATATGCCCCATAATATGAGTTATAAAATTATGAAAAAACTGGATTTTTATCTTGTTTTTTAAGTAAATGGGAAACAGTTTTTTTAAAAGTGGGTCAAACATCCCAAGTCTCCCATGTTATCAAAAAAGAATCTCCTAGTATTTGCCCAGTTTCAAATTCCATTATACATAAGTTATTTAATAATGTTACATACCATTTATCATTGTAAAGTCTGAAATTATGATCCAAGAACAATAATTACGAGCTTCAGAAAATAAATGCTCACTATATACTGTGCTTCCAGGAGCTGAAAGATATTTTCTTGCTAAATTTGCAAGTATTGAAAATTTTTCCACATTTTTTTTTTTTCACCAATTAAGTAATCATTCCGTCCTAGCTATTATAAGTTCTTTATCAAAATAGGAATTTACTTGTAATAACTTTAATTTGTTTACTGAATTTTCTTCTGTGTTTGTCATTGTCATGCAATGATGACTTTTTTATGTCTGTTTAGCAAGTCTCATTTCTTATTACTGGAATTATTATTGGAATTAAGGTATTTAAAATATTACAAAAAAATGCATCAAGGTTTTAATATTTTTTTAAATGTGCAAATAATAAAAAATCAGTTTTTTCATTTAAAATTTAAGAAGTGTTTTATTTAAAATCAAAAGTGAAATATCTTTAAAATATAGGTAGGTACCGAATATTCGGTATTCGATCTGAAATTTGGCTGAATATTCTGTTTGTATTCTGTTGTTTCAGAAACCTTCGTCCTTCTTAAAAGATTGGATGATAATGATATGATGCAAGAAAATATTTCTGCCCTATTACAGTTAAAACTATATATTAGTCAATTCAGTTAATTTTATAATTATATAATCATAATTTATAAAATACTCTTAATTACAAAATTAAAATAATTTTTTTAAAAGCTAGAATTTTCTGAATTGTATCACATGCCGAAATAAAAACATTAAAGTTGGTTACTTTTGTGAAACTTAAAGAATATGGCTTCGCCCCTTTCTTGATTGTTTTTCTTTGTGGCAATTCTTTTTTATATATTTTTACATGTAGTATCTGTGAATATTTATCTATTTATGTTGTGAATATTTATCTATTTATGTTTTGATAATCATGAAAGAAATTTTAGTTTCTAATGCAACCAATCATTATCTTTCTCCATCAGTATACAAAACCTCAAGTACCTGTTTATGAACTACTGAATATTCAGATAAGGGCTTATGATTACACTGTATTGGAACATTATGCTAAACATGTTCACAAGATAGCTCTTAATATGGATTTTGAAGTCAAAGATGCGTAAGTAAAGCTTTAGTTTTTGCTTAACCAAACAATTACAAAAGTCTTCATCTGCATTATGTGTAATTATTTTTTTTCTTTGGACTTAAATTTCATTGTATAGTTTGATGTGAAATTACTTCATAGATTTGTGTTTTAATTTAAAGTAATTTCAGTTATCAATTTCAGGAAAACTTTGTTCGGTCTTTCTTTTTCTTTTGTCCACTCATTGTCTGTTCATTGATATATACAGATAGAATCTCTGAGAAAAAATAAGATTTTGAATCGTCGTATATTCTCCTTGACTTTTAGTCTCATACTGACAATCAGATATTTGTTTTTACTTTACAATCAATGATGCTGTCATCTGTTAATTTTGAAATACTAGTAAGTGCAAATCTCAGTTTCTGTTTGAAAAAGAACCTTATTTTGTTAATTCAGTTTAACCTCCTCAGTCCCGGTTTTGCCTGTAGGTGACACTAAACAACACTTTTTCAAACTTTCACTGCATTAATTCAAATGCCTCTAGATTTATCAAAAATTAGTTATAGATCTTATCGATAGATGGCGAAATATTATCAGCAGTCATTTATCAGCTGAAAGTGTTTGGATCTGTTTTGCAGTTATTTAAAAATAGCTTTTTCTGGAAAGCTGAATATTTTTTGTACGTACAAAACTATGTCATTATATCATTGAATATAGATTTTGTGAAAATTTCTTTTACATCGTAATATGTAGCATAAAGGTTATATTTTTAAAGTACATCATTAGTTTTGTGATATCTCCTACCTACTTGGAGAAAAAGACCTAACAGTTTTGGTGTCTCCTCCAGGAGACATTGGGTCATTGATGAGTAAATATTGAAAATATAATATATTAAAAAGGTAATATTAAAGCAATCTTTTTTAAACTTAGTTAGTTTTTATAAAAGCATAGGAGTGGGATTCATTCCCCCAGAATACTCGTTTTATTAGATTCCTTATGCAAAATTTGGAGATTTATTTGCACAGTTTTATAACCCTTTTTTATGATTTGTGTAATGTGTATTTACATTTAACAAGATTTATAATCTATTTTTATTATAAAACTTGCTCAAATTAATAAAGACAATTATTATAATTAAAATTAGGGATGTAACAAATATTCGGTATTTGGCCCTTTTACCGAATATATTAGAATAATAATTTTTTTTAAAATATTCTTTTAAATACACATTTAAAAAAGAATATTGCAGAATTGCATATCAGTTATGTAGTGCATAGGTATATTTAATGAAGTTACGTATAATTTATCATTGCTAAGGCTGAAATTATGATGCAAGAGCAATTTTTCAGTTGGAAGTCTGTTCCGTTTGGTTTCATACACATATAATGCCAACTAGGGATGTAACGAATATTCAGTATTAGGCCTATTTCTCCCTTCTCTGAATATTCAATCTGGCCAAATGCTACATATATATTTGGCAGAATAAATTTAGGATAAAATTTTTAATAAAATGTTGTTTTAAATATATATTTAATAAAGAATTTTGCAGAATTACATGCCGGTACATTTATTATTAAAAATATTTATCTAATTTTAAGCTGTGTAGTACATAAGTGTATTTAATAATGTTTCATACCATTTAAAGAAGTCTAT
This sequence comes from Araneus ventricosus, assembly GCA_013235015.1. Classification (NCBI taxonomy): domain Eukaryota; kingdom Metazoa; phylum Arthropoda; class Arachnida; order Araneae; family Araneidae; genus Araneus; species Araneus ventricosus. The sequence goes on along the minus strand of BGPR01001244.1, from coordinate 90,601 downwards.
TCCATATGGTTTCATATATATTGCCAACTTCAGAAAATAAACGGTCACTACATAATTTTTGCAAGTGCTGAAAGACATTTTCTTGCTAAATTTGCGAACCTTGGAAATTTTTTTTGCATTTTTTTCCACCAATTAAGTGGACAGACACTCCATCCTACATATTAGAAGTTCTTTACCAAAATAGAAATTTACTTTTAGTAATTTTAATTTATCCATTCAATTTTCTTCTGTGTTTGCGATTGTCACATTCTGCAATGTTGGGTCTTTTAATTCTTTAAAGAAATCCCAAAATTATGAGGGTTTCTCATTACTTATTATTGGAATTAAGGTATTTAAAATATTACAAATATACATAAAAGCATTAACATTTTTTAAAATATACAAATAATAAAAAATCTATTTGATTTAATCTTAATTTTTTTCATTTAAAATTTGAAAAATATTTCATTTACGATCAAAAGTGAAAGGTTTTAAAAAATTTAGTATTCAGCCGCCAAATATTCGGTATTTAACCTGTAATTTGGCGTAATATTCGGTATTCGGCCAAATCACTATTCGTTACATCCCTAATGAAAATGCTGCTTCAGTTTGTCAAAATAGTTGCTTATTTTTGCAAAATATCATATTAAGTATTAAGAAAATTGAAATTTGTTATTTACTACTGATGTCAGTATGACCCAATGTCTCTTATAGAAGACACTAATTTTTTTCATTTAAAAAAAATTGTTTATTTGTTTTTTTACGTTTCTCTGGGATGTTTTGATGTATTTAAAACCTATTACTGCAAAAATTAATGAAATTTAAAATTCAAAATTGGTCTTGGGTCTGAGGAGGTAATTATGCATCTAAAAGTTTTAAAAAAAACAAACCAACATGTATTTTAAAAATAGCAATACATGATATTTTACTCAAGAAAAATGTTTTAAAATAACAATTGAAATGCAATACTGTTACATAAAAAATGGTTTTCATTGCAGTATTTTTTTTTCTAATATCAGTTACAAAGTAAAATATTTTAGTGATCATTTCAAGACTAAAATTCTGCTTTGAATGGCAACTGTTTCTCTCGCACTTGCAATTTTAATCACTAAACCTTAGCATTTTCCTACAGGTCGATTCACTAATGGTTACGATAGAGAGAATGTATATATTTAAAATAATTGGCAAAACCAGAGGGTGAGTCTCCTAACCCCAACCACTGGATTGATTTTAACAATTTTTATTTCATATGAAAGCTTATAACCCCTAGATATGTCAATAATGGTCACCTGCCCACCACCACCCTCCATATTTGAGATATATCACAAAATAAAACTTTGGCAGAGTTCCTTGAACTCTACAACTTCCCATTTGCCTCTTTATTTTGCCAAGTTACAGTCATAACCACAGGCTATTAATTTTACAATGAACAGCTGGTCACCAAAAACTACTAGTCTTAATAAATGCTAGAGAAGATTTTTATTTTTTCTTAAAATTTGTCTGTTCCTCTTTAAATGTGATCAACAGATGAAAATAAACTATTGGTTCAAGTATTAAAAAGCAACACTGCACCATTAATTAAAAGATGAGTATCATTTTGCAGAAAATGTTATATGTAAAGTGAATTTTCACTGTACCTTTTATATATTCGTTTTGTATACATATTTCTTTTCTCTGTGTGCCAGTCTTTTTAGTTTATTATGTCATATTCCTACCAAAAGTTATTGGACTCTCATATTGTGTTCTTGTGTAATAAAGGCTTATCACTATCTCAATATTTGTTATTCCATCAAGTGCTTCCAATTTAAGATGAATACCCCTTCCCTTTAACTGTGAAAGAAACAAGATAATCTTCTGGAAGTGAACCCTGCCAACAATTCTACAACTATTTATAGATCAATAATTAACTTATGAAATACTTTAATTTCATATAAATAAACTGGTATAATTTCCGAATTCATTGCTATCTTTTTGTTATCCTTATTATCACTTTCTTTCTTTATTTAATTCGGTATTTCTCCTCATGAATTGCATTTATTTCCATTTTAGTTGGGCAACCCCTCACCAGTCTTGGAAAGTCACAAACCATGAACCTGGTACAAAAAAAGTTTCAACAGAATACCATTTAAATAAATATGAAAGAAATATTCAGGTATTTATTTCAACTTCTGCTATATTCTGTAAAAAAGATATATATCATCATCTATAATAAATTGTAATAAAACTTTTACATTTATAATGCATTTTTAAATTGTACAAAGAAATGATAAAAAAAATTTAGGTATAGAAACTAAAACCAACTACTATTTCTTTCGACATCTGTCATATTTTTCCTAATTCAGCATTTTACTTTTTTTGTATATGAAGTATACAAAGAGAAAGTATTGTGATCATAAAGAAAACCAACCTTGATATTTTGAGGAACATCCAGGTTTTTAGACCTCCCCGAGTCCAGAAAAAAAAGGGGGGGGGGGATTGTGTTAGACTGTGAACACAATAAACATGATAACTCAAAAATGCAGCAGATAGATGAAATTCGGCTTACAGCTAGATAGATGAAATTTGGCATATGGTTTTATTACTAAAATTGTAGGTTCATATCAAATTTTGGACTAAATCTGTCTACAGGCTAATTTCTGTTTACTTGTGCCTAAATGAATTCAATAACATAAAAGAGCAGCAAATTAATTGGGTGAATTGTAGTACATGATTTTTAGATCAAAATTATGAAATATAAAAACATCAATGACAGAAAAAAATTTAGATACTTTTATAAAAAAAAAAAATAAATAACTTCCTTTGGAAACTCTTGGTTGCATATAATCTGGGCAAAATTATTATTTTTTCTCTCCCTCAAGTTACATCCTTTTGTAGTAGTGTATAAATAAGTCAAAGGGAGAATCCTCCTCATTTTTACCTTTTTTGTTATAACTGTTTCTCTGAAAGGAACACTGCAATATCAGCATGAAAACCATCTCTAAACTATCTGGATATAAAAATATAATTATGAGGCATTTACCTCCCACCCAAAAGCTGAGCATTAATACAGAAACTACTGAGCTACTGTTGAGCTTCTTTTTTATTAGCTTATCAATATTGAACATTGAATTATTGGAAAGGCTGAAAAATGTTGTCAGTCACCATTAACTGACATGTTAATTTATTAAATATGCAATTTCATAAAACTGTGTTTAAAAAATCTCAAACTGAAAAGGATCATCTATTGGTTTTTCTCTCAATTCATGAAGCACCTCTTGCATTTAATAGAAAAACTATAGTTAAATTATTTATTTCATTTTCACCAATTAATTCCTGTTAACAAGATCAAAATATACAATTTGCATGTTCTTTTCTTTACCACAATTAAAAATATTATGAATGATGAGAAATTTTTGTTTTAAGAAGAGAGAGAGAGAAGCATTCTGGTTGCAATGGGGAGCTTGTTTTTAATTTTAAAAATTTAATGGGCAACTTACATCTTCAGAAGATAGAAAATTTTAATGCAATAATATCTCATAGTTTGATCTTATTTTGTAATGTCCAGTTATGGAATACTTGTTTCAAGTCCAAAATATACCTTTTGATTTTTTTTTAAATCATATGTATTGTGAATGTTGATAGATGCACATGATTTGAAACATTCCCTGCCTTTTTCATATAAATATTTCTTAAATAATTATTTGTCACAGGGTTATAATTTCATCATCATTTATTTAATGTAAGAAGTAATAATGTAGCACCTGTTTTAAACTTTTACTGTAAAAAATATAGGTAGGAAAATGTAATCATGAGTAATTCCAGTAAGGTAGAATCAATGTATTCTAGATATAATTTTGTATTTCTTTTTTCGTATAATATTAAATTTATCTTATATTATGTAGACTAACAATAATACACATGGATGTTCTTCAATATATGTATATTTGTTTTATCTATCAACCAAAGAATAAAAGAATTTGCATATTATAAATTGCTTTTAAACTAAACAAATAATTGATTCCTTGCATCTGATCCATTCACATCTAGTATTTTTAATCCTTTTTGTTAATTAAAGCTAATCTAATACAGTGCTCAAAATTGAAGCTATTAATTTTTAAAAATATATTCTCATTTTGAAAATATATAAATCTGCCACTGTGCTATGAAATTAATTCCATGGTAACCTCAACTTTTTGCAAAAATGTTGTGCTAGCTGTTTGTTGGGTTAAATTTTTGTTATAAATTTAACTTATTACTGTTCATTGTGGGAAAATGACAATAAAATGTTGATAAAAAAAATCTGGATGCCTCCTTCACAGAGAAATTATCTGTTATAATTGTTAATGCCACTTAATAACTAAGAAAAATTATAAAATGCAAGTTTTCATTTAATGAACAAAATCAATATTGAAATGTTTTTTAGAGTAAAAAGAGTTAAGGGAAAGAGTTACATTTATATCCTATGATAATTAGTAGAATTTCACATTTTCTAACTTATCTAACACTTTTGTGTAAACAACATTTTTAATCTAATCACTTGGTCCATATATGTAAATAATTTTTTGGAGTTTATATCCATGAATATGAAACATACAATTGTCCATGGGGGAAGCACAGTATTTCCGAGTTGATACTGACAACTTTAAAGGATTATCCTTAAACTTCATCACCTTTGAAAGAATAAGTGGCATTTAATACTGGCATCAATTGTTCTTTACACTAAGCAATATGCATGCCTGTTTCAAGTTTCTAAGTTTTAACAGATTTCGAATTCTCATATTCTACATCATAAAAGGTTTCCACACTCTAAATCCCTGGATCTATCAAGCAAAAACACTAAGATAGCTGTTGCTAACATGATTGAAGTGAAAAATTTTCATGAAATGTGCTGTGTTTAGATTAAGCAATTTGTGCTTCTCTTTTTAGGAGAGAGGGCAACGTTTTGATGTTGTTGTTAATCTTTCTGTTGTCATTATTCCTATCTCAGAGAAATATGTGTTATTTAGATATCAGAACACTGAAGTTGATCTCATTATAACAATCATGCAGAATTTCAAAATTTCGTGAAATTCAGTTCTATTTTTAAGCAAATACATCAATATGTGTATTAAAAAAAATTGACTGTAAAATTTCTCTTTCAGATTGTAAACTTACCAGCATACTGTGCTATGACCTTTTTTGAAATAATTCAGTCATCTCTACCAATGGGTGTATTTGTTAGCATTCATCCTCATGATGAACAGCATAGTGAAATTCGTTATATACCAGATTTTGAACTTCTTGTATTAAAAAAGCAATTAGAAGAATTGCTGAATCCTGAAGAAAATAAAAATTGATTGTTCTTTTTTTAATCTTGGTGGTTTGTTTTTTTAAAAGAATATGCAATTACATTTTACAAAACTTAATATACAAGAAGACTTGTATATGCATATACTTACATTATATGCATATCATTCATAAAGTAAAACCAAGTGAATTGAAAAATATGGTTTTCTGTTGATAATGAGCAGGGTTCAATTAGTTTTCAATGAAATTTGATTCAAATTATATGGAGGTATTAAATCTTAGTTATGACAAAAATAAGAGTTAAATGGTCTGAAAAAAAAATTTGGATAAAACTATCTTGGACTGAATTTTAAAAGATATGTGCTCCGACACTAAGCAGACACTACTACTGTTTTCATCAGATGGAGAAAAAAATGCAATGTCCCAGATCATAGTATGCCATACAATGCATCCCCTTCGCTCTAAAAAAATTTTCTTCCACAGTTTATATTAATATTGATACATTTAATAAATTTTAATAATCAAAAATATTTTCAAATAATGCATTGCCTTTAATTGCAGCTATCAGAATACAAAGCATATTAATATAATTTAAATGTAATAAGTGTGCATCCAAAGAATGGATCCACTCTAAATATATTGTAGCATTATAAATTAAAGTATGTATGTGTACAAAATTTCAAGACAAATTTATTTATAATCAAGTTATGTTAGTTAAGTGTTTTATTTAAACATACTCACATATATATTAAATAAAATCAGTAAAGATGTAAGCACTTTTATCTTTCCACAAGGTTTTTCTATATGCTTATGCCATAATGTAAATGGTCATTAACCCCTTTCTAGACTGATTTGATGCTTTGGTACAACTATGTGTCCCATTAGGCTTGAAAGCATTCAATCAATTTGAGAATCAGAAAATGGACCATCAGAAGAATAATAATGGAATAAAATATGGTAAAAGACAATGATAATTTTAATATTCACCTACAAAGCCTGCTTTACAAGAATTGATGTGGAAATGCAAAAATGAGTTGCTCAATGAAATTGTTTTTATCCAGGTAGATCTCAATTTGATTTGAGAAATTAGACCAATTGTAATCAAATAGAAAAAAATTGTGTATTAAGGATGTAGCTGAATGTGAAAAATAATGCATCCAAATGCATGAAACATTAAATATTCATATAAAAATTACTTGCTCTAACCTCACGTTAATTTTTAGTCATATGAGATAATGTTCATTTGCTAAGGGAGCCATTTAGGATGAGTATAATTTTTTCACTGTATTTCAATTGAAGTTTGTTTTTAAATTTATGACCTTTAATTTTCAAACATTTTTAGTTTGAAGTTTAATATATTGAACTCTTTATTAACTCCTTGACAGTGAAGTTTTTGCACTATCTAATTTGATTACTCCTCTGTTTTGGGGATGCATTGTTGTATTGATTCAACTACATGTCTATAGAACAACCAAGAGGTAAATGGATTGCCAATTATTTTTGTATCAAATTATAACGTTTATGAATGATTTAATTTTAGCTTATAAGTTTCAAAATGACATAATTCAATGCACAAGTGACTCAGACAAAACAGTTAAAGGGTTAGAGAACAGATGTTCATCTAAGTTATTCATTCAAGTAGAACATTATTTTTGTATGATTTCTAATAACCCAATTTAGAACAGCATGATTTATCAGTGCGGGGTTCATCAAATAATCCAATACTATGAAAGGTGATGCAAACATTTCTATAATGTATGCAAAAAACTTTGATCTTAAATATGACTGCATGATCAACTGTGATATCCTGCATCTCATGTGCTATTGAGGTTATTTGCACTATATTATGGCTAACAATGGCACTTTATCTTCTATCTTTGCAGTAAGTGCCACTGAAGGTCTACTGATTTGATCATTCAAGTATTACACAGCCTTTCAAGTCACGATCAGCTTCATTGCATATCACAAGTACAGTTGTGTAAAGGACAATGAAATACCTCATTTCATTTGTAAGGCACCGTGTGGAAAGAAATAATATCTTCTAAATGCAAATATATAATGGTGCAAAAAGGTTCATGTGCCTCATTAAGACCTACATCTACATTCTAACAGAATATAAATCTTCTCCACAAAATTTTAAAAATGCATCAAGATGTGGCCTGGACTGCTAAATATTATCATTCTAAGTTTAACTATTTCAGAATTATAGGCATGTATTTTTAATTTGTAACAAAGTTTTCTTTTTACTATGTGTTGCCTAAACAACTGCCGAGATGCGATTTTTATGCTAATTATTAAGCAGTTTATAAAAATAAGTTGGGCTATTTTTTCATTTTGAAAATTTTATATACCAATTATAAATATTTAATCATAATTAACAGCATTGACCCAGACAAATATTTATACACCCTATACAAAATCTTGTTTCCTTCCTACAAAGACAGTTGATCAGTAATTAATATTTATCGAATTATAATGCACATTTTCTACAATTAAATATTTTTATTTGGAAACCAAAAGAAATTTTATATTTTTTGGTTGCAGAGCTGGACCAAGAAAATCTGAAAATATTTTGTTAATTTATTTTCCTAATTTAGAGATAATAGAATTGGCAACAATAACTATGATAATTTTATGAAAATAGTAATTCTTTACCGTTACGTCAAGACAGTAAATTTATCTTTTTCATTAGGATTGTATTTCAATGTTTTCTTTACATTCTCCTTATTATAAAGATTGAAACATTTTAATAATTATTCTATTAGTTGTAAATGTTAGCTGAAACTTCTAATGGGTTATTCTAATACTGTTTCTTTTTTTTTTTTTTTTCTGGAGCAGAGAACCTAACATTACAAAAGTTTCAAAATCTCTCATGTTCTTGTTACCTCACGAACTTCATGATTCTTATTTAGCCTCCAGAAAAATTATGAAAACCTGTTCTCTGCTATATATAATAATATTAAACAGTGCAATAATCTGTCATTAAAACACATCTTCCATTAATATTTCTTCTTTATGTGACAACTTGGAGTACTTTCTTTGTAAATAAATTGATACCATTTTTCACATCAAGTTGATTGTTACAAAAATATCATTTAATTATAGGAATCGCAGAAAGCTGTTAAAGTACTTAATTTATTAAGTATGATGACTACCTCTCCATGTAGATGTTAAATATATATGATGTAACAATGAAAAATACATAGAAATTTATATTCAAGTCAACTTCAGAATGATTTATTTATTTATGGTTTCAAAAAATGATTGTTGTCGATGGAAATTTTAAAATAATAATGAATAATTAAATATGTAGACAGCTGCTAGAAAAAAACTTAAAAGTCACAAATTTTAGTAGTGCTTAGGGTTGCAAAGATTTAGAGAACACTGAGCTGCCACCTTATTAACTAATGTGAAAACTTTCGATTTATGCCAATATCCACCAAAGTAAATCATCAGTGGATTCAAAAGATCTCTTGATCCTCCTACCAAAAATGTGTCACTGGACCACAGTGTTTTGAAAAACTCATGACAAAAACAGTACAAATTAATTCCAGAATAGTGTAGCAACAAAAAAAGTGATGTCATTCATGATACTATATTTTTTAATATGTCAAAATTTTAACACATTTGAAGCAGAAGACATTAAATATATCCATCTAAAAAATGACATGAATAAAATAATACACATGAATAATGCAGTTTCGAAATGAACTTATCGAACTGAAAATATGGCTTACTTTACAGCGAAAATAAAAAAAAAATCACAAATCATATTCAACACACACCACACAAAAATTACATGTATAAGTTATCATTCATAAATAGATTGTCTTTATACATTTGATGTAATAAATGCACAATTTTATGAATAGAAATGTGCAAAATTCAATAATCACACAATCCAGATTAAGTTGGCTATTTTAATGCACCGACAGGATTTAATAACAATTTAAAAGTGTTCTTTGGCAAAAATTTAAAAATCCAATATCAAAATAAGCTCATACTGTTAAAACAAGTAAACATTTCAATATCCAAACATTCATAAGTTCATTTTCAATTCACCTTAGTTTGAAGTCTTCAGCTTTTCACATGAATAAATAATGTATTATTGTTTCAATACGTTCAGGTTTTCTTGAATGATAAAACAGATGATTTCTAAAAATCAAAGAAAATGTATCAGAAATTTTACTAAAAATATTTAATCACTTGTTTTTTATTTTTAATATACTCTGTAGCGAAGGATATTTTAAAAATCTTTAATGTATTGAAATTTTAAGTTTATAATGAAATATAAAGCTAAAAAAAATTTGTAGATGAAAAATAAATTAAAATAACCTTAAAACTTATTGAAATCTTTTAGAACTTTCTGAATACTTAACAAAAAAAAAAAGAGAAATATCTGAAAAGAAAACCAGGCTTATTTTCATATAATTAACTGGAATTTATGCAATTTAACATTAATTCAACACCCTACATTCGATTTAATTTACAAATGGATCATTTGATTTGAAACTAATGGAGAAAATGCCAAAATATTAAATCTTTTTAAACAGATGCACATTAATGAAATTTTTAGAGTGAAAAAATTCGATTCAAACTTTTAAATTTACTTTTAAGGATGTTTAGTTAACTTTTTAAATATTAACTAGGTGTAAAAAAAATCATTCGAATCTGCAACATGTATTCTTCACCTATTTGCCCAAGGCAATAAGTGAATGCTACATTACACCATTAAATATACTAAAAGAAAGAAAATTAAATTAAACTTTCCCTTTTAATTAGTTTTTACTACTTCATTAATTCTTTAATGAATATTGCTCACAAAAGTCTACAAAATGGTTTTATTTATATTATCCCCCCCTCTATTAACCCTTTTGAGTCCAATTTTTTTTAACAAATGCATTGATTTGAATGTCCCGTCAGTCTCGAAAAGGTTAAATGCCCTGTTTTTCCCCCCAATTCTTTTTTTTTTTTTTCAAAATAAATACCTATAATAGAACCAAAAATTTCCCCCATTATTTTTGTTGTAAACTATGTCCTAAGAGAAAATATTTATTTATATATATAGTGAAACCACTCTGAGCGGCCATCCCTCCGTTCCGAGAAAAATTGGCTGCTCTGAAGGGTTTTCATTACAATTACAAGATAATTGCTATAATACATAATGCAAACAAGTCTGACACATATTTCTTATTTAAAATGAAGTTTGAGACTTATCTAAAGAGAAAATAGGACTTTATTTAATAATATTTTACATTTTTTGAAAAAAGGAGACAATTTGTGACAGTTTTAAGTTTTTACCCTTCTCGGGAAAAAAAACCATTTTTCCAAGTTCGTTTTTCAGTTTAAAAAGTAAATCTCTAACCAATGCGTTTGTTAAATGGGATGGGTGAACCCACCCGGCAGCCGTTCAGAGGGGTTGGGTGGCTGTTGCTAGGGGTTATTTTAACATTAGGTCTATGGGCCGAAAAATCCGTGCCATGAAAAATTGGCCATTAAGAGGGGTGGCCGCTATGTAGGGGTGGCCGTTCGAAGAGGTTTCATTGTATATTCACCCATTTAAAGATTAAGAAGAAATTGTGAAATTGTCAAAAAGTACACAGTCTACACAAGGTAGTATGGTTGGGAATTATTAATGAAAAAAAAACTGAACAAACCAATTTATTTAATATAAATATATTTATCTCTAGTTGAAATATAGATTTTTATAAAATCTGTTTTAAAAAATTGTGAAGCTAGAATAAAATAATCCATGCAAAAACATTATTTACAGTGTACTGTACTAATAACTAAAATAAGATATGTAAGTAGTTTCTCTTGTCAATTAATTATATAGCCTCATTCATTACTAATTAATCATATACCATTTTCTTAAAAATAAAATTTGATTTTTTTCATAATCTTCATACTTATCTAGTTTTTAATTAGCTTTCATGTCATAATATATGACATGAACTTATGTTGCACATTTTTTTTTTTGGGGGGGGGGGGAGACATATGTAAACTATATATTTCATTTTATTAAATGTGCAACAATTACAATTACACAGGCACAAAAGAAAACACAATTTAGGAAGAATTTTGATATTTTATTTTGACTTGAAATGGTAACTCACAGTTTTAGACATTCATTTCAAGTCTTAGGTTATTAAACTGTCCATTTTATAGATAGCAATATTCTATGCAAAATATTGCATCTTCACAAGCTTCTAAAGTTATCCATGATTGATATTTCATAACATATGCATATAGAGAGATGCAAAAATTTTTATACAAAATTTTACTTTCCTTATGAAATTACAGAAAAATAAATGGTTAAATAAATTCATTTTTTGCACATTCAATTTCTTTGTGCATTTCTACAGTAACAAACAACTGCATATTTCAAATGAGTGTAAAGTCACAAATCTAAATGCAATATATGATTAAAAAATACAATGCTTTTGATCACAAAATACATCCTTTTAGTTTTAACTGAAAAAATATAACAATTAGTTTCAAAGATGCATAATTAAATTCACTGAAATACCCTATGTGTAGTTTATATTTCTATTTACATTCGTTTTGAATCCACAACCGAGTAGAAAATTCAAAGTATATTAAACTGATAATAATGAGAATATATATACCGAAGAATAAAAATGCTAAAAATAATTTCTTTTCAAGAAAATTAAAATACACATCTTTGATTTTATGAACTAAGTTTCCTTTAGATAACTTTTAACAGTATAATAGCTTCTGAGCAAAAGAATGGAAATCGTAGCATAGCGTAATTAATTTAAAAAGTTATTTTGTAATTATAACTCTTTCCCTAACATGAAATTAGAAATAACTTTATTTAATAAGTAAAATACTTAAATCATGCAGCAATATCAAATATAAACATAATCATAGTTTTTTAAAATTTGAGATACCTCAGGAGGAATTTTAGAAACTAACACATTGCTATTATTACATTACAAATAAACAAATTATAAAAAAATATTTCATTACTTGTTATGAATGTAAATTTTGAAAATTTCAAATTCCAAGATTTAAAATTTTTTAACAGCTACATGCTGGTCTTGAGAAACATAAAACAAGTTAGAATGATTTTATGAGTCCTGTGGAATGTTGCTTTCAATGTAGATCAGAATAGTACAAATACAACTGAAAGACTTCAATATGAGGGCAATACTTTATAGAAATGTCAACAGTTCCTATTTCAGTGTAGTATCTCTCTTCTGCCTATAATAATAAAAAAATGCATTTGATTAGCTAAAATACAGATTTCAAAAAATATCCTAAATGCCACTCAATTTCCTGTATGATAATTCACATTTAACTTACACTTGGCCTGAATCTTCTGGATATTCAACAGCACGCCGTTTAGAATTCTTGGGATATCCGTCATCACCTTCTCTTTGATTTGTTTGCTGGTTATGAGAACTACTATACATACCTAAGCCAAAAAAATATACAGAATCTAAACAATAATCTTAACTAAAATGCTAGCAATAATTCAAGCAAATGAATTGAATATTTTTATTCACTTTTGAAATTTGTAGATTTGAAACAAAACTTTCATTATCATAATAGAACAAATGAACTTGTGCAATGGAAACTTTAATAAGAGCTTCACTTTTAATGAATATAAAACAATGGCATTCAGTACAGCACATAAATAAACGTACGATGTAAGAAGAGTTTTTAAAACAAAATTTTAATATTATACATGCAAGGTATTTAAAACAGATAGTAAAACTTAGAAGCAAATGCTTAAAAAATTTGTTGTTTGAAAAAAAAGAGTATGCTCAAATTAACTCATTTTGAATGAATTGTAGCAAATAATTATAACCTAGCCTACCACTATACTTTTAATCAAAAAATAAACCCTTCATTTAAAACAAAGAAACATTTTCATCCTAATTTTCTTAAAATTTTAGAAATATACTGGAAGTCACTTAGTTACTAAGTTACGATAATGACTGCACATATCAGTCATTATCTTAACAAATAAATGCAATACGAAAAAAAAAAATTAAAATAACAAAAACATAATGGTCTTTACAACTTACTTGCTCCCCTGTAATGGCTGAGTTGTCGATATACTTGTTTCATTCTTTCTAAATTGATATGGCTCACTTCTTGATGATTTACCATTGGCATAGGATAATCCTTGCCAATAACACATTTAGCTGCAATTTGCACTTTTTCTGGAGCAACCCATGGTTCATGAATATATTTGGTGGGAAAGTTTTTCAGGACAGGTAAGTACCTCCTATAAGGCAAACAAGTTTTCCATGTATAAACAGATATATAAAAACACAGAGTTGTGGAATAAATATAAATAATCATGTAAATATAAAATGAAATTGACAGAAAAAAAATTAATAACCAATCTTTATTTCTAATTAACTTTCAAAAACCTTTTTACAATATGAGCATCTTTTAACAAAAATGTTAAGTAGTAAAACTTACACAAAAGTACTGATATACAATCATTTACTTTAATATGACTCATCACAACAAAACTTAAAAAATAAAAGAGTCTAAATGTAGAACTAAATTTTCATAACCTTGAGAACTCAAATCACAGTACATTGAGATCCAAAATTCTAAAGATACTTTGTATTTCAAAAGAGAATGTATTGGAAAATGATCAAGGAAAAAAGTTTTCATCGATTAAAAAAATTACCAAATGAGAAATCATAAAAAGGGTGTTTAACATTCCAGAAAATATCACTATAGAACTGAATAAGAATTTAAAAACCAAAAATAAAGAATAACTAGGAACCTTTATTAAAGAGAAAGCAGTAAAAATAAGACAAATGGCTAAAATATCGGAAGAAAGGATTTTATATATATTTCAGCAGGTGGAGTACTTTTCCAACCTTTGAATTATTTACTTTCAATTTTACTTTAAAATTTTGAATTTTGAAAGATATTGTACAAAACTTCAAAAACAAAGCATATACATCTCAATGAAGAAATATGCTTCTTATTTTATTTTTCATACAATTTATTTTTTTTTTTTTTTTTTTTTTTTTTCCTCCAGCCAATCAAATTCTTAAGCTTACGAGTTAGATATTTAATAAAACTTCAAGTTACTGGGGACAAATTGCCTTCAGAAAGTTCTTCTTTTGGTGAAATTTAAAGAATTCAAATAAATATAATTGCAAATATTTAATGAAAAACACAAGTAGCAAAACTGCATTCAAAGAAATAAAATACATAAAAAAATTAGCATATTTAAAGAGAATTCTTTATTATTATTATTCTGGCACATAAGGGTAACTCCATTCCATTGTTAAATATATTTAGATTCCAACTGTCTTTGTGATCAAAAACTTATCTGAATCACCCTGTTTAATTCCATTTTATGACCATAATATGTATGAAAAGAAATAGGAGTAAATTAAATATTAAAAAAATGATTTTATCTTCATTAACAAACAAATTGACAGAAGCATCAAATTTCATGATAAAATTGATTACAAATCATAGAATCGTGCATTGTCAAATAAAAATAGGATCATATTTCTCAAATCAGTTAACATATCACCTTTTATTAGAGACTTTCCTTACATGCTATACTCCTAGAAGAGTAAATTTCTTCCCACCACATAAATGCACATAAAGTTAAAGAACTCATATATGAGGCATTGCTAAGTTTGAGTTTAATCTTTGCTGATGCAACTAACAGAATTGAAAAATGTAAATAAAAGTTTTGACTATATCTAGCTTTAAAACTGATTATTAAAGAAAACAACTTAGTTGTCATAGAACATTTTTCATACTGACAAAATGGTTATTTAGTGTTATGGCAATATCCCATATATGTATTTGTTAAATTAAAAGGCACACTTTTCTTATTAAACTTCAAAACAGGCTTATGAAATCTACACTAATCCATACAATACCATGTACCTCTTGATACCATGAATAGTAACTTCAAAAACTAAATAGCACTACACCAGTAGTTCTGTGAAAAATTAAAAAAAGATCTTCACTTTGTTGCCATCTTTAAAGGTTTACCTTTTTCCAAATCACACCTAAACCTTATTCTTAGTGACTTTTATAGCAAGATTTATGCTCTTTAGCTAAATTTCTGACTTTTCACAAGATACTGTCACTTAGGTTGAGGAAAAGGACATAGGCACTAGCAGTCAAACAAATATTCAAGTCAAGCAAGTCATTTTTTGATGCAAATTATTTACACATATCATTTTATCAGTGTTCACAAAATTTCAATGAAATGTCTACTTTTATCAGTATTAACAAAATTACAATTACATGTCTGTTTTGATCAGTATTAACAAAATTACAATTAAATACCTCATCCTTGTCAAAATTACTCAAATGTTTTAATGGTGACAAACTCGCCACAGAGTTGTCAAACATTGAAATCATTAAAAAGGCCACCATCTTAAAATGGAATAAAAAAAAATAAAAAATCCTTATAAAAACTTGATTTTTAATGACTTCAAGGAACATTCATGCCAATTTCAAAGAAAATTGCACAACACCACACATTGGCCATGATTGCATAACAAAGTTACATACAAAATGCCAAATGGTCAAGATTAAACAAGACCTCACTTCGATTAGTTAAAAACCAAATAAGCATAATATTAGAAAGATTATTAACAGAAAAATCATTAGCAGCATTTAAAACTTTTAAATAAATGCAAAATGTTATTTCCAGCACACTGAGAAATAGTGTAGAAAATTAGGAGTGTTAATAATTTAATAAAGTTTTTTTTTACCTAATGTAATCCCCATTCGGATCGGCTTTTCTGCCAAATCTTACTGGGCAATACAAATGGAAAAACTGCTGAAAAAAGGAACTACATGAAAGCCACATCCAGGAACCAGCATTTACACTCCAATCTGCATCTAGCAGCAGCTCATCAAATACCTGTTGTGATTCATAGAAAATAAAAATATTTTAAAAGGTTATATTTAAAAATTATTTAGCAACTACAGAGTCTCCTCGACTTACAACGGAGTTGCATTCCAACTGATAGGTCATAAATCAGATTTATATTTTTTTTTCCACCACTATTTTCATCCAAACATGTTAAAAAAATCAGTATATAAATATGAAAAAAAATCAAATCAATGTATGTACACACAAATTATTGTATATAATATGGAAAATACATAATTTATACTCCATGGTATGTGCTATAAACAAAAATACAACCTAAATTTGCATTTTATTTTGAAAATTAAAATTTATTTTTGTGGTCATAAGTGCGGATGGTCATAAGTTACATATGTCAGATGTTTGTAAGTCAAGGAGAAGGTGTATATTTGTTATACTTACAGAATATCAAACATAAGAAATACCAAATATTATACTTTGAAAAATATTCATACTCTAAATGTCAAGGAAAAGGCAAATTATCCCAAATTAAATATTTTTGATGAGATTACAGTAAAAGCATTAAAGGAAGAATTTTTAATGATCAGAATTTATCTTCTAGAAGAATGTTTCAGAAAGTTATAAATTTAAAGAAAAGACTAAAAAGATATAACATAGGATTAATCTCAACTTCTATCGTCTTAGTTTTAACCAAACTAAGCATCATTTCATTTAATTCCTCCAAACAAGAGGTTCCCAACTTAGGAAAGGCTCAGATTTTTTAATTGCAGGATGAGCAATCAAATCCATTATTAGCAAAACTATCTACACAAATATGGAACATATGCCTCAGTCTCATTCTTCATACCTATATCATCTTACTACAAAACAGTTTGCTTTAAAATTTTTCTCAATTTTAAAAACACACTTAAAAATATTTTAATAAGAAAATAATATCAATTTACTTTACTTGCCTTTAATTAAAAATAAATTTTTAATAAAATGTTAAATATATTTCAAAAATAACATTGAAAATAAGTAATTCAAAATTAATAAAAAGCAAAAGATTTGAGAGAATCAAAAGTTACAAACTGAAGAGTTCTGACAGTTTTGTTAATGATCATCCTGTTTGACTTGAATTAATTAAATTAAAATTCCAATTTGAAGCTACATAATAATCTATTAAGCAGACATGACACAGGCTTGGAACAAAAAAAGCTGAACTTCTTTAATAATGAATTGTGAAAAAAAAAAAAACATAAATACCAAGAAGTAAAACAAGTACGATTAATTGAACAATAAAATAAATAAATTTAAACAAAAAGTGCTTGAGATATTAAAAATATTTTCGAACTATTATATAAAAGAAAATTAAAAATGATAAAATCCGATGC
The DNA here is from genome assembly GCA_013235015.1 of Araneus ventricosus. Taxonomy (NCBI): domain Eukaryota; kingdom Metazoa; phylum Arthropoda; class Arachnida; order Araneae; family Araneidae; genus Araneus; species Araneus ventricosus. Next base: position 73,114 of record BGPR01001244.1, on the reverse strand, counting down.
CGAAAAAGCGGAAATCCGCGTTTCCGCGGAAATGTGTCATGTCTGATTAAGAGGTAGGCCTCAATCTTGTATCATGAGGATAATAAATAATACAGGGCAGAATACTTTTTACATTACATGTCCTTTTTTTCTTTTTTCCTCTTTAAATGACAAGATATACGAATTTTTCAATATAGAATACAACAATAATTGTTTCATTTGCATTATAAGGATGAATACTATGACACAATATCCTGCATAGATTGAGAGTTCTTATTTCCACTGATAAAAAAGTACACTATAGTAAGCTTTCAATTAAACAGAAAAGTTTGAATGAAAAAGTGTCCGTAAAATCAAAAATCTACTAAATTGTAAACTGTGTTATAAACAATATTTAAAATACTATATAACACTTGAAATGGAGCTGTATAATGTAAATGTAAAATATTTTATGCACATATCATATTATTAATATAAAAACTCCTTGCAGCTGTGTATTAGAAGGGTGATAAAAGACCTCATTAGAATGACAAAAAAATATAAAAAATATTAGTCAAATTCTGTCCATTAAATCAAGGCTCATTAAATGAGGATTTACTGTAACTTTATAAGTCAAGGATGATTAAAATCTAAGCAGAGGAATTTTAACTCTACTTTTAAAAAAGTTGTATTTAATTATGATGCTATTTTTTTAGACTGTTTTAACACAAGCAAAAGAATTGTCTTACTAAATATATTTATAAATTAATTTTAGTCCATACACTTGATTGATTTAAAATCGTTTAAAAATTAGTATTTCATGAATATATTTTTATATACAAACAGACTTTCTCAATTTTTATGTCATAACATGCATCTTTCTTCTTGTAATTATTACACCTGTTCTGATAACAGTCTTTAAGCATTTCTTTCTTTCATGAACGAATGAAATATACATAATCTGTTTAAATAGCATTTTATTCATATAAGGGGAGACTGGTGGGCTAATGGGACGAAATATTTTAAGGAAATTTTTTTTAGATATGTCCCAAAAGCCCCGAAAGTAAATATACAAGAAAAATACATTACTAAGGTTTAATTTAGATCATAGCCATACGGTAGCACAAAAAAATAAAATAAAGCTCAGGCACTCATCATTTTGTTGAAAATAACGAAGATGCTTCAATGTAATCATCAGTGTATTAAATGAATAAAAGGAATGAGCACGATTCATGACAGACACACTTCCAAGATGAAATTTTAGAATGCTCAAGATGCAATTGTTAAGAGAAAAACATTTTTCTCTACTTAATTTGTTTCTTTAATTAAACAGTAAAAGAAGTTAATGTATATATATTTCAGAGACATATAAATGTAACACAAAAGCAATGTAGTTTCTTTTAAATAGCATGGAACCATAATATTCAAATTTTTAAAATTTTCTCAATCAGATGATTTGATTTTCATGGATGAATACTTATCCATTAAAAGTGAAATAATTTTTTTACCAAATACTTCATTCAATATGATAAATCGCATTTCCAAAATAAGAATGTCTTGAACAATTTATGCAAAATAAAAATATGCCATCATCAACCAAAAAACTGCACATCCATTGCTGATGAGTCCATTCTCAGCAATTCTTGAATACAAACGTCCTTACCTGAAAGCCCCCCAAAAAAGTTACCTCATCTGGTAGATGATGCACAAGAAGCTGAATTCATACAGACATTCCTGAAAAGAAATCAAGAAAGAAAGACAAAGAAACATCTGAAAGAATAAACTGAAAATGCCAGAAAGAAAACAAAATTCTTCTAAGAAAGAATAGCAAAACAAGAAAAAAATGGACAATGAAATTGGAAAATTAATAATAAAAAAAGTGTTATCAATTCAAGATATTTTGAATTCCATCCAACAATTATGAAAAATACAAAATCAAATTCTTGACATCAGCCAAGAAAAATGTTTAAGTATTTTTCTGTAACAATTGAAAAAAAAAAAAATATTCCCAGATACAAAGACGATTTCATCTATTTAAAGAAAGTACTGATGCTCTGGCATTTATATATCTCTCTCAATTCTAATAATGTGCAACTTCTGCACAAATTTAGAAAATTTAGCAATAAATTCATTTTGAATATATTGCTCTCTGAAATTTTTCTAGATAAACTGACAGTTCTTTAACACATATTTAGAAGCGTTAAGTGTCTAATTAATCCGTGATTATGCATGGTTTACAGAATAAAATGTTTGTTATACTTATATATGGATTGTAAAAAATCATAACATCTTACATAGGAAATAATAGAGCAAGTTCAATGTTATCATCAACAGCAGTATATGAAAAATAAATTGCACCTAAATAATTGAATGATATAAAATGATAATTTTGTCCTATTAACCCCAGTCTCCCCTAAGTTTACAGCAATCCCCCTCCCCTGAAGAATTTGCATTTCATAGAAATAAGATAACACATGTTTCAACTTATATGACTGAAGGGAAATGTGCATTTTATGCTTAATCCTAATCATACTGTAACATAGAAAAGATTAATTATAATATGATTATTCTTCACTTAAAAATTAGCAGAAATAGTACATGACAGGTCAAATATGCTATATAATTTACAGATAAACACTTATTATTGATAGTCATCTGTAAGATCAAACCTTTGAATATCAAGTCTTAACTGAACTTTAAACATATAGATTTTTATAAAATATATTTGGTTTTTAAAAATTAATTTGTTTATTTAGAGAAAACCTTACAAGGCACGATGTTTTTTTTACAATGTAAAATGAATTAATATGTTTCTTAGAGAAATGTAAATATATTTCTTAAAGCAAAAATCTATATATCATATTAAGAAAAAAGGAGCTATTTTCTTTTTACCTTAAACAAAGAATAAATTTCAATACTCCAGTGGTGTTTAAATACACAATAATTTGGCATAAATACATAATAAAAGAAAGCTAAAAATTGTTTTCACAAATGAAAATTTATTTATATTAAAATTCTTATTTAATTTTAAAAATTATGCAACTATAATTGAAATAAATGCACTGTAAATCATTATGTGTTAAACAAGTGGAATAACTTTGTGGGCAAATGAGCATTTTAAAATAAGATTCTGTTAACAAAATACCCAATTAGGGTATCTCTATAAGGAATGGTTTATTTTAGTTATCTGTAAACTGATGATTTTGATTTTAAAAGAAAACGTATTCTTTGGTTGATAAAAAACAAATTATACAAAATAAAAATAATCAATTAAAATTCACAAAATAACAACCTTCATGCCTTCTTCCCATGATATCCAAAGATCTCCTCGAGTTAAGAAACATGCAACAGCATGCCTCGCAACATGATGGATCCAGCCTTCTTCTCTTAATTGTGTCATTATGGCATCAATCCAAGGAAAACCAGTTTGACCCTAAATTAAAACAATTTTATAAAATATATAATTTTAAAGTGTGTACAGATAGCAATATAAAAAAGTAATGAAAATAAATAATGAAAACAATCATAATTTCAAAAACTTACATTCGTCCATTTTGCTAGAGCTTCGGAATTAGTATCCCAAGGAATTTGAACACACATAGAATTCCCAATCATGTGATCGAACTTTGGATTGTTTGTTGCTGCACAATAAAAGAACTCTCGCCACAAGATCTGACCATGAAGAGAAAGCGGTGGGTTAACTTTCTTGATCTAAAAATATAAAAGTCCGTATTAGTGCCCAAGATTAAATATTTGTCACAAGAAAAGGGTAGAAAAGTTACAAAAAAGAATTTAAAAACTTATTGGAACACTTGTTTGCACAGGATGATATAGGTATAGATGATACACTAAAGAAAAATTTTTACGAAAGGGAAACATAGAAAATGAGATTTAAAATCAAACTTACATTAAAATTTACATGTATTAAAAAATAAAAAATGTTAATGCATTTTTTTTTATTTTCAAAAAATATATATTAAAACACTATAAAGTCATTTTAAAATAGATGAGTATGTTACAAACTAAAAAAAAAGAACAAATTGCATTCTTAAGTAATAATGCAAATAATATAAATAAGTCGGTGTTTACAAAAAGAAACAAGAGAAAAATTAAGTTTTGAATAACAGCATATATAAAAATCTATTATTTTATTCAAGCATTGCCTTTAAGGAATATATAGTTTTATATTCAGGTCAAAAATCTTGTACTTAGAAGAAAAAACAAAGAGCACTGGATTTATAAATAAAAATAGAAGAGTAAACTGGGATAGTATGAAAAGATACCAGAATTACCCAGTAATATAAATTTGGTAATCATAAAAAAATCAATATTTTCTAGGTAAAAAAAAATGATTTTTTAATGTCATTGTCACAACAAAGTACAATTTATATATAACTGAACAGTATTTTTTTTTTTTTTTTGCAATAAATGCAGAAGACATACAAAAAAATATTTTATTTATAAAAAAGTTAAAACATCCTTTTTCTTGAGTTAAAAATACAGTGAATGATTTAAATTACACATAATGCAAGCAGTAAAACAATATATACTAAATTTAAATCATTACATTTGCAACATGACTTTTATCATTAATAAGCTGTAAATCTAACAAAGATCAAGAACTTAAGATGTACACCAAACAGTGAATTTATAATCAAAGAAGCTTGCAAAACTTTATTTAATATTATTCAGAAAATAAAGAACAATTCCATCAGTATGTGAATTAAATATTTATACTCTTAAATATGCTTTACTTCCTACGTCATTTTTTATATGCTCTTTGTTTGACATTCTCAAATTCTTCCATGTAAAAAAAGTCATTTGTAACTTGTGGTGAAAAACTATAGTGCCTATATATTATAATAGCCAGAAATTCTTAATTGGCATCAGTAAAAATCCTCTAAACCTCTCTCTCCCATCAGTAAAAATTTCCAAAATAAGCTTGAACCCTTTGCACTCAGAAAAGTATTTAGATGCATAATTATTCACTGAATACCAGGGCATATGATCAGATTAATTGATTACCTCAAAAAATTAATCTGCGACTTGTCAAAACTAAGGAGGTATTTTTTTTAACTATTGAAGTCAAGAAATGTCAATGATGCACAGTCTAGAATGATGCCTAAAAGGTGATATCCGAGTGCAAGGGTTAACACTGATAAATTCAAATTTCTGCTTTTTTTTTCCATGTGAGTGTACTTTTAATTATAGTGATAAGGTTTGGGTGTAGTGGCAATACAAATGTGAACGAACACAACAATTAATAATATAAACAATAATTAAACTGAATTTGAATGCACACACACAAGTAAACAAATAAAATACTAAATGCATAAAATATTTTCCTTGGAAATAAATAGCAACAAGCATGATAAAAATATTGTAAATATCACAGGTTTTGATTAGCTTCATTACATGATGAAGAAAATCAAGAATAAACCTTAGAACACTATCTCTTCCTTTTGAATATGGTGCAGTTTTTTTTTGTTTTTTTTTTTTGTTTATCTTCATGGCATAAAGAAGAAATCATGTATGATTTTTGAACCAGCGGGAGTGGTCTCACCTAAACTTTCTCGTATACTTCTCGAAAAAGGGGCTGTTTCCCCTCCCCCCGGCAGTGGATAAAAAAAATTCAAACCTATTGTAACAGAGGATCCAATGACTATCAGAAAATATTTAGGTAAAGAATAAAATTCAAAGAGATGCATTCCAATTTAAATGCGTACCGATTTCTACTCTTGCTGGCTCAAGGACAAAGTCACATAATCCTCCCGCGTGCACAGATTGCTACCAGTACACATGCGCTTGGAGAATCGGATTTTTTAAAAAAAGCGCCAAGCAGGAGTCAATAAATATCGTGCACAGAAGATTGCGTCCAATGCACATGCACGTGGAGATAGCGGATTCGTTGGAGATGCGATTATACAGACCGACAGACAGTGAACCCTCTGACGGATTTTGCCCCAAATTTTATACGGACCTACATTCATGATTATAAAACTGTGTATCAAATTTTATTCATCTAGCTATTCAAGTTTTTGAGTTATAGTATTCACATCACCGCGGACAGATAGACAGACTTCCCGTTGACGGATTTTGTCCAAAATTTGATAGAAACCTACAAATTATGCTTAAAGACCACATACCAAATTTCATCCCCATAGCTCTAATAGTTTTCGAGTTATCGTGTTCACAGACAGACACACACACAGACAGACATAATTCCAAAATTCTGTTTTTCGGACTCAGGGAGGTCTAAAACATGGAGATTCGTCAAAATCTCGAGTTCGAATTTTTTGACGATTACAATACTTTCTCTTTGTATACTTCGTATACGAAAAAATAAAAGTACTTTTTCAATTTGAGGGAATTTGTCCAAAATTCCATACAGATCTACAATTTTTATGGAAAGACCACATACCAAATTTCAACCAACTAGTTCTTTGTGTTTTTGAGTTATTATATAAAAGATGTGTTTTTTGGAAACCTGGAAATTTATGACATTCACGAGACAAAATTTTTAGATCATTCTCTTTGTGAACTTAGTATATAAGAAAGTAAAAAGGCAATCTTGTAACAAAATTCAAAAGATGTTAATTAGAGTATTTTTATAACAATGAATTCAAAATTGTAGACTTTTCAAATCAATCCTCAACAGACAAAAAAAAAACATAACTTCAACAAAAAATAAACTGCATCCTACCTTTCTATACAACTCGGTCAACTCCTGATAAAATAACCTTGCTGATAAGCATCCAAAACGCAAGTAAGGGCTTAAACCCGTTTGACTTGGCAGAAGTGATTGAGGTGTCATTTTTGGCCTGCCAAAACTAGCAACCCAAGCCTTAAAAAAATCAATAGTAAAGGCAAATATTAGTAAATTCAGGAAATGCAAATTTTCTAATAAAATTCCAATTATTTTTTATACTTAGACAGGCAATATTATTATTTTTAAAAAATTGTTTAAGAATAACAACTAGTAAAATGGGAGGGGAAAAAAGCATATTCTATTAAAATCTAATTCATAAAGAAATGCAAAATGTACTAGAAAAAGAATAATACGCATGATAAATTATTTAAAAAATGCACATTTTCCTATAATAATATAAGGATGGAATGCATACAGAGAAAATTGTCACAAAAATCATGCAATATATATACAACAATATAACAAAGAGAATGAATTGCAATTTTACACTTAATTTTAAAACATTCATAGCTGATTCATATGGATGCTGAGAGTTACATATTTATAAATTATAATAGATACTTAAGATAATTTATAAAATTAAGTCTCAAGATATATCATTTTTAGTTTATCACAATTTTACATTTGATGCAAGTATAAAATAAACTATATTTCCTATAAAACCAGAAGTATTTGCACTACAAATAGGAAAATTCTTTTCCATTCATTCACTTTAATCTTGAAACCAATTTCATTACAAAATAAGCATATTTTCTCATGGGATTTTAAAATTTCATCTAACGAACAGTCCAAAATTCAAATAATTTTCTTTAACTTGGATAATTCCTATTAGCTCAATTTTTGTTAATTTAGCAAGTAAGTGCAACATTTTACTGTTTATGCTGATTATATAAGACTAAATTGCCTTCTGAAATTCCTTGAACATCGTCTACTTTCATATTTTCATTTCTAAATGAAATAAAAATTTCACCTCTAAATCCAAAATCTTATCAAATAGTCCAGATTTCCATTATTGATCCTGAGTATTATACCAATAGAGAATAAAGAATATAGGATGTAAAGAATATTCAGCAACTATTTGGTATTCTGCCTATTCGGCCAAACATATTTAGGATAATACTTTTTAAATGTGCTTTGAAATACACATTTAACAAAGAATATTGCACAATTACATTTCAGTACATTTATTATCAAAAAATCTCCTAACCTTTACTCAATTTTATGTTGCATAGGTGTATTTATTAAAGTTACAAATGATTTTTCATGAATGCAAAGCCTAAAATTATTATGCAAGAACAATAATTTTTCAGCATTTTTCAAGAGCGAGTCTGTTTTGCTTGGTTTCATGCAAGTATGTTATCAACTAGAGATGTAGCGATTATTAAGCATGAGGCCTATTAGGCCCTTTCCTGAATATTCTGTCTGGCCAACTGTTAAATAGATAATCGGCAGAATAAATTCAGGATAAAATGTTTTTAAAAAACGTTTTAAATATATTTAATAAAGAATATTGCAGAATTACATGCCGGTACATTTATTATTAAAAATATTTATCCAATTTTAAGCTGTATAGTACATAAGCGTATTTAATAATGTTGCATATCATTTATAGAAGTCTGTTCCATATGGTTTCATATATATTACCAGCTTCAGAAAATAAATGGTCATTATATATTGCTTGCAGGTACTGAAAGATATTTTCTTGCTAAATTTGTGAACCTTTGGAATTTTTTCGAATTTTTTTCCATCAATTAAGTGGAAACTCCATCCTACCTATTAGAAGTTCTTTATCAAAATAGGAATTTACTTCCAGTCATTTTAATTTTATCCATTCTGCTTTTGTCATTGTCATGTTCTGCAATGATGACTCTTATTTCTTTGAAATGGAGTTTCTCATTTCATATTATTGGAATTAAGGTATTTAAAATATTACAAATATATTTAAAGATATTAATATATTTTTTAAATATACAAATAATAAAAACCCAGTTTTATTTAATCTTAATTTTTTTCCATTTAAAATTTTAAAAATATTTCATTTACAATTCAAAGTGAAATGTTTATTAAAATTTGGTATTTGGCCTGAAATTTGGCCAAATCACTATTCGTTACATCCCTACCGATTACCAAAAAATACATATAAATCTGAGTAATTAACTTGATTACACAGTATATCCAAATTTTACTTTTTGCATAATACAGGAAAACATATAAACATGTTTCAAGATATAAAAATTGCTTTTCTTTATTTTATATAATTGCCTGAAAAGCAGTTTATGTTATATCTTTTTGCACACAATCTTTGCCAAAAATTTAATACTTATGTGGACAGTTTTTTAAAAAATCCATTTCTTAGTTTTCCATTTGATTAACACTTAAATTTTCATTTGATCATTTGTTCATTTTTATTTTTTTAAAGTTAACTTAAGAATTCTTACTCAGGGTTACTTTTAACATTTTTCTCTTTGCACATAGAATTTTCATCCTCTCTTTCAATTAGTTTAATCTTTCACTCCAAATCAATCTCTTCAGTAAAATATTTCACTTAATCTCAAACTTTGATATTTACATTGAAAATATTTTAAAAACTTCTGAAATTAATATAATTTATATAAAGCTGTTTCTACAATTTAAAAAAAGGTGTAGTTATTTCATATTTTCCCAGCTGCATACGAATTTTGTCAATATAAAAATACATTATAACAACAGCCAACATTTTTTGCTACAATAAAATTTAGACTAAAGGTTTTGAGACAAACAGAAATTATGTAATGTAACAACATTATATAGCAATAATATAATGCAAAAGCGATATGATTAAAAGCAAATTTTAACTATTGATAAAATTCCAGAAAATTAAGATGAAGAAAAAAAAACAGAAATAAATTATTCCAATCAATTGAAAACAGCTAATGTGAGTACAATTGTTATGGATAAAAACTGTTATTATCAATATAAAACTTTCTTGGCACAGATCAAAACAATCAACAGTTAAACTAAATGCAATAAAAACAATAGACAATAAAATCATATTCTACAAAGAATTAATCTAAATTTAGATTTTAAATACAAGCATTTTAATGTGCAACATTCACATTACCTTTCACTGGAAAGATTACAACACAAATATAAAATTTCATTCATTAAAAAAAGGAATTCTACTCAAGAAAGTTCCTTTTACACTGTTTCAGATCAGATAAATGCAGATCAAGTTATATAGATAGTTACAATTAAAATTTATTTTGTTATACAAAACAGAAGCTAACCTTGCGTTCTAAATGCCTTTCTAGACGAGCTAAAGCTTCAGTTTCACCTCCTATCCATACAGGTGGTTTCAAATTTTCAGTATCAAAACCTGTCAAGAACACTAATATAAGCCAAAGCAATAGAAAATATTACACATCACAGGAAACTTTTTAGAGTTAATTTCAGTAGCTGTTTTTGTCATAAAATGAAAATATTAATGATAATTATAAAGGAATTCAAATGATGCAGCAACCGATTTACCTTCTATAAAAAAAGAAAAAACTTTCATGAAAGTTTATTAATAAAAACATTAAATATACTTTAGAATAAATATCATAAAAACAGTAAAAAAGTTATAAAAATTACAAACCTATAGTTAAAAAAAACTATAAAAAATACAAAAAAGAAAAAGCATCCCAATGGGATTACAAATAAATACAAAAAATCAATGTATAGGTGAATATGAGTAAATGATTTAGGCATGAATATAGGCTCTTCAAAACTTATTTCAAACTCTACTAACAGTAAAAGTGAATTTTTATTAATTAAAATTTAAGTGAAATATAGGTGGTTTTCCACAATAACTTTGAAAATATTATTGCATGAAAATAATTTTTACACCATCTTAAAATTTAAAAAATTATCTTTTCAATAATACCAATTCATTTATCATACAATTTTTTCCTAATTTTATAAAACATTATTAAATATGCTTTACAACAATATTGTAATGAAATTCAGACTCATCTCATGATTTCATCAAATCTTTAAATCACTTGCTTTTCCTCTTTAAAAAAAATTGTACGAAAATTACTTTCAGTTTTTGTATATTGACTTAAAAGCAAATTATCTTTTTAATAATGCCAGTTTTATCGCTATTATATTTTACCTAATTACAACTAATTCTAAAAAATTAATTCTTAAAAATAATTTTCAACATAACCTTCTTGTATTGATTAAAATCAAAACTGAATTCTCACCAGTAATGTCAAACATAATTCGAATGCTACTAGAAAATACTGAGTGCAATATTTTACATTGAACAAATTAAGAAAATAAATTCCCTATTATAATTTTTTGTAAGACACATGATTAAAAGCTGAACTAAAAAATGATTAAAATTTGAAATAAATTTTTACAGCAAATTATAAAACTACCTAACACTTTAAAGAAAATGCTAAAGTGGATCCATTCCACTCCATAACTCAGGAGGGTGACTCAACCCAATGGTTGTAGATTCATTTGACAACTCCCCGGGAAAGAGAAACATGAGCATGAATTAGGGTTGCGGGCATCAACTACAAGCAACCTCACTATATTTAAAAAGGCAAGCTAAATATTTAAATAGAGATGTTACTTAAGAGCAATGTCACACAATTATTGCACTTATTGACATAACAGCTACAGACACAAAAATGCACAACAAAACAGTGGTGTACAAGACACAACCCCAAACTTAACACAAAGCTAAAAAACAACCTAAAAAATACAAAGCAAACAAAACACAATGATATAACATCTACAGACACAAATATGCACAACAAAACAGCGGTGATTACAATACAGGACACAACCCCAAACAGAACACAAAGCAAATAAAATCCCAAAAATACAAGGCAAAATTCTAAAGTGGTTATGAAATTTAGGAATTACCTAATTCCTCTAACGTTGGAACTCCATATTTTTCATCATGATCATCAGATATGGGGGTGTAACAGCTGCCCACGTCTTCAAGTGTTATGCGTGGTTGTGGAGGTGGAGGAGGTTCCATGTTGGCCAGGATGTTTTGGAATTGTTTATATGTTAATGGTGATTTGCTACCATTTTTCTGTACAATTCTACAAGTGGAAAAATAACAAATGTCTACAAACACTTGCATCTCATATACCGTGATATGAATGACAGTGATATGAATTTTATGAATCTGTAAAAATTATGTGTTATCATTAACCCAAGTATGCACCAATGCATATCTGAAAAACTGTTTCCCCAGCAAACACAAAAAATGAATTGGAAGATTACTGATTTGATATAGAAGTACTAGTTTCATATTCTAGCAGATGAAGAAACATACTTTTTGATTCGAAAAACTCCTGTGGCATTATGACAATTTCCATCCTGTTGCATTACGGCAATTTGTATCCTGTTGCATTTATAATTTGCATGTTGCCACCTGACATTTGAGAACAATTTATATTTTTCCCACAGTACTACTATTTGCATTTTAAAGCTTACTTCAGAAGATATATATATTTAAATGAAAGGATTTTCAGATGAATAATTAGAGCTATTAGTGTAGAGGAAGTGGAAGTTCTATGTTGCAACATTAAGGTATAAATGCAAACAGACCAATTATTTTTCCTGTTCAGCTAACTAGCTGAATTGTTAAATATTAAAACTACCAAATATATGCTTGTACTTGCAGAAAATTCCATAATACTTCTATAAACATCAAATGTTTCAATTCTCATTTTCACATGGTGTAGCTACTTATTCTATTTTGGATTTTAATTTTAGTGCAGTGCTTTAAAATGTTTGTTAAATCAATAGAATTTTTTTTGAAAAAGTAAATAATAATGAAAACATACTGAACTTATATTAAGGGAATAAAAATTGGATACTACATTTAAGAAAATTTAAAATCATTAGAAACTAAAAATCTAGGGGAAAAAAATGGCTTCCCTTCATGTTATCTCATCTATTCAACAACATACAATTTGCAAATACTTAAAACATCATTTCTATGAATTGACTAACTGATACCTAACCACAATTTTCGATCAGGTTTCTCTTTACCAGTATGCATTCAGAATATCGGCAACCTTCAAAAGTATAAACTTCAGGTATAGGAATTTTATCATTCTCTTAATAATACAGATAAACATAAAGTGTAACAGTCAATAATGTTGGTGTTTCTTATAAGGTGATGGACAAATATCACAGATATGTCCATGCCATCATGCATTTTTAACTGCAGTTAATACAGCAAAGTGTAAGACACAAAGATCTCCTAGAAGTAGATAGAAGTATTTCTGTAGTAAGCTCTATCATCAAAGGTCTAAGTAAATATTAGCTATAATGATCATCACTTCATGAGCTACTATTAGGATAATACTCTTTACCAATCATTGTTGATGCTGTAGCCAAGAACATTTAGCAATGATTTTTGGAATAGAACCATTTCTTTTCCAAATGAAAAAAAAAAAAAAAAATTACGACCAAAAATGAAATTTATAAATTATTGAAAGAGTCTATTGTTTAATATAAAGCTGTTACAAATTTTCATGTCTGTACTAAAATAAACATGAACTATTTTTGTATTACTTCTAATCAACTACTTTATTCCTTCTATTTAAGATTAGTTTCACTATTAAAAGATTTCAATTGGCATATTTATTTAATATACTCGACATATATATATTTAAAACAAATTTAAAGTCAGACATCAGACTGTTACTTGCTTCATATTTAAAAATATTATTTGAACAATTGTTCCAGCCTTGGAATAATAAAATTGATCAGTGCCCAAAACATGGTCTAAATTTTATACAGAATTAACAAACAGAAAAATGTAAATGAGCAGAATTTAAAATTATACAGAATTGACTTACTTTTCTAGCCTATACAATGTATGTGATGTGCGACTTATGACCGTAACACCATTTTCTTGTGCCATAGTTGTTGTGTTGTGATCACGAATCCGTCCATAAGGTTCGGGATCTTTCTCAAAGGTAAGATGTGTGGTTTTCCATAACTAAGATAAAAACATTAGGTTAATTGAAAGATAAATTTGAAAACCACTAAGTCTCATGTAACTACAAGTTAAAAATCAAATTTATTACTTTTAGTATGTTAAGTAATACAATGGAGGGATATACTGAAATTTTTAAAACAAATAAAATTTTCAGTTCATCTAAATACTTAATTATTTAACTTCCATTAACTAATTCACCCTGGTATTAAGCAGATTTTTGAAAGAGTGTGATGAAAAGAAAATAGAATATGAAAGTTAAATATATTCAATATGTAAATTGATATCATAAAAATATACACAATCTAATTTGAATTCATGACCAAATAAATGCCACAATTTACTTACAAATTAAAAGAATATGGTACTGATAATCAATTTAAAAGCATGAGTATCTAATAAGATTTTTGAGTATGTACGATAAAAGTTCATTATGAAAAGGAAAAAATGAAAGAACTTGAAAGAAAATTCATCAGGCTAAACATCAAAAGAAATTTTTAAAAAGGAAAAAGTGGTTTTCAAATGATTTACCATACAATGGAATTCAGAGGAAGTTTCCCGATTTTATTAAATTAATTTAATAACATCAATAATCAAAATGAACAATGAAAATTTTAAAAAATATTTAATTAAAGCTCTGCAACTTCATGCAGAAAGGGTAAAATAAAGTAAAATTTACCTTAAAGAGACGAGGAAAAACATCAGCTGGTTGACCTCTTATAACAAATAAACGAGAATTCAACTTTCTTAAATTGCTGTCTAAATTCTCTAGACATTGCAAAAGGAATCTGAAGAAAAAAAACATATTTAGCATTAAAAATAACAAATTAAAATTAAAAAACTTTTAGATTTCAAAATTTAAAATGAAACACTATTCAGAAACACCAATGTTAGGAATTTCATTCACACAATAGTGGATGTAATTCCTAAGTGAAAACTTGTTTAGATAGATCAGATATGTTTTTTTACTGCAAAATAAAAGATGGTAGCAGCTTCTTTCAAAAAATAAAAGTAACTTAGAAAAAATCATATTTTCCTTGTCAACATATTTTTCCCTGGATGTGAAGTTTTGTTTTTTTTTCAGCAATTTAAATAATCTTGATTTTTTTTTTTTTTTTTTTTTTTTTAGTCACCTGTCTCTTAAACTGGTAGTTTTGCGTGTTATATTCATTAAAGTAACTTTCAAAATCTAGGTATTACCACTGTATTAGAAGAATAAAAGATGCCCCTGCTGGTAGCAGAAGTAAAATGGAAAAAGTCCTGCTTCGATGGAATGCATTAAGTATAAATTGCTGATTTAGTAGAAAAGAACTCTGAGAAAGTAAAAACAAAAGGTGGAAATTAAGCAAATTTAGTTTAAACATTGAACAATTAGAAAGTAAGAATGCTAATATGTATTACATTACTTCTTAAAATAATTTTATATAAAATAGTCATTTGTATATAAGTTTTAGGTAAATGATCCTAACATTTAATACTGTATAAAATTTTACAAAACTAGAGAACAGTTTCTAGCTTAAATTTTAAGCTTTAATATCAGCAACAAAAAATCTTAAAAATTGTTTTGCTACTTCCAGACTTAATCTTTTGTGGAACTAACAAACAATTCAGTGATGTACTTGTTCTAAATAATTATTTCAAGAAAATAATGTGTTTTGTATAATTTTACCAGTATTTTAAATGCAATGCTATAAATTATTCAAATGTTTAAAATTTAGGAATTTTACAGCTTCCCCTCCCCACCCTCTTAAAAAACAAGCAAAAAAATCTACAGTTGGTAAATAAGATTTTATCACAATGTATGTTACACTTCAGGGAAACATAAATATTTTTTAAGTTGAAGGTACAATAATAAAAGAAAAATCAAATTTTTAGTAAATTAATCTTTTTTACTTCCCAACTGTATCATAAAAAAAAATCACGCTTATATTTTAAGGAATTAAGTTCAGAGCAAAAATTTTTAACTTGCAAGATTTTGTACAATGTATTTTTTCTCTCAAGATCTTTCTCCAAAAATAACCAAATTTCAGATTTAACCAAGCTGTTTTGTTTCTCTAAATACTGTATGTGTCTTGTGGGATATGTGCTCAACAATTCCAACAGTTCATTGGCCATATACTCAATGCATCCATTTTAAACTGCTTATTTTAATAACCGTGAGTTAATACTTACAAAAAATTAATATTTAGTAAGCAACTCTTTAGTAGATCTTAATGATAATAGTCACTTAAATATTTATTTCTTACATTTTGTGCAGAGCAAGGCCCCATTTTAGGTGTATAGTGAAAATATCCAATATGATACGGTTAATAAAGAAAGGGAGGGAAGTAATTTTTACATCTCATCATTTTTGACATGTATGTTAACACATTTAGAGAAGAATTACATTCAAACTTATAAAATGGAAAATCTTTATAAAATATAGTTTACATAGTATCAAATTGTACTTAGTTTATAAAGTTAAATATATAAATCAGCGATTCCCAACTCGTGGATAGAGTATTAGTAGACAAGAGTCAAAGTAAGGGCAGCTTCAAGAGTCTTCACACGTTTTTTGCTTCAGAAACTAATGTATTTTTATCCTTTTACAGCAAACTTTACAAATTACTGGCATATACATGCATATAATATGCATATTAATATATATATTTATATATTTTTACTTGTATATTTAGTTAGTGGGCCTCAACATATTTTTTTACACAACAAGTGGTCCACACAACCAAAAAGGTTCAGAAACGCTCATCATCAAGGGGACGATACACAATATAAACTCCGTGTTTTCAGGGGAGGGATTTGCTATAGCCTTGGTTGTTATGAACTTCATCCAAGAAAATAAGGATTACCTCATCTTGACCGACAATCTGTCCAATTTGACGGCCTCGAAATACCTCAACTTCCATTCTCCAAAAAGTTATCTTTTTCTGGCCCAGGCTATTTTTAATGCCTTAAAACTCTGCTCCTCATTGGAGCTGATATATTCCCCCCACCCATGTGGGTATTGCAGAAAATGAACGGGCTGACTCTTTAGCCAAAAAAGCATTAACTTCTCCTAACATCTGTGACTGGATCTCGCCTGAGGATGCCAGATCGGCATGCTTCAAAATTATCGGACAGAAACAAAACGTGAAATGGGAAAATTCCAAATATTATGACAAATATAGATAGATGGCTTTATGATTTCAATTTCAAAAAACTTAATTTATCTAGACGCAATGAAGTATTAATTTTTCGACTAATATCTAGGACTCTTCCAGTTAATGCTATTCTTCATAAATGTCAATTCATTGACTCGTGAAACTGTATGCACTGCCAGGTTCCAGAAACCTGCGAGCATGTCATCCTCTCTTGCCCTAAATATGAGACAGCAAGAGATTCACTCCAGGATGCATACCACTGTCTTTAGATTGGATTTGTGATTTTTGCATCAAGGGATGTCGCAAAATTAAGGCTATATTAGCTTTCTTGGTTGCTCCAGGCAGATTTTAGGTTTTTGTGTGTTATTTGAGATTTGATTTTGTTAACCCGGCACAGGCCAAGAACCCTGTTCTGAAGCATACGCCGGAGTACAAACCTTTATCCTTCCTTGGAAAATGCTGATATAAATGAAACTAGAAGCGTTATACTTTAAAATTTTAAAAAAAATGAAAACTATTATCAGAATACATAAGTAATATAATTTCATTATCAAATTAAATTATTAAAATATGTTAATTTGCAAACATTTTGTTTCGATTTCAATACAGTTTTATTCTTAATGATCGTTATACACTAGAATTATTATTTATTCAATAAAGTATCGAACTATTTTATATGGAAAATATTTTAAGTAAAATGGCCCAATGCAGTCAATCAAAGTATTCAGGGATTTGTCAAAAAATATCACATGAAAAATATATGTGGTATGTATTCTTTTGAAAGCATTACATCTGTTCATTCTTAAAAACTCAAAAAACAGATCTGCACACATTAAAAGATTCTTTTTAAAATTTTCTTTTCCTTGATATTGTAATATACTGAAAAAAATTTTTGTTGCTTCTATGCTGTTACATACATCACTCATTTATCAAAAAGGAAATCAAAGTTGAGGTTTATCAATAAAATTACTTTGATCTGAAAGGAAATTTTTTTTATTATTATTTTCTTTAAAAAATAAGATGAAAAAAGAAATATTTTTTTAGTGTAAATTTAAATGTGCTCTTGATTATTGGATATGCAGAAACTGGTAATAATGGATTCATTTAAGTTCAGATTGATCGAATAAAAAATTTTCAGTAGAAAATAATAAATTTTGACACATTTAATGGTAAAGTATAGGGTATATGCTCCAGTTTTGGCCACTGCACCAGCTTTGGCCACATTGGATCTGTTTTTCCAATAATCAATCAGTAATTTCAAATTAACTAATAAGAAGCATTCCAATATTTTAAACAATCCTTATTTCACTATTTTCAATCCGATTTGTTCATTTTTCTCAAACATGTGACTTGTAAAAAAATTAAATGCATGATCATGTATTGTATACTCACAACTGTTAAGGTTTTTGTTAAGGAACAATTATTTGCAGTTTTTCATCATAAAGCTCTCAAAATTAAATGATTAATCTAAAACTCATTACCCTTAAGGTTTATGAGGTAAGCTTTCTTTTTATTTTGATTTTATAATCAAAATTAATTATTTTTAAGATTAAATGGGTGGTGGCCAAAACTGGTACTTTAAATTTACTATATGTGCCAGTTTTGGCCATGCAGGTGGCCAAAAGTGGAACACTACATGTTCCAGTTTTGGCCACATAACTTCATTATTGTGTTTTTAGCCATTACATAAATTTAAGAATATCTGGATGAAATAAAATCAACTAATTTAGTTTTGTTTCTAAAATAAAAGCAACTAACTTAATTTTATTTCTGAAATGAAAAGTAACTGATATAGCTTTGTTTCAGAAATAAAAGTAACTGATTTAGTTTTGTTTCTAAAATAAAAGTAACTGATTTAGTTTTGTTTGTTTTCATTTTACATAGTAATGGCTCCAATCAAAAGTAAGAAGGCAGGTAGCATTTCCATAAAAAAAATAAAAAAAAAATTTGCTACTCACCATCTAAAGTTGGTAATGCAGTTAAGGCCATTCAAAATGGAATGTCAAAAACATCTCCATTTTGAATATTTACTTCACATTTATGTTAGAAGATTTCAACTTGAGGAACCTGACTCGAGTGATGAGGAATATTCTTTTATATGCACAGATTGCTCCAATTTTAAAAATGATTCTGATGAATTTGATTAATGTTGCAATTAAAAATTATAAAAATACATATTTGTGGATATTGTTAGCGGGTATAATAATGCAAATTCTTGAATTGTAAGATTTTTTTAAAATCTATGATTTTGCAATGTAAGTTTATTCCTCTCCCCATTTTTTGTTTCATATTTTATCAAAAATAAATAAATAAATTATGCGAGTATATATAGGGTAGATGCTCCAGTTTTGGCCACCTTAAGGGAAAATTTGAAATGGAAATTTCACAGTGGATGACTGTTTAAATCATATTAAATCATACTTATACTATTCTTTAGCAAATTTTATTGGCTTTCTGCTAGTTATAAAATTTTTCTGAAGAATATTTTAGATTTAGAATTATGAATTTTTAAATAAATTAACCCAATTTGCACCAGTTTTGGCCACCTTGCTCCAGTTTTGGCCATACTAATATTATATTTTTAACAGACATTTTAATAAATTTTAAGTAAAAATAAATCATTTTTATGCAATATATATTTTAGCACCTAGTTTGTATTTTATCAACCAAATTAAATTATTATATTCTGCATTCCTGTTTCTTTTTTTTTAAACTGAAATCTGCTGCTAAAATCAGCTTAGGTAAATTTTATTACATATCTTTATAAATTCCTCAAAAAAATCACATTTAAAATAACAGAAAATAATGTAGGTATTCCAGTTTTCAGTTTATGACAGAAAAGTAAAGCCTCATATTAAAATACAAAAATTTTACTTTTGGTTTATATATCTCTAAAAAAAATTTTACTTCCGTTTTGGAATTTTTATGAATACTTTAATTAATTACATTAAGTTTGAAACTAGTTTGGTTAATGGTAAAATAGTGGGAACACTTCATTAAAATTAAAAAGTTAAAAAAATTTATCAAATTTTCGATCAAGTAAAACAATTTAATCTTTGTTTTTTAAATTATAATAATAACTAAATTGTCGAAATACAATCATTTTTATGTAAAATTTAATCAAAATCAATCTTAAATTATAAGCAGCAGTTTAAGCAACAGGTGCTCATTTTTAGCTTACATTTTGGAAAAGTAATTATTTCTTTTAAGCGAAGGGTTATAATATCTAAATAGATTTTATTCTTTTAACAAAAACTGTATACATTATATCTGATCATTCTGAAGATCTCAGGAATAAAAGCAGTATTGAATAATAAATCAAAATAAAGGAAAATTTTCTGACACAGATATCAACGTTTGAAAAATATTCCAAAGTTTTAGACATCAAGTATATTAAACAATTACCTCCATTTATTTATTCCGACGTTTGAAGAACCAGCGAACCAAGGATCCAAAATAAATACGCAACGCAAAGTTGTAGCCCCTTGTAAACCTTCTCTTAGTGCTGGTTGATCATGCAGGCGTAGACCTTTTCGAAACCAATGCACGACATGTTTTTGCTTATGAGATGTCATTATTAAGTAATCGTACTGACATGAAAACAATACATGATAATTATTTTACAAATTAACACCAAAACATTAAGACAGTTGAACTATTATCAAGCGGTAAATATTCCAATATGGTTTCGCTATGACTTACGCCACAGAACCCATCGGACGGTTGACCAATCACAAACAAGCTCACAGAATCTTGCAACTACGGCAGCTCCGCGAGAAAAATTTCACCCATAAAATTTTTAAGTTTTTAGTTATTTAAACAATGATATATAGTTGTATTGTAATTTTATTTATTAATTATATAAGCATCTTTAATTCAAAGCTTATACTTCAAAAGTATTCGCTTTTTTTTAAAATATTAAATTGTTGACAGTCATCGCTTAGAGCTTCCGTAGTGTCACCATTTATAGCATGCTGCTTGCAACGTGACTTCAGAAAAAAATTGAAGAAAAGAGCAGCGATTGGCTAGTTGCCAGTTTCTGCCATTGAGCGCAAAACTGAAGTCACGTTGCTCCGCACAGAGTTAATTAGTTCCTGTTTGATACGAGAAACGATCTAAAAGCCGTTATAAAATTGCGTGCTTTCTGAAACTGTCATTTCTTATCTCGAAGAACGGGGCTTCTTTTTTTTAATGGGATTAAGTGCATTTTTATTTTCTGTAACACCTTTGGAAATCTTTTAACACACTTCTCAAAGGATTGCATCATATTGTTTATTTTAGTTCAGATAATTGTGTTGCCCACTGCAGATAGCTGTCAGAACTACAGCATATAGCATGTTGAAATATTCAGTAGATATTTCTAATATGTCTCTTCAGATTTTTTTTTTAACTTTGGACTACGTTCCTCCCATTGGGGTCTCAGGAAGGAATTTGATTCACACGCAAACACAAAACGCCACAAAACTTGGTATGGGAGATCCTCTATATCTCGGTAACTACATATGTTAAAAACATAACTAATGTCTTATTTTAGAGATAAAGGGTAACAGCAGAAGTTACAAAAAAACTTACTTTAACTTAAAAACTTACGAGAAACAAAAGAGTCACGCGAGTAAAGTAGTCCTACGCGGCTGTTTGAAAAGACAGCCTCCCGTCATTTTTTTGCCATTATGTTTTAATGAGAAAATGTTCATTGCGTTAATGGATTTATTTTTCCCTCACATGCAGAACATAATGGAATTTCAATACAAGAGGCAGCAAATTGTATTGATTGATGTAAGTTTAACGTTTTCTTTTCTCTTTGCCACTTTAAAAAACTAATTCTACAACAAGGTTAAGAAGAAAAAAAGCTCCTTTCGCATTTTATAATGCCAATGCAAGGCATTTTTTATTTGGATTTCTGGACAAAAAATTTTTAGCAACATCGAGGTTTTCTTTTTTTTTTTTTTCCCCTGGCATAATGTTATTAATGAAAAATCTTTCAAGAATCAAGGTATTGATTTCTGTATTAAATTCTGAAGATTTTGGTCTGAAAAAAAAGAAAATCACTGACTTGTATTAATCATATTTCTCTTTGAAAAAAATAATTTTTTCGGGAAAAACATTTTAAACTCTCCGAAGTTTGAAATAAATTTGATTGAAGTACTGGAAACACGGGTTTTTTTTCCGTCATCAAATACAGAACTGATTATAGTGGCTTGTAAAGTAACCCCTAGCTTTAGGTGCCCAGTGAATTTAATTTTTTTAGAAAGTAAGTTCATTTAGTTGAAAACCTGTGCTAACAGGTTTGGAAATTATTGGCTGAAATATATCATATTCTATCGTTAATGGAAAATTCAAGCAATTATTCATAATTCTAAGCCGAACTTTAAGCTTCAAGAAATCTAACTTCCACTTTTATTGAAATTTACAACTGTTAAAAAAGTCAAATAGTGAAAAATTTTTTATAAATTATAGAAGTACATTCACTTTTTCAGTTATAGTAAAACTTGTACGCGTGGCATCTAACCATCTAACTTTTTTACGAAAAGTTAATGCCGAAATATTCGAAATGCACCTCATCATTAAAGAACAAATCATAATTTCGATTTAAAAAACGATCATCCTCTTTCTTATCTGCAACTTATTAATCAATTAATGTCCATGGTTCTTAATAACTTTGAAATTTTAATCGTGTCATGTAACTTAATGTTAGCATTTTTTCATTAAAAATGCACCTATGAAGTATATGCAATTGCCTGCGGAACTTGTGCATTATTTAGATATTTTTTGCGCACGCTTGTAAGCTAAAAGTTAATTCTTTTTTTAAAAAACTACATTTTCGTGGATTCCGCCAGTATCTTTCAATGATAGGTCATTTCTAGATTAATTCTATTTTATTTATGCATTTTCTTTCATTTAAATCATTCCAAACATTTTTCAATATTAAAAAAAAAAATTCCTTAAAGATATTAATTTTGTATGTTTCCTACGCCTGTATGTTATAAGGGTCTATAGGCAACAATGATTCAATGACTTCTCCGTTTTATCATCAAGTACATCACAGATAATACGTGTGATTTCCTTGCGCTTAATATAAAGTTAAAAATCTGTCTATCTTTACCTGAACACCTAGAGACACCCATATATATTTTGTTATTTACATTTAATGTTAAACTTCTATGGATGTAAATTTTTCACTGAAAGCATATTATATATCAAAAAAAAGAAATTATTAATTAAAATAATCAGAAGGAAATACTTCTAGTAAAATTCAGATTCTATTTCGCTTCTTTCTCTGTTTCGTTGAACACCTTAATGTTTTAAATTTCTCTTTTATGTTTCCTTCTCCTTTGTATTCTTCTTTTCATCTGGGGAAACAACTCGATCATTCTATGGGAAAAGAAACTAGTTTTCCTTAACAGGAAAACATTCTAGAATGCAGTAAAATACTTATATATAGGTTAACCTTCACTCGTCAGCAAGAAAAAGTGAAAAGCAATTCCGTTCATCTTGCCAGGAACCTGTTGATCTTGAAAAAAAGTGATGCCGCATTGTTTGCATACACTGTGCGATATTTGAGCTTCTTTGTTGTTATGAAACAGAAGACAATCTCAAATATTCCGGTTGTAAAATGAATTAACGATCTGGTTTTCTACCATTGTCGTATCTTTTTTAATATTTACTATAGCAAATTTCTAATACAGAAATGTCCGACATATGAAAATAAATCAGCAAATAATTTTTAAAAATAAAATGAATTTAATCAAAATATTTCAATGTTCTTCCTTTAGCCCTTTATAGATATTTTATTAAAATTTTTGCGAATTCCGTCTTTGTGATAGCTTTAATTTTCTCATTATTATTATTCAATCGATTTAACAACAGATATTAGGGATTTGCAATTTGACATGAAATTAAAATTTAGTAAACGATATTTTTGAAATTTTGAAATAACAGGACAAATTACAAAAATGCATAAATTCCTGTGCAATGCTGAATGAATAATTAGGTGCAACGCAAGCTAATTATATGAAAAGTTATTATAATGTTATTTATTCTAAAAGAAAGTGAGGTAAACTAAATCTCTGAAACATAAATAATACTCCCTCCATCTAACTTTAGTTGTCCAATTTGCCATTTTTTTCCCCTTGCCCAAAATTAGAAGTCTGATTTTCGAAAAATCAAGGAATCCGTTATTTATTTATTTCGAAATGTATGGAAACGTACAAAACTAAACTCATTGATCTTATATTGGATATTAAGCCTGATATTTAAATATACCAGAAGTACTTTATCTTTTACTAATATAAGTCCACATCGTAAAATATAAAGTCGAAATCACAAAATTTCCTAAGGAAGTTAATCGACTGTTCCTTTCTAAACTTTTTTCTAGCCGTATTGGGCAAATGGTAATGATTATTCCTATCAATTAGAGAAATATGAAACAATGAAAATTCAATCCAATTTTCATTGTTTCATATTTCTCTACAATTTTCATTGTTTATAAATTTTTCGTACTTGTAAATAAACTTGCGCAAAAAACGAGAAAACAAAATCGAATATGACGACCTTATTTGCCGTTTTCAATTAGAAAACGTGGCAGTTGCACGTCATGCATTAAAAGATGTATGGCTAACTTAACCGAGTTTCCCCAAATTTGACTTCATCCATTTTTTTTTTTTTTTAATTTAGAGGAAAAGGCAAATCGTATAATTAAATTTGGGCGGAGGATGTATAAATTTTAAATCAATAAATTCATAAAATAAAATAAAATAATGGCATCAATCAAGATTTTTTTTTCAATTACTTTCGAACTGCTTTTAACTCAATTTCGCAGTTTCAAATAATTATGTGCTTTCCTTAAAGTGTCGTTATATATAAAATTATATTTAGATAACGATAACATTGACAGCACTAAATTTTAGAAACGTTCTTAGAAAACAAATAAATCATTTTCATTGGAGCACATTTCCACGTGCTGGTCGTTTCACCATTATTAACCCACGGCGAAGAGTGTGTGACTCCCATACAAAGCAGCGAATTTTCAGAATGAATTTCGCGATTGGGAAACTTTTCCCTATCGTGAAAGAATTCTATTTTCATCGGAACCGTTCAACACTCTCCTCTCCATGTGATTGAAAATTCAAGTACGCAAGACGGTTACAATAGTCGAGTCAACTCGAACATTCTGGATCGAAGAAAACGAAGGAATAAAAGAAGTTGTTTTTTCATTTTTTATTCATTCATGTAAAGAAATAAAATCGATCAGAAAGCAGTTTCATTCATCAATAGAAATGCGGAACTGAAACATTTATATTTATAAAAATAAATCTACTGTCTGGTTACTTTTGTATGTAAGATAACTGTAAGATATAACCGATAGTTACCGAACTATATTACGAAAGGAATTCTATAAAAACTTGAATCTTAAAAGCAATGCTTTCTCTTTTTTAATTGTATCAAAAATGCTTGATCCCCTTATGAGGTTTGTTTTGGAATGGATCGTGTAATTAAGAACCACTGTAAATAAGAACTAATGAGGTCGATACCTGAACAGAGAGCCTTGCTGTCTTAAACTAACACACTACAGTGGCTTAGCGAGGATAAATAGCGTCCGGAGCATAATATTAATTGTTCGCATCCCCTCCCCCTTTTTTTGTCTCATTCGTCAACTTTTGACTTTAAAAACGCGAAAAAATTAGCAAAATTATTGTCTTTGAGGCGTCCCCAATGACTG
>BGPR01001244.1:3684-47424 GCA_013235015.1 Araneus ventricosus | reverse complement strand
GTCTGTAAATAACTGTCTCCCCCTAAGATCTAACATTTAGACATACTTTCCTTATCATGTGAAATGAAAGGCTAAAAATAATGCAGGGACCGAAAGTATGATCTGTGCAATGGAAAATTCAATGAAAAGCATGGCGAGTACGATATCAAATCATATTCGAAAGTTATCAGTTAGAATCAAATTGCGGAAAGAGAATATCGTTGGAACAAAGAATTATGTGTAAGATTAGAATACAGATAATCTTTCTTATCATTCTGGAAAATGGTTTTGTAAATTGATGAATTATTTTTGGTTTTGGCATTTTTAAACTTGAATGGAAATCCGTGAATGTCATTCGTTCTTCGAATTCACATATTTTAATATTTATTTTTAAGAGTACGGTAAAGCAAACTTACGTTAACCTTTTTCGCAAAATTATACAAACATGCTTTATCAAAGGATGTTTATCCAATCCTTTGAAATCAGTCGATTTTACTTTCTCGTTTATGAAGTATACAAAGAGAAAAAATTGTAATCGTCAGAAAATTTTGGGATTTTGATGGATGGGAAAACGGGATTTTGATGAATCCGCGTTTTAGACCTTTCTGAATACGAAAAAACCGTTTCTGGCATTATGCATGTCTGTCTATCTGTGAACACGATGACTCAAAAACGCAACGAGCTAGAAGGATGAAATTTGGTTCGTGGTCTTTACTCCAATATTGTAGGTTCTTCAAATCCTCTTGTCTGCCCATCCGTGTGCGTATTTACGCAAAAATATGCACACGGATGGTCAGATCAAAAATGCAAAGGATAAACAGATGAAATTTAGCATATGTTTTATCATCAGAAATGTAGGTCTATGTCAAATTTTGAACCTAATCCGTCAACGGGTTGACCGTTTTTCGATTTATATATTCGTGTGTATGTGAACGCTATAACTCAAAAACACAACGACTTAGATAAATGAAATTTGTTATTTGGTCTTGTCTCCAATTTGTCATCAAATTTCGGTTACAATCAAATGAAAAGAAGAGGTCTAAAATGCTAACTCGACTTACTTCGCTATACTGCGAATGTTAAACGAAAGCAAGCCGTAGTGTGTAAATATACTAAAAAGTCGATGGGAGAACCAGGGTCAGATTTCCCATAGGGCCCATCTAGGCCATGGCCTAAGGCGCAGCAAGTTAGAGGGGGCGTATATACAGAAGAAATACGAACCAAATTAAACCACTATTTTAAAAAGGCCATATAAAATACTGCTTTTTAAATTTATCCATATATTTTAAATAATAATTTGAGAAAAGGTTTTACGCTACTCATCACACAATTTGTGATATCTTGCTCAGTTACAGCCCAAAGGCATTTTGCGTTTCTTTCTCACACACTCAGTGTAAATCACTTGTTCAATAACTTCTTGAGGGGCGAAGAATTCGCACTGTGGCATAGGACATAAAAACGAGCCCCGCGACTGATTCTTATTACTTTGGTACTACAATTTGGAACCTGTCATCTGACAGATAAATTTATAACACAACTAGCCGCCTTCGGCGTCCAGCTTGCTCGCCGGGAATATGATTTCAATTGAATCTTGCATCATTTTATATTCATGGTTCTCTTAATAACGTAATTTTAAACTTCAGATTGTGGTAGATATTTAGCCCACTTTCTATTAGTGACATTGGACCTCTTCTGTCCATTCTCTACATAAATGTTCCTAATGGAGTCAAATAACTGACCAGTTGGTTTCAAAATTAAAATGACGCAGCACATTTTATGGCCAGCGGCATGTTAGCTGGATTAAAACAAGTTGAGAAAAAAATGAAAGCATAGCAATCATAACAATTCAGCTTACTGTTAATTATAGTATTCAAAAAGATTATAATACATATCTGTGACTTACGGAAAATAATCTAATTTCGGATCCTAAAAAATTTTGGTCTTATTTTAATAATAAAAACATCAATTCACCTAACAGTTTATACTATAATAACGTATGCTATGAGAATGGTGGTGACATTGCAAATGCTTTTGCTGACTATTTTAAATCTGTATTCAAACATAGCACAAACTATGATATAAAGGATGAGTTCAAGAGCAACTGTGTCGGTGATTTGGTTAAGATCGACAGCGTTACTTATGATGATGTGGTTTTGGCGATCAGGGAATTAAAATCTTCTCTAACTGTTGGTGTGGATAACATTCCTTCTTTTATTATTAAAGGATGCACAGAGTTTTTCATTTATCCCCTTCTTATTTTGTTTAACCTGTCGTTGAGATCAAATTTCTAATGTCTGGAAGCAAAAAAGAATTATTCCTGTTTTTAAAAAAGGTGATCCACAAATTTGTAAAAATTATCGACCTATTGCTATTTTATGTCCCATGTCTAAGATTTTTGAAAGTATAATACATAAAAGGCTTTTCCACCAAGTTAAGAACCTAATTTCTTCATCTCAACACGGTTTTATTCCTAAACGTTCAACTGCCACTAATTTATTTTGCTTGACAAATACGATTATTTCTTCATTTCAATTTGGCTCACAACTTCGTGTTATTTACATCGACTTTTCGAAGGCCTTTGATTCTACCGATTTTGGCATTCTTTTAAATAAGTTACATGGTCTTGGTTTTCATGTTAACCTGACGGATTGGCTTCATTCTTATTTATGTAATAGGACACTCTATGTTTATTTTAATAATGCTGTTTCACGCGAGTTCCGGTGTCCCACAGGGCTGTAATATTGGACCTCTGCTTTTTATTTTATTCATTAATGACCTTACTAGTGTCTTTTATTTGCTGACGACTTGAAATTGTTTAGTTCAATGAATTCCAATCTAGATGCTGTCCTTCTGTAGAGTGATCTTGATTGTCTTTTTAAGTGGTGCACAGTCAACAAATTACACCTGAGCATTGAAAAATACAGTATTCTTAGTCATACTAGAAAAGCTCAGCCTTTAAATCATATTTATAAAATTCATGATCTTGTTTTATCACGCTCAGATTCAGTCACGGATCTTGGTATCGTCTTTGAAACTAAACTTGATTTTTCCCAACGCATCGATTCCATGGTCTCTAAGGTATATCGTAGACTTGGAATTCTTAAACGCAAAACTAGGGAATTTTCGAGTGAAATTGCCCTGAAGGTTTTATACTACCAGTATAAAACCTTACGATCCAGTCTGGAATATTGTAGTATTATTTGGGATCCCAATTATCGTAACAAAATATAAATTATTGAGCGAATTCAAAAGAACTTCTTGCGATATTTGCTTTACAAGAAAAATGGAATTTACTTACAAGATATATCTTCTTCATGTCTACGTGATATGTTTAATATACCTAGTTTGTGTTCCAGACGAGATGTTTCTTGTGTTCTTTTCTTTTACAAGGTAATCAATGGTTCGATCGATTGTACTGATATACTGAGTGCTATAAATTTCGCTGTGCCTGCCAGATCTTTAAGGAACCAAAGTTCTTTTCCTAATGTGTATTCTAAATTTAATTATATTAACAGGTTCTCATTATATAAATTTTATAAGACTTTTAACAGGATCTCTGGTGAACTGGACATTTATCATATGTCTCCTACTGTTTTTAAATCGAATTGTTTTCAACTTTTAAATACATGACCTGTTTTCTTTTCCTTTTCTTACGCTTGACTATACATTTTAAGATTTTTATACGTTGATCTAGTGTTTGTGTGTGTTTTACTTTTTGACCCTTGCATTTGTAATGGTTTTTTTGATTTAATGTTCTAAATTTAAAAAAAAAATTGTGTGATTTTTTTTTATAATTTTAATGTGACAGTGTGCAACATGGACTTTTGGAGCCACAGTGTGTTTTTAGTGCTTTTGTAATTACGTGTTTTCATTTAAAAGCATTTTAGTGTTTACATTTTTATAATTAATGTGATTTTGAGCTTTGAACTGTTGTATTCTCTGCAGTTACTTTTTTTTCTCTGTGTTTTAATTCGGTGGTTGTGTTTGTAGCTTGTGCTGTTTGTATGTTTTTGATCATGCACTCTGTAAATGGAGTCATCTCTGTAGTGTGCTTTCTTTGAATAAATAAATGAAACATTCCTTAATGCAAGCGAAATAATATCTCGGAGAGCTTGGTTTACAGATTTCGCAAAAATTTTAATGAAATAAAATATGAAAGCAAAATGTATTAGGATATTAGCTCATATTACAACAATGAAAGAGAAATATGACATTAAATATTTGTTTAAACGATGAAAACGGTTTGAGTTGCGTTGCAATAATGAAAAGTATTGTAAATTACGCCAAAAAATATTTTTAAAACTTTATTAAAATTCTAGAAACCATTGTACGGCAACTTAATTGATATCATCGGAAAGGTAATTTTTTGCGCTTTCAGATAGTGTAAAAATGATTTTTGTGCTGTAATAATTTCGGAAGTTATTAAGGAAAAACGCCAAAATTTTGCTTAATTTTTTAAGTAATTAAAATTGCAAAAAAGGCTCCGAGGTGCACCTGCACATTCCCACCCTCCAAAGTATGTTTAAGCAAAATTTCGAAGCTTTGTTTACAGCGGTCTGACCTGTAGAGCGCCAACACAGACACACAGAGAAATACACATATTCTCTTTTATTATTAGTAGAGATTTATAAAACACTTTTTTTTTCAAGGCTGTTTGTTCCAAATTTCTTTTTTTTTATTATGATGGTTAATTTTTTTTTCAAAGCATTTTTTCACAAAAAAAGTCTTAATCGTCGTTTTATGATCTTCTGTTTTTGATTTGCAGAAGCTGGGGGTGCATGGGTATCTGAGAATCTTTAAATTGTTTTATGTCGCCATAACTTAATTATTATTTTTATAGCTATGGTTGCTATAAAAGTAAGTCCCATATAAAGACGTCTCTATATACGGAGCTGTCACCGTATTTCACTACTCAGTCCCGTATTACTATTTATCCCGTTTTCTCCTTTATATTGATCAGATGTGATAAAGCTATACGAATACGTATTTGCCATTCCAGCCCACAATGCAAATGTGAAGATAATATTTCCGCCAATGCCAACTCAATGTTCGGATGAAAGAAACAGATTGACAGTGGAGACAAATGAAGCAATTTTGATTTGTCATTATAGTTTTAAAATGACTTGCGCCCACTTTTAAAATTATGTGAAAGACGAAAATGATATAGTTAAGAAAGTAAAATCAACTTAAAAATATGACTGGGCTAAAAAGAATTAACTTGTCATCTTTTTTGTTATTCTACGTGTTCATTTTATTAGATTGCTTAGACTTTATTGATTTTTTTTTTTATCAGAGTAGAATAAACCATCGCCTACACAGTTTTTTATGCTTTATTTATTTAGAACTTAAACGTCCAGTATCAGTGCATGGCAATTATGGTAAACCTATTTATACCAGTTCGTATTTACATACATATCACTAATTCAAAAATATTCTTTTACTAGCTGAAAACCCGGCGTTGTTCGGGATCCATAATTTTTCATATACCGGCTCCTGGTTTTTTTTTTTTTTTTTTTTTTGTTTTTGTTTTTCCTACAAATATTGTCACTAACTTTCTCCAACGTAAATCTTCTTTGAATCCTTTCTTGTTGAAAACATTTATTTTAAATAATATATAGTTCAATAACTAATACAGCTTTACAATGAGCAAATATACTTATACTCAGTGGCGAATCCAGAATTTGGGTTGGGGGGAGGGGCTAAGGTCATAAAAACTTTGTATCGCCGTGAAGAATGTCAAACCTCATGGCTTATACGAACCAAAACTCTTAAACTTTGCAGACTTTACTCACCTGACAATAAGAATCATAAAGAGCAACACAATACTTTCGATAATTTAATACAAAATACAATGAAATAACTAGCCAAAAAATGTTTTCGACCGCCTCAACGCTACAAGCACAAGTGAAATGACTAGAAAAGTAGGAAAATTTTCGAACCTGTCAAGCCAGAAAGCAATGTTGTCACGTTTTTTTCAAAACTTTTTTAAAAATGAAAATTAAGAAAAAAACAGTTGTAGTGATTTTAAATAAAATCAAGAATTCTGACTTAGCTTTGGGGGGGGGAGCTGAAGCCCGATAGCTCCCCCCTAGTTTCGCCTATGCTTATATCGTATAACTTGGTTACTGCGTAACTTCTACTGATTAGGATCATTTAAAAGTTTGTACAATTTCAACGGAACATCGCGTAGTAACTAAACTAACGTCATTGAATGTTTGAGCACATGTTAAAAGCTACGAAATAAAAACGGAAGTTAAGTGCTTGCTACGAAATAACAGCGGAAGTTAGAAGTCTACCTTGACTGAAAAAAGCAATATTTTCTTAACTTTAAAGGTCAGCGGCGGATTTTGACATTATGAGGCCACAGGCGCAAAACTGTTTTGAAGCTCCTTCTCTAACCAATGTCGTAAATTCGTAGTTGGCTTAGCACAGCGATGTACGTTGAATTAGATTTGAGGCCCCCTCAGGGTCTTGAGACACGAGGCGAGCGCCTGCGCGAAAAACTGCCACTGTTAACAGTGGGAAAAACACGTGGTCAAAGGATTTATTGAAACAATAAATTGGTCTGAGTTTGATTTTATAACAATAAAAGCATTGTTACAAATTGAGTTTAAAATGAATTTTGAAACGTTAATTACAGTTAGAAAAAAAAATTGTACAACAAGAAAATTGGTATCATTAAAAAGATAATTTTTTGCTCATTGAGGTGATGTAAAAATAAATTTCGTACCATAAGTATTTCAGAAGTTATTGGCGAAAAACGCCTAAAAATAGCTTAATTTTCGTTATTTAATTAAATAAATAAAAATATAATTCGAATTTTAAAATAGTTTTTACGGCGTTAGCACCCTCTTCTGCTAATCCATCACTGTGCCAAATTTGGTCGCCGTAAGTCCAACGGTGGTTCGTGCATAAAGAACCAAAAAAACGAACACACAAACATACTTACCTCTTTTATATATATGTATAGACTAGCTGATATGCCCGGCGTTGATCGGGATAAAAATATTTTCAAGTCCAAGTACTTATAACACTTTCAATTTACTAAATTGTTTTTTGCGGAAGCGTCTTTTGGCGATTTTCGTTAATCAACTGACCCTTTGGACCAGCAGTGAAACACCCTTCTTCTTTTTCTCTCCTTAGTTTGAACCACCCGGCAAAAATCTCGTAGTCCTTCTACTCCATTTTCCCCTCTCCATCATTGCTACGGCAACAGCAGAAACTCTTTCATTTTTTACCATTATCCGAAGTACAATTCTCTTCTCTTTAGTGTTTTGGTCATTGACCGGAAAAAAAAACACATAGTGTTATGTCTTTCCCTCCTTAGGCCCTCTCCCTACGATAGGAAGTGGCCACAAGAATCTTGAAGGATTTTACCCACTCATTATGATCATTAAAAATTTGTAAAATTAAATGAAACATCGCGGAAAGAGATTAATTAACGTCATTGGATTGTGGTGAAAACATATTGAAAGAGGTATATGCTACGAAATAAAAGCTAAATAAAATTTCTGCCTTTCTGTTGACACTAAAAGAAAACAATATTTTTATCATAACTTTCACAATAGTGAAAATACCAGAATGAAGGATTTGACAGAACGATCAATGGCTTGAATTGAATTGCAACAACAGAAAGCATTGTTACAAATTGTGTATGAAATAAATTTGAAATGTTTATTAAATTAAGAAAAAGAACGCATAGCGTTTAAATTGAAATCATTAAAAAGACAATATTTTACTCTTTAATATATTTCGTGCAATATATTTTTCTGAAATCAGTGGCGAAAAACTGATATAAAACGCCGAAAATTGGCTTAATTTTCTTTATTTAATTAAATATCTTAATAAGTAATTTTTTTGAAAGTTTGAAAAAGTAGAATTAATCTAAGAACGGACCCCAGAATGGCATGTGCAAATTTCATGTCAAAACTAGTCATCGTTTAGGAGGTGTTCTCGCGACAGATAGACCGTTAAAACATCTTTTTTTCCCCTTCCTTTTTCCTCTTCCTACGATAGGAATCGGACTAAGTTGTCTTGAAGGCTTAGCACACACTCATTAGGATCAGTTAAAAAATTGTGAAAATTAAACAAAACATCGTGAGAATAATTCACTAACGTCATTGGATCACTGTGTATCCGTATTAAAAGCTGTAAATGCTACGACAACCGGAAGTGAAAAGTTTACTTTGTTGTTTATTTTCAAAGAAAGCAATATTTTCTTATATTAACTTTAACACTGGCGAAAGACCGCGCTCTAAACAGTAATTTGGCTTCAATTTATTTCTATATGAATAAAAAGTATTGTTAGAAATTGCGTTAAAAATATATTTTTAAACCTTAATAACAATCAGAGAAAACACTTCATCGCAATGGAATTAATATCATTAAAAAGAGAATTTTCTGCTCTTTAAAATGGCATAAAAATAGTTGTTGTCTAATAAATATTTCAGAAGTTATTGGCAAAAAAAACGTCTAAGCATTAGGCTTAAAAGCGGCTAATTTTCATTATTTAATTAAATATCTTAAGAACTAATTCACTCTGAAAGTTGAAAATAGCACCGTTGACCTAGAAATATGCTCTAGAATGTCGTGTGTAAATTTCATGTCGCTACCATTCACCGTTTAGGAGGAGTTCTTATGACCGACCGACAGACAGACAGATACATGTATTTTCTGCTTTATATTATAGATTTTTTTTTCGGAATATAAAGCGTAGTCGCAATAATATACTTTTTAATAGTATTTTATAAACATTTGGGAAACGAAGTATAACGTACTGGACACCTCTCTTAGTTTTAATTTATTCAGAAGTCAAGGTAATTTTTCAAGGTGAGAAGAAATTATTTATAAAAAGAATTCGTTAGACAAACACTTGAATTTATTTCCGACTAGTCTACATTTCGTGTAAAATAATATCTCCAGTTCGAATAAGGCAATGGGATTTACAAGCACGTGCCGTGAATTATGACTCATTGTCTCTGATAGCCACAACATCCAAGATGTTTACTTGCAGCCCTCAGAAGCGTGTTCTTGCTTTATCTCAGAATCAGTGCAACAAACAGATATCCCTGCTTTCCACGTTCTTACAAATGAGGAGCAGCGTCAACAGCTGAAGGACTTAATACAAATAGATAACACTGCCTCAATAATACATGATCCATAAGTTGATCCTAATTTAAAAGAGATTTTTTTTATTTGGAAAATTATTCTTAGTGTGGAGCAATCGTCGCAATAAGCCTGCGGGAGTGGTCTCCCCAAAACTTTCTTGTATCCGCCCTAACACGGGTGCGGGAAAAATACACCAAACGCCAGTTACATGCGCCATTCACTCACACAGGTGGGGATAAACGCTCGAATAGGTCGCACCTTTTTTTTTTTGCGTCGTAGATTGGCGAAGTAACCGAATGTGCAATTTTAACGCCTTTTTTTCAACCGATTGAAACGAAAATTGGATACGGAACTACAATTAATGTTAGCAGACCTCCTACCAATTTTTATTTATCTAAGTTGTAGGGTTTAGAGGTTATCGTATTTACACGTATGCGATTATACAGACAGACAGACAGTCAACCCTTTGACGGATTTGGTCCAAAATTTGATGCGGACCTACATTCCTGATAATAAAACTGTATATCAAATTTTATCCTCCTAGTTATTAAAGTTTTTGAGTTATCGCGTTCACATGAGCACGGACAGACAGACTTCCCTTGAACGGATTTTGACCAAAATTTGATAGAAACCTACAAATTATGTTTAAAGATCACATACCAAATTTCATCCCTCTATCTCTAATAGTTCTCGAGTTATTGTATTCACAGACAAGCCGACAGACATATAATTCCCAAATTGTGTTTTTCGGACCCAGGAAAGTCTAAAACGTAGAGATTCATTAAAATCTCGAAATAGAATTTTTTGACGATTACATTACTTTCTCTTTGTATACTTCCTATATGAGAAAGTCAAAATAAGAATTTTGGGAAGGTATTCTCTCTCTTCATATTTAACAGTTCCCCCCCACCCCCTATTATTTTTTTCTTTCAATAAAATCGCCTTAACCCCTTGTACTGAAATGGCGAGTCAGACTCTTGAATCGAATTACAGAATTGTTGATAGAGTAGAACCCCGCTAATCCGAACTAATTGGGACCGGTGCCTGTTCGGATTACAAAAAATTCGGATTACCCGAAATTCCGATAAAAATAAAACAGAAAAAGACGTGTGCTAAAAAAATTTAAGCTATAAGTACTCAGTACTACTATCTCTTGAATTCTTTTTTTCAAAAGCAATAGAAAGAGTATATGTCTCCCCTTTTCATTAGAATAATGGATGCGCTCCTGTACGAAGTGACCTTAGCGGCGAATTTGCTATTGTTGAGAAAAAAGTGACATTGAAAATATACTTACATAGCAAAATTTGGAAGTGCCATATTAATATTAAAAAATCATAAGTTTTACTGTGGCATAATAAGTATAATATAAAGAGAGAGAGAAGACAGTGGGGTATTACTGAAAGAATTTTTGAATTTATATAAAGGTTAAAAAAAAATGAATTTCTTTTTGAATTCGTTTATGATACTGATGTTGTGTTTTAAATAATTCTCCAAACACCGACCTTGGATCAAAATAAAACACATAATTCATATCAATCTTAAGGTAAATCAACCATTAACTCTAATATGATTTTAAGTAGAAAAGGGAGAAAAACCTAGATCAAATCAAAGGTCACGGTTAATCTAGCAGTAAACCAAGATTTTGTCTCAGCCTTACGACGCTCCTTTTTACTTTCTCGTTTACGAAGTATAAAAGAGAAAGTATTGTAATCGTCAAAAATATTCGAACTCGAGATTTTGACGAATCTCCACGTCCTGAGTCTGAAAAACACAATTTTGGAATTATGTCTGTCTGTCTGTGAACACGATAACTCGAAAACTATTAGAGATACAGGGATGAAATTTGGTATGTGGTCTTTAAACATAATTTGTAGGTTTCTATCAAATTTTGGACAAAATCCGTCACCGAGAAATCTGTCTGTCTGTATGTCCGAAGTCATGCGAACACTATAACTCAAAAACTTGAATAGCTAGATGGATAAAATTTGGTACACTGTTTTATCGTCATGAATGTAGGTCCGTATAAAATTTTGGGCCAAATCCGTCAACGGGCTGACTGTCTCTCGGTCTGTATAATAGCATACTTGTTCAACTCCATGCGCATGCGTAAATGCCTGTGCAAAGAAGGGATACTCCGAAAACTTGGCAGTTTGCCAAAAACCAATTCTAGCGGCGAGATTTTGTAAAGAAGCAAACATTTAGGGCGTCTAGTTTTACTTGCGTATTGGAAGCAATCTCTGCGCATGCGCAAGCTATTTAGCGAGCAAGCTATTCTCCTGTTTTCTACTTCGCACGCGGAACTTGCATTGCTAGAGTTTGATAAAAAAAAAATATATATATTGCGAAGTTTTAACACATACGTATCTTTTTGAATATGATTCTTCACCTCAATATTTTACTATCACTATAATCAACAATGAAAAACCTTCTGATAGTCATTGCATTCTGGGTTACAGTTGGTTCGAACTTTTTATCAACAAAACTTATGACAAATGTTTGAAAAGTATACGAGAAAGTTTAGGGGAGGTCACTCCCGCTGGTTACTTTCTCGTATACGAAGTATACAAAGAGAAAGTATTGTAATCGTCAAAAAATTCGAACTCGAGATTGTGACGAATATCCACGTTTTAGACCTCCCTGAGTCCAAAAAACACAATTTTGGAATTATGTCTGTCTGTGAACACGATGATAACTCGAAAACTATTAGAGCTACAGGGTTGAAATTTGGTATGTGATCTTTACACATAATTTGTTTCTATCAAATTTTGGGCAAAATCCGTTTACGGGAAGTCTGCCTGTCTGTCCGCGTTCATGTGAACACTATAACTCAAAAACTTGAATAGCTAGAAGGATAAAATTTGGTACTCAGTTTTGTCATCAGGAATGTAGGTCCGTGTCAAATTTTGGACCAAATCCGTCGAAGGGTTTATTGTCAGTCGGTCTGCATAATAGCATATTTTTAATCGCAATAACTTATTAACAAAATTACTTAGGTAAATGAAATTTGGTATGTGGCCTTCTTATCTTAATTGTATATTTATGTCCAATTTTTGTGTCAATCGGTTAAGAAAAATGGAGTTCAAATTGTATAATTAATTTTTCTAATCCGATTCTCCATACGCAT
This sequence comes from Araneus ventricosus, assembly GCA_013235015.1. NCBI lineage: Eukaryota > Metazoa > Arthropoda > Arachnida > Araneae > Araneidae > Araneus > Araneus ventricosus. Next base: position 35,213 of record BGPR01001244.1, on the reverse strand, counting down.
GCGTACTGGTAGCAATCTCTGTACACGCGGAAGGATTACGTCACTTTGTCCTTGAGACGCCAAGAGTGGAACCTAGCAGTATGTGATAGATACGTTTTAATCGGTACGCATCTCTTTGAATTTGATTCTTTACCTAAATATTTTAAAATCGCTATAATCTACAATGAAAAAAACCTTCTGATAGTCATTGGATTCTGGGTTACAGTAGGTTTGAATTTTTTTTTAACTACGCAGTGGTGGTGGTGGGGAAACAGCACCTTTTTGGGGAAGGTGGTGTTCACCACTTCAGGAAGAAAAATTTTCACGATCTCTTTTCACCACAAACTATTTTATCTGATAATTTTATTGAGACCCTAAAACAGAAAACATTTTTTTAAAAAATTACTCATTAATTAACGATAACTGAAAACAACTTCAATTAAAAACTGCTTTTGTAACAAATGCCTTTGAAACTTTTTCAATCAAGATATTTATAACTTTGCTGAATAAGAAGGCACTGTGAAATTAAATACATGCCATGACACCTATTATCAATTTGCACGAGCACTCTTGTGGTCGTGATCCACAGTTTAAGAAGCTTTGTGTCTGCCGTTGTAACTCCTCTAAAATATTCTATCTACACAAAACTGAGCGCAAGACACGCAGTGTTATCATGAAATGTCGCACCGGCTTTGTAGGTAGGGATGAACTGTTTTTGTGAGATATATTTAAAATATCACTTTCTCCTTGAGAACTACATAAACAGGGGTGTAGTGGAGCCGGAACGTTTTTTTCTTTACGAGATATAAATAAGAAGAAAACAAAATGAAAGATACCTCCTTAAAACAACGCGGTCTTCGTCTAATCCTTACCCTCCAAAATATGATAAATATTTAAATTAATAAAAGTAATAAAGTGGTGGCGGGAAGGGATTAAAAGCATTAAGGTTGCAAACATTTAATTGTATTTTATGTTTCGATTCTGAAAATTCATATTTTCTATATTATTTATCAATGTCATGATTTTATTACTTAATTTACTTACTTAATTATTTACTTAATTATTGCTTAATTTTAGTATGTATTGAAATCAACATAACTTTTTTTTTAAATTATTATTTAACAACTTCAATATATTCATGCTTTTTACTACAGTACGCATTATGTTAATGTTTGATCAGGACCAAAATAATAACTTGAAGTGTTGACGTTTTATTATTTCACAATTTCAATATCTAGATTTTTAAAAAAATTATTATGAAGTAATTCTCTACCCCATTACGCTCCAACCCCCCAATAATATCACGAGGTCAGAACGTTCCGGCACTGCTTATGCTTACTTTAATACACCACTGTATATAAACGTGATTTTCATTATTCACTTACTGCTCTTAGGCGATTTTTAATTCTTTAATAATCAAGCATATAATATTTTAATCGAAAAGTTATGATATGTTGAAGTAACAGGTAAGGCTAAAACTCAAAGTTAAAAAATAAAATAATAATTCAGACTGAATCGCAACAGGGGATAAAATCTGCTAAAATGGAGATTATGCAAAATCATATCTTTTTCTTTGGATGGACGAAATAGATTTGCTTATCTGAATGGTTGCATAGCTGATCATGGGTATTCGCAATTCGCAGAGAGGCAGTTTTCGAGGCACTAACATGGGCATTGCGCAGGCCGAGCCGGCCTTAGATAAGAAATCTCATCTCCTTCTTGATTAAAACCCCCATGAATAACGCAATAATTGAAACAGGTAGTCTAATAACTAGTTTGGTCGATTACTCTAAACATGGAATGAAAGAAACATGCTTTTTAATTAATCTGTTGTAAATTTTGATTATGAGATAAAATTCTAAGGCTATCGCTCTTTACAGTTATATGCTACTAGCTGTTACCTACGACTTCGTGCGCGAAGAATTTGAATTATTCTTTTTTTAAATTCACGAATGTAAATGTTTTATTGCATTTTGAAAGGCGAAAGTAAAAATTCTGACGGTTGTTAATACTTAATTCACACGTGAACATTCTACATATAGTTGCCCATGCGAAAAATATGGTTTTTCCAAACGTGCGCTTGCTCCTTTGAGTGTCTGGCCTTGAGCCTGGAATATGCTAATTTTAAAGGGATTTGTTACCTTTTGAAATGAGATGATAAATCCTTCGGTATTATCGCAAGGCGTGAAATTAAAACACTCTCCCGTCTCCCTATATCAGTCATAACAGTAGCTTTCATGACGTTTGGACCTAGGTGTCTAATTTGTAACCGTGTGCTATTGCGCAGTCTCAGTACATCCAGGTTACGTATCAGTTGTTCTGGCACACCGACGTTTAATCTCAGCTTGTTGGAAGGTACCCCTGACAATTCTAAGGAGTTTAAGAACTCTACAGGATATGATTTTACTTGTTATTGCCCATTACCGTATCTACAGATGGATATTCTGTAATACCTCACTGTGAAAATTAAACAAAACATCGAGAGATTAATTCACTAACGTCATTGGATCTCTGTGTAACCGTATTAAAAGCTGTAAATCCTACGACAACTGGAAAACGGAAGTGTAAATTCTTCTTTGTTGTTTATGGTCAAACAAAGCAATATTTTCTTATATTATCTTTAACACTGGCAAAAGCCCGCTCCCGAAACAGTAATTTGGCTTGAATTTATTTCTATAAGAATAAAAAGTATTGTTAGAAATTGCGTTAAAAATATTTTTTAAACTTTTATAACAATCAGAGGAAACACTTCATCGCAAAGGAATTATCATCTTTAGAAAGATAATTTTCTGCTCTTTAATTTGGCATAAAAGTAATTGTTGTCTAATAAATGTTTCAGAAGTTATTGGCAAAAAACGTCTAAGCTTTAGGCTTAAAAGAGGCTAATTTTCGTTATTTAATTAAATACCTTAAGAACTAATTAACTCTGAAAGTTAAAAATAGCACCTTTGACCTAGAAATATGCTCTAGAATGTCGTGTGTAAATTTTATGTCGCTACCGTTCACCGTTTAGGAGGAGTTCTTGTGACCGACCGACAGACAGACAAATACATGTATTTTCTGCTTTATATTATAGATATTTATAAAAATAAGCAAATTTTTTTAAATAAAGATAAATTAGTTCAAAGTAAAGCTATAAATTTGCGTTATTTCAAAATCGTCTGAAAAAAAAGTTATTAAACTTTAAAAAATTAATAAAAATTGGAGGAAAAATGTCACAAAAATAAAATTGGTATCACTGAAAAGGAAAAATTTTGGACTTTAAGATGGTATAAAAATAATTTTTATCGGATAATTTGTTCCGAAGTTACAGCGGAAAGAAGGATTACGTGATAGTTGATTTTAAAAATAATTTATTCCACATGTTTTCGCATTCCTGAAGGATCACGTGACAGTTGTTTGAAAAATAAAATAATCTTCATCGAGAATCGCTGAGTCAATGGGCTTTGTTAATTATTTAATTGTTGTCTGAACTTTTAAAAATTAATAACAATCGAAGGGAAAATGTCACAGAAATAAAATTGGTATCATTGAAAAGGTAAAATTTTGAACTTTAAGATGGTATAAAAATATATTTTGTCAGACAATTTGCTCCGAAGGTACGGCGGAAAAACGGTTTCGGTTAATTTCTAAGTGTCTTCCCCTTGTCTTAAATAATAAGTGTACAAAATTTGGTTGAAAACCGTCCATTGGTTTCGGAGGAGATGTGGAACATAGCCACATACATACATACCCACATACATACATACCCACATACACACATACCCACAATGACTTTTATTTATATTAAGATATGATCTCTCATACATACGCCGATTTTCTTTTCGAAAGCAAAGATCCAGCCTTTTTTCTTTTCTTTTTTTGGATACTTATAAAAGATTAATTTTCTCGGTGTTCTGTTATCTTAATTAGGAAATTTATCTCCTATTTAAGATAACGTTTTCCGCCGACTGAGAACATAAGTTAAAGCAGCCAAGAAAGAAGCAAAAGAAAGAAAAAAATGTTATCACGAAAGTTCCATTCTCCTCCCCATTCGTATTGCTTCAGAGTTGAAAAGGTCTGCAGAATCGGTCGTCAATAAATTTCCGTAAAACTTAAAAAGCTCCAATTGCTTAGACGGTTATACAGTCTTCTTCGATTCATCAAATCGCTCGATTTTGGTTCAGCACCTTTTACTCTTTATCAATAGCCTTTAAGAAAGGAATCATTTAACTAAAACGTTAGCATTCATCATTACGATTTAATTACACAAGAACTAGCGGTTTCTCGTAAACTTCCAAAAAGGTGTCATTTTCCCACTAACTACGTCTCGTATACACGAGACTGTCACCGTATTTCGCTACTCAGTCCCGTATTACTATTTTCACGTTTTCTTCCTAAACTCCGCGTCATTATAAATTTAAAATTATTTGCGCCCAATTTTATAATTATGTGAAAGAAGAAAATAATATAATTAAGAAAGTAAAATCACTTTTAAACTATGACTGTGTTAAAAAGGATTAGCCTCGCATCTTTTTTTATTATTCTACGGTGATCATTTTAGAAGATTGGTAAAACTTTATTGATTTATTTTTTTAATCAGAGTAAAATAATCTATTACGCACCCACATTTTTCATGTTTTATTTATTTAGCACCTAAACGTCCCGTATCAATGCTTGTCAATTATGGCAACCCTTTCTCTCCGCACGTGGATAAAAATTCGAACCTAATGTATCCCAGAATGCAATGATTATCCACGAATTTCTTTTGGCGCGCTCCTAAGTCGAAAGGAGGGTGTTAGTAGCAGCGCGTGTCTCCAAGGTCACGAAGGCGCGTGTTCAGAAGTATGCGATTATACAAATCGACAGACAGTCAACCTTTTGACGAATTTGGCCTAAATTTTGCTGCGGACCTACATTCCTGATGATAAAACTGTCTACCAAATGCTATTTATCTAGCTATTTAAGTTTTTACTTTTTCGTATACTTAGCGTACAACGACAAAGTATTGTAATCGTCAAAAAATTCGAACTCGAGATGCTGACGAATCTCCACGTTTTAGACCTCCCCGAGTCCAAAAAACACAATTTGCCTGTGAACGCGATAACTCAAAAAGTATTAGAGCTACGGGGATGAAATTTGGTATGTCTTCTTGTCATATAATTTGTAGGTTTCTGTCAAATTTTGTTCAAAATCCGTGTACGGGAAGTTTATCCGTCTGCATTCATGTTAGCACTCTGAACTCAAAAACTTGAATAGCTAGATGGATAAAATTTGGTACACAGTTTTATCATCAGGAATGTATGTCCGTATCAAATTTTGGGCCAAATCCGTCAAAGGGTTGACTGTCTGTCGGTTTGTATAATCGCATACTTCTGAAGACAATATCTTCTGAAAAAAAATGACTTAAATTAATGAAATTTCGTATGTAATCTTGAAACCCTAATTGTAGATTTGTCTCCAATTTTTGTTTAAATTGGTTTAAACCAGCGGGAGTGGCCTCCGCTAAACTTTCTCGTATACTCCTAACACATATGGAGAAAAAATACTCTAAAAGAGGAAGTAAAAAGAACAAGCTTCCCTAATTCAGGGGAGAAAATAAGCTTGGTAATTCGAAGCTTGCAGGCGAAAGGCGTGGGTAGAAGCGGAAAGGATTAGCACAACTGAACCGCGCAATTACGCAATAACGGTCTCGCGTCATTGTGTGATGAGAAAAGACAAATTGGCGATTTGAACAACTTTATTTCGACCGATCGAAACGAAAATTCGGCACAGATCTACAATTAATGTTAGCATGCCTCATACCAATTTTTATTTATCTAAGTTGTAGGGTTTAGAGGTTATCGTGTTCACACGTATGCGATTATACAGACCGACAGACAGTCAACCCTTTGACGGATTTGGCCCAAAATTTGATATGAACCTACATTCGTGATGATAAAACTGTGCACCAAACTTTATCCATATAGCTATTAAAGTTTTTGAGTTGTAGTGTTCACATGAACGTGGACAGACAGACTTCCCGTAGACGACCGTTTCGTCCGTTTAATTTGATAGAAACCTACAAATTATGTGTAAAGATCACATACCAAATTTCATCCATGTAACTCTAATAGTTTTCGAGTTAGCGTGTTCACAGACAGACATAATTTCAAAATTGTGTTTTTCGGACTCAGGGAGGTCTAAAACGTGGAGATTCGTCAAAATCTCGAGTTCGAATTTTTTGACGATTACAATACTTTCTCTTTGTATACTTCGTATACGAGAAAGTAAAAAGGCGTTGAAATTGAATATTCGTTTTTTTTTCCCATTCTACGACCCAAAAAAAAAGTTGCGAACGCTTGAGCGTTTTCGCCGTCTGTGCGAGAATGCGTAGTTGGAGAGCGAACGACGTCGTTTTCTCCCTGTTTTTCTTTTCGCGCACGGCCTCGCATTAGCAGAGCTTGCTAGTGTGAGATAGAGAAATAAATATTGTTTAGTTTTAGTCTGTACTAATTTCTTTGAATTTGATTCTTCAACTAAATATTTTTATAGTCATTACAATCTACAATGAAAAACCTTCTGATAGTCATTGCATTCTGGGTTACAATAGGTTCAAATTTTTGAGTTATCATGTTTGCATGGACGCAAACAGACAGTCTTCCCGTGGACAGATTTTGTCCAAAATTTGATAGAAATCTACAAATTATGTGTAAAGATCGCACACTAAATTTCATCCTCTAGCTCTAATAGTTTTCGAGTTATCGTGTTCACAGACAGACATAATTCCAAAACTGTGTTTTTCGGACTCAGGGAGATCTAAAAATGTGGAGATTCGTCAAAATCTCAAGTTCGAATTTTTTTGACGATTACAATACTTTCTCTTTTTATATTTCGTATACGAGAAAATTTTTTTTGAATTTTGTCAGTCTGTGTGCCTGTGAACATAACAACACAAAAAGCATTAAAGCTGAAATTTGATACACTGTTTTATTATCATGAATGTAGGTCCGTATCAAATTTTGGACCAAATCCGTCGAAGGGTTGACTGTCTGTTGGTCTGTATAATCTCATACTACGCGGTATATTGTGTATCGGCGCACGACGTTTGTAAACTTAAGAATAGTACTAATGTTTTCAAGCATGAATTGCAACAATGTTTTTATCTTAATATAAATAAAAGTCATTGTGGCTACTAGAGTGGGCCGAAAAACCTTTTTTTTTTTTTTTTTTTTTTTCAAAACGCTCTCGTGCGGAAAACTTGCCTCTAGGGTAGATAAGTAAAATGCAAAAAACAAATTTTTTTTGCTTACAACTGGCGGTAGCGCATCGAGTCTAAACTTTTCGAAAATATACGATTTTTATAATTTTTCTAATAGATGGAAAAAAATCAATTAACTTCTATAACAAGTAGCTATAGGTATAGTTTAGTAGAACAAAGTGTAGGAAAGATAAATAAATGAAAAAAAATACATTTTACAACTTGTTAATAGCGCATTACACTCAGAAAACGCATCTTTTTACAAAAAATTGACAAATTTCCAATGAAACAAAAAGTTGTTTCTGATTGCGCAAAATTTCAATTTGTTATTAAATATAGTCCTTTACTTGCCTTCAGTTTCTTTTGGTACTTTGAAATAAGATTTGCTTGAAAAACTTGGCATTGAAGATCTTGAAAGAAGTGTCGTTCTTATAAAACCATCTCTGGAATTGGAACCGACGTCTTTTTGTGACACCTCGGTTACCAGCTTTATACCTCGTTCCACTGATTGGGTGTGACATTGGAACTTGTCCAAGTTCCACTCAGCCGCTGTTCCACCTGAAGACCAAATCTCTTGATTCGTGAATCTTCGCAGAAAAGGTGGTGGTGAAAATGAAGTAGTGTTCCAGTGAATCATTTCAATGTAGTCTGTAGCTAGGCAATTGATTTTTGGTGGTTGGAAACTCCTGATTGACTTTCTTTTAGAAGCTAAGTTTCTAGCTTTTATAATTCTTCTGAAACCTAACTCATATATGATCCCTTCTATCTACTATCATACTCAAAAGCAAGTTTTCCGGGTGGGCAAAAAAGGCATTTCTCTGTATTACTGGATCAATGACTTTTAAAACGTTTTATAGCAGGAATCTTGACGATTCTATAACTTCAAATATATGTTCTGGTCCATTTGTGAAGTACTTAATTTTCTTAATATGAAACCATACAGGCATTTATGACTTTAGTATAAAAGAAACTATGATCTTGTATTCATCTGTTGGGTTTTCAATACTTGATCCTAAAATAAACAACAAAGTAAACTTTTCACTTCCGGTTTCCTGTTGTCGTAGCATTTACAGCTTTTAATACGGTTACACAGTGATCCAATGACGTTAGTGAATTATTCTCTCGATGCTTTGTTTAATTTTCACAATTTTTTAACTGATCCTAATGAGTGTGTGCTAAGCCTTCAAGACAACTTAGTCCGATTCCTATCGTAGGAAGAGGAAAAAGGAAGGGGGAAAAAAGATGTTCTAACGGTCTATCTGTCGCGAGAACACCTCCTAAACGGTGACTAGTTTTGACATGAAATTTGCACATGCCATTCTGGGGTCCGTTCTTAGATTAATTCTACTCTTTCAAACTTTCAAAAAAATTACTTATTAAGATATTTAATTAAATAAAGAAAATGAAGCCAATTTTCTGCGTTTTATATCAGTTTTTCGCCACTAATTTCAGAAAAATATATTGCACGTAGATTATTTACATAGCATCTTAAAGAGTAAAATATTGTCTTTTTAATGATTTCAAATTAAATGTTATGCGTTCTTTTTCTTAATTTAATAAACAGTTCAAATTTATTTCATACACAGTTTGTAACAATACTTTCTGTTATTGTAATTAAATTCAAATCATTGATCGCTTTATCAAATCCTTCATTCCGGTATTTTTGCAATTGTGAAAGTTCTGATAAAAATATTGTTTTCTTTGAATGTTAACAGAAAAGCAGAAATTTTATTTAGCTTTGTAGCCAATGCATTTTCCCTCCACCTCACTGGATCTGCTTGCAACGCCCTCTTGGAGAAGGATAAAAGAACTACGCAGACTAGAGACAGCTCTCACCTCGTCCAGACCTAGAATAATGCTGCTCTTGAACGGGAATTCCCCCGGAGCACATACTGGACAAACCATGATCTGTAATGCAAAATTTTGTGTTCGTCTTTGTAAATTAAAATTATTTTAGTTATCTGGGCCATTTTCTTTTGTAGCTACTTACCGTAGTTATAGCTTTTATTTCATAGCATATACCTCTTCCAATATGTTAATTACTCTCTTTCCGCGATGCTTCATTTAATTTTACAAATTTTTAAAGATCATAATGAGTGTTTAAAATCCTTCAAGATTGTTGAGCACTTCCTACCGGAGGGAGAGGACCTAAGGGGGAAAAGAAAGAACATTATGCGTTTTTTTTCCGGTCAATGACCAAAACACTAAAGAGAAGAGAATTGTACTCCGGATAATGGCAAAAAATGAAAGAGTTTCTGCTGTTGCCGTAGCAATGATGGGGAGGGGGAAATGGAGTATGAAGGACTACGAGACTTTTGCCAGGTGGTTCAAACTAGGGGCAGAAAAAGAAGAAAGGTGTTTCACTGCTGGTCCAAAGGGTCAGTTGATAACGAAAATCGACAAAAGATGCTTCCGCGAAAAACACTTTTAGTAAATTGAAAGTGTTATAAATACTTGGACTTGGAAAATATTTTTATCCCGAGTAATGCCGAGCATATCATAATGAGTGGCATCATATCAGCTAGTAGTAAATAAAATCCAAACTGATCTCATTATTTCAGCAAATCTTTTATTCACGTGCTTTTGATAGTATAAATTGTTTTCTTGGGAATTTAACTCCAAAGCAGAATTTTCTCTTTAGTATTCATTGCATTGCCTATTTCATCGGACCTGCTTCAAAGTAAAAAAATTTTTAAACGTGGCAACAGATATTTGATTTCAGGGGGGTTTTTTCTTCTCTTTCTCGTATGCGAAGTACACAAACAGAGAGTATTGTAATCGTCAAAAAATTTGAACTCGAGATTTTGACGAATCTCCTCCTAGAAAGTATACGGAAAAGTTTAGGGAGACAACTCCCGCTGGTTTCTTTTCGATCGATCTGAGATTTTCTACTTACACTTGCAGGATTTAGCGATTCAGTCTATGAAGGAAAATATTTTTGCTACCCAAGTAATAAAGCGCAATAAGTACAATGAAATATTAATTAATCTCTAATAATAATAAAAATGAAATTTGAGTGTGTGTGTATGTTGGCGCTCAACAGGGCAGACCATTTGACCTAAAGTTATCAAATTTAGCACAAACATACTGTGGGGAGATGTGTACACCTTGGAGCCATTTTTTCGAAATTTTAATAAGAATTCTAGTTAATTAAAAATTAATCAAATCTTTTCGGCGATAATTTTTGAAAATATTATCACAATAAAACAATTTTTACACCACCGTAAAATTTCAAAAAATTATCGTTTCAATGATACCAATTTACTTTCCATCAAATTTTTTCTCTTAATTAAAAAAAATTATGCAATATTTTTTATTATTGCAATGAAATTTAAGCCATTTTTATTGTTTTTACAGATATTTAATCACGTGTTTTTCTTCCATTGTTGCTACATAAGGAATGAAGATTTCGTTTATTTTTTTCATATCAAAGGTTTGGCAAAGTCGTTATGAATTATTTTACTTCATCAAATTTTTTGTGTAACTTATTAACAAAGCCTTCTAAGATATTAAATGATATATCTGATATGCTGGAAGAATATACTGGCTATTCTTTAATTTTCTTATTAGCACATTTCAACATCACTTGTTGTTAGACGCCCTCATGTAATACAAGTAAAATGCTCCGTATCATTTCTGTGTTGGAATCAACTGCGCATTTTATATGCGAAATAAGAAGGTGAATTTAGCGCTCCAGACAACATTTAATTAGATATTTGCTTACAAATATGACGTCATGTGACTTGAGTCTATTAAGAAGATTCATGTACGGAACAATAAACAGAACAAGTAACGCGGCTCAAATCTCTATCACAATTTGCTGCTTAAAAATTCTTTGTTCAGGGCACTAGGAATATCAAGTTATACATAAGAAATTGAACTGAAATTAAGCACAACAAATATTCCCGGGGAACCAGTTGGTCACCAAAGGCGGATAGTGAACATTAAAAAGAAGCCATCTTCTTTGAAAAGTTTTATTGGAATACCTCAAATCAATATAGCATTCTGAATAATTTTTGTTTACTAGGAGAAAGGATTTTCACAAAAACACTCTCTGTCGATGTTTTAGCGACCCCTTAATCCTGAGCATACCCCGACGTGGGACCGAGACGCATTATTTAAAAAAACTTGGTCTCTCATGACTCCTTTTAAGTTGATGTCCGAGTTTTGAATGTAAAATCGGACCCCTAACCCCTTTTTGGTGGTCATGTATTCCTGAATAAATTCGGGGGGAGGGATTAAAATAATAAATATCATCTAAAAATGCAAAAATATGCCTTTCTTAATGTTTCAAAATTTTTCAGAAATCCAAAAGGGAAAAACTATTTTATGTACCAATAATTCTAGGTTTTGAAATACTTATTTTCCTTCAAGCATGAAAAATAAAGTATTTTTTGTTGAATAGTGGAAAGTCACTCCACGAGTATTGAAAGCGATGTCTTTTCTGAGGTATAATATTACTAAGATACTGCAGTGTGTGACTCAAATTTTGATGATTCGGATGAATTTAATATATGAATACGGAATAAAGGACTTTGATTTGATTTCACCATGAAATATATACATTTCAACCTAAAAAAGATGTAATCTTTCATTGACGCATTTTGTGAATTTCGTTTCTCCTAGTTTCACAAAAGATGCGTGATTTTACCACAATCGTGACTGAATTTTCGTGACTTAAAATTCCGTTTTAGCTATTTGAACCTTTCTATATTTTTTCGTACCTATTGAAATATTTTTTTGAAGTAACCAGACGTTCCGTATTAGCCGGGACAGTCCCGATTTTCGACTCCCCGTTTCGGATTTGAATTAAATGTCCCGTTTTATATGGCTTTCGTAATATGACCAGTGTGGATGACTCAGCCTGGAGAGAAAGTATTAAAACCAGCGGGAGTGGTCTCCCCTAAACTTTATCGTATACTCCCTAACACATGTGGAGGAAAAATAAGCTAAAAGGCAGTAAAACGCATCAAGCGTCTCTAGCACAGTTGGAGAAAAAAGTTCTTATAAAATATCTCAGGCACATTGCCAGAGTGCTTAAATAGTGAAAAAACCATGAAAAACAGAACTGGGGAATCAATTGGCACTAACTTTCGTTTTGTTTTAATAACAATTACTTTCGTTTTGTCCGAGTGAAAATAATGCAAAATCCACTAACAGAAAAAAATGCATTACCAATTACAAAATAAAACTAAACGTAAATTAAATATGCAACTCTTTTCGAGAATATATTTCTTTGTGACTGACTATAAATCACCGAAATGAAAGCGAAAGGCAGATCAAGATGAAACGAGCAGAATTTGGCAGTGAACCAAGACGTAGTATGGTGAAAAAGAATCGGAAGCTGGCGCGATTTCGCAATAGGGTTAATAAGATAAGAAAAGCGAAATTTCGAATTTAAACGCCTTTTTTTAAACCGATTGATACAAATATTGGTCACAAATCTACAATTTAGGTTAGAAGGCCACATACAGAATTTCATTTATCTAAGTAATTTTGTTCAGAAGTTATTGCATTCAAATTATGCGATTATACAGACCCACAGACAGTCAACCCTTTGATGGATTTAGCCCAAAATTTTATACGGACCTACATACGTGATGATAAAACTGTGTACCGAATTTTATCCATATAGCTATTCAAGTTTTTGAGTTGTAGTGTTGACATGAGCACGGACAAACAGACTTCCCGTAGACGTATTTTGTCCAAAATTTGATAGAAACCAACAAATTATGTGTAAAGATCACATACCAAATTTCATCCCTGTAGCTCTAATAGTTTTCGAGTTAGCGTGTTCACAGACAGACAGACATAATTTCAAAATTGTGTTTTTCGGATTCAGGGAGGTCTAAAACGTGGAGATTCGTCAAAATCTCGTGTTTGAATTTTTTGACGATTACAATATTTTCTCTTTGTATACTTCGTGTAAGAGAAAGTAACCAGCGGGAGTGGCCTCCCCTAAACTTTCTCGTATACTTTCCCAAAATGGTGCTGTTTCCCCTCCCACCGCGTGGATAAATTAGAAGACCACATACCAAATTTCAATTATCTAATGTAAGTTACTAAAAGATTTGCACACATCTAAGCAACCTTTTAGCTTGCCAGCAATATCTCCGATCTGATTGTTACAAATTTACAACCGATAGTTGTAGTTGAAAATATCATGCACATTGGCAGAGTGCTTAAGAAATTAAAAAAGCATGAAAAACAGAACTGATGAATCAATTGACACTAATTTTGGTTTGTTACTTTATAACTTTACTTTTAACAACTACTCTCGTTCTGTCAGAGTAAAAATAATGCAAAATCCACTCAGAAAACCAGCGGGAGTGGTCTCCCCTAAACTTTCTCGTATACTCCTAACACATGTAGAGAAAACTAGAATAATAAAAGGCGTCAAATAAACTTCCGTCGCAAGTAAACCAAAGTTGGAACCAAGCGTGGTTTGAAGGATCAAAACAAATTCAAATCCTCTGCTCATTCTTTTGCGCAACAGGACCTGGCGAGACTCCCTAAATGTTTGCTTCCTTATAAAATCACTCAAGAATTTGTTTTTGGCAAACTGCCAAGTTTCGGAGCGTCCCTTCTTCTTTGCACAGGCATTGCCACCAGTAGGCGTGCGCAGGGGAGTTAGTTTCAAAACTGAACAAGTATGCGATTATACAGACCGACAGACAGTCAACCCTTTGACGGATTTGGACCAAAATTTTATACGGACCTACATTCATGACGATAAAACTGTGTACCAAATTTTATCCATCTAGCTATTCAAGTTTTTGAGTTATAGTGTTCACATGACCGCGGACGTACAGATTGACAGACTTCCCGTTGACAGATTTTGTCCAAAATTTGATAGAAACCTACAAATTATGTTTCAAGTTCAGATACTAAATTTCATCCCTTTATCTGTAATAGTTTTCGAGTTATCGTTTTCACAGACACACACACACAGACATACAGACACACAGACAGACATAATTCCAAAATTGTGTTTTTCGGACTCAGGAAGGTCTAAAACGTGGAGATTCGTCAAAATCTCGAGTTCGAATTTTTTGACGATTACAATACTTTCTCTTTGCATACTTCGTATACGAGAAAGTAAAAATGCATTACGAAATATACAAAATAAAACTAACCGCAATCAAATATGCAACTCTTATTGAGAAAATGTTTCGGCGTGAAAGAAAAATTAAAAGAAAACACTCCATAATTAATTCACTTTTATTCGAGAAGAATTTGGCTCTGAGCCAAAACAGAACGTATTACGGGAACAGCAGTAAAAACGCGTGCCTTTCTTTTGCTTCGTACAATGGCGAAGAAATCAAATATGCAATGTCAACCAGTTGACGGACTTGGCCCAAAATTTTATACGGACCTACAATCATGACGATAAAACTTTGTACCAAATTTTAAGCATATAGCTATTCAAGTTTTTGAGTTATAGTGTTCGCATGACTTCGGACATACAGACAGATGTACTTCCCGCTGACGGATTTTGTCCAAACTCTGACAGAAGCCTACAAATTATGTTTCAAGTTCACATACCAAATTTCATCCCTTTATCTCTAATAGTTTTCGAGTTATCGTGTTCACAGACACACAGACATAATTCCAAAATTGTGTTTTTCGGACTCAGGGAGGTCTAAAGTGTGGAGATTTGTCAAAATCTCGAGTTCGAATTTTTTGACGATTACAATACTTTCTCTTTGCATACTTCGTATACGAGAAAGTAAAAAGTAAAATCTATTACTTTTGCTTCCTTTAATAATTCAATATTTCTCTCCGTGTGTGTGAGGAGAAAGAGAGAAATTTAATTCGCCCTGCTTTAATTTTTTTAATTGTTTTGACCGAGTAGTCGTCTGGTTCAAACTTTATCGCAGGCTGTCTAAAAACGTTGAATTAGCACATTAGAATTAGTATTGCACCTAAAACAGGGATTTTTCTCTCTTTATTCTCTGCTCTCTGGCTACGACCAGACTTCTGTCCTTTTGGGCAGTATAATTTGAATCATCGTGGAACCTAAATAATACGAACAAGACTTGTCGCCATCGCTATCTTATTTTATATATATATACTAGCTGTTATGCCCGGCGTTGCTCGGGGTTAAAATACTTTAATGTCTAATATTTTTAATGAAAAAACTATTTTTGTATAGAAAATTATAATACATAAAAATTCCTTTATCGTCTGAAACGTTTTTACTTCAAATTTCGTTCATAAATAGTGAAGTATAAGAAGGATTTTGACGAATGTTCTGGGTCAATTAATTAAATAGTTAAATTTTTATTACTAAAAAGCGTAAAAAAAAACCAGATCAATAGTTGTTCCCGATATAAATTATGAATCTCCTGCTTTTAAAATTTTCTTTAGTTTTTATCCAGAATTTTGTCTATATGCTCTTAGCAACAGCTCTTCATACATATTCTTGTTATTGAACAATAAAAAGTACGTTGCTACAAATTGTGAATTTTATATACAATTGAAGTTTTTTCAATTCCTACTATTAATTCACACTCTCCCTATATATATTTATTTATATATCTTGTTCAAATTTTCAATCGTTAATAAATACTTTTTATTCATCCACTCAAGTTCAAATACATTTTTTAAAACTTGTAGTGGATGACACTTGATGCTAATACAGTTTTTCCAAATATTAATTCATTAATTAAATTTAATTAATTAATTAATTAGATTAGCTGGAAAAAAATTCTTTTTCAGATTCTTTTTTTTTTGTTCATTTGGGTTCTAGTCTGAGTCAAGGAGGGAACAAAATGGAAAATGAAACATGTGAATAAATTAGCGAGAGAGATGGAAAGCGTGTATGTGAGAGAATTTATTATTTCCAAGACATTCACAAGGAAAAGAGCCGAATAATTACTTTTAATGTTCATAGGTCAATAACTCAAATGTATAGGTTATTGAATATTTAAAGATTTCCATTGACCACAGGAAGTTATTCTTCACATCAATAAAACTGGTGGTCTTCCTGCAGAATTAGAGATATTCGTCGGAGCTAAAGTGATGTTAAGATCAAATATTGATGTGAAGAAGGGTTTGGTTAATGGTGCGATTGGATTCATCACCGAAATTCATTGGCCTAATTTCCGCCGCGAGCAAATGTATGAACAAGACATTCCATCAGTCACTGTGAACTTTGGCAATAATGGTGTTCACAGAATCGAGCCAATATCAGTGCAATTCCCCGCCAAACGCAGATACGGTACTGCTGAACGAATAATGCTACCATTAATACTATCATGGGCAGCAACAGTACATAAGATGCAAGGTAGCACTGTAGATTATGCAGTAATACATCTAGGACGAAAACTCTTCGCAGCAGGTCAAGCATATGTCGCCTTGAGTCGTGTGAAATCATTAGATGGACTATTAATTGGCGAACTGGACTGCTCGAAACTCACTGGAAAGGTTCCTTGCAGTAATGAAGCATTAGAAGAGATGGATAGAATGAGAAATTATAGACCTCCATCAGTTTCATAAATTAGAAACGAAAAAAAAATAGAAAGCGAATAAATAGTAACAAACAAAAATAATAGTCCAACACCATATATAGAAAGGGAAATGGAAAATTGCAAGGAAATTCGCTTTCTATTTTGCCACTTAATATTGTGATTCTGTCATATGTAAATACATATTTATATTAATTGTAATTATTTAATAAAAAGTAACTAAAATAAAATTTTTCTTTCTTGACCTAAGTAGGAATTGACTTTAATTTTTTTTTATATATTGCTTGTTTTAAATTATTAAAATGAGAGCAACATTTTTGAACGCAAATGAAATTTCTGTCACTGAGAAGCTATTTTTTAAACTTTAATATAGCATAAAAATAGTTATTGTAACATAACACTTTCGAAATATATCACAAAAAAAGCCCGCAAAATTTGTTTAATTTTTAATTTAAAAAATTTAATTAACTTTGGGGCCTTTAAAGTTGACTGTGATCTTGAACTTCTTTTTAAAATATTTACAGAAATAAAAAGAAATTTGTTCAAAGTCTCACCGTTGCCTAGCAATGAAGTATCATTAAATTTACTTTATTTAAGAATCGTCTGCAGTAATAATTTATTGATTACATTTTCGAAAATTAATAAAAGTTGAAGGAAAAATGGCACAGATATAAGATTGGTACCTTTGAAAAGGTAAAATTTTGAACTTTAAGATGGTATAAAAATACTTTTGGGGGGATAATTTGTTCCGAAGTTAATACGGAAAAACGTTTTCGGTTACTTTCTTATTAACTGATCGTTTGATTAACTTTAGGACTTCGAAAAGTTGACAATAATCTTCCTCTTGTCTTAGATAATAAGTGTGCAAAGTTTGGTTGAAATTGCTGCAGTAGTTTAGGAGGGGATGTGGAACATACCCACATACATAGCCACATACCCATAATGACTTTTATTTATATTAAGACCAGCCGCCTTCGGCGACCAGATATTCGCTCATAATATTAATAGCCTGCGGCTATACTTGCAACTTGGCGAAATAAATTGGCGATTGTAGAGGCTGAGGAACTATCTCAAAAATAGAGGGTGGTGGGTGGCAGGTGTCTATTGATGATATATCTAGGAGGTCATAAGCTTTTATATGAAATAAAAATTACTGAAATCGGTCCAGTGTTTAGGGCCGGGGAACTGTCTGAAGGTTTTTGTCCATAGAGAATGTACTGTACAGAGGAGCACTGTTTTTTCATTTTCTCTTGAAAATGCAGCTTGGTGGGTGGCAGGCGACTATCGATGACCTACCTAGAGGTCATAAGCTTGCATATGAAATAAAAATTGTCGAAATTGGTCCAGTGGTTGGATCTGGGGAACTGTTTGAAAGTTTTGCCAATTTAATTTTAAATATACAGATATGGAGAGATGTTTAGCTCCACATTGTACTACACGTGCTAGGCCCCTTTTCCGAAATTCAGAAAATCTAATTGAATTCCCGTACAGCGTCCCGAATTGAAATTCAGAATATCTAGTCACTTTAGCGCATTTGTTTTTGTCGCAATTTACTTTTGACGGGGGGAAAAACAAATTCCCAAATGAAGTGCTTCCAACCATTACATTTCCAGAACCAATTCTTGTCTTAAAAGCAAAGGCCTGCGGCATCGGTGGCGATGTTTATGACGCCAAAAAATTTGTGTCTGAGAATGTGTTAATAAATGGATCAATAGTGGAATGGACTCATTAAAGTGAAACATCCCCAATTAATTAATAGGCAAATTGACTTACTTCCAGATAACAGGTTAAAAAGGGCTAAAAGGTATTTAAAGACTAAATGGAGCAAAACATTTCCTCTCCTTGAAAATAAGGTGAGGATTTGAAAGCAGGTTTCTTGCGTTGACAAATTAGCTTTCCTTAAAGTTTTAGAGATAGAACTTTTATTTTAAATCTTCGTAAAGGATAGAAAGGAAAAGAAAAATAAATTGCAGAATACAGGCGCGTGGAGTGCAATCAAACTTTTATAAAGCAGAAAAAATAAATTGGAACAAGGAATCAACACTTTACGCTTTCGAAAATTGACAGCTTTTCGGAAGAAAAAGAAGAAAATATGCTGGTTTATTTTTAATTGTTAAAAGATAAGATATCAGGTATTTTAAGTTTCGGTTGTATGTTGAGTTTCGTTCGCGTATATTTTTATGCGCGCGCAACTAAGAATATATGGTTAAACCAGTTTAGATTTATAAAGAAAAATATTATGTGTGACTATCATTTTGGGAGACGTATTTTGAATCAAACTTCAAAACTTTTCAAATTTTCTTTCTTCCTTTTTTTCCATAACGTGGTTTGTAAGCTGTGGTCAGCAAGAAATGAAATCTGCCTATTGTTCTTGACTTCTATGTTATAATTTGCTTTTGGGAACAGAACCGGAGTTCGGTCAGAAGGAATGAGGAAAAACCGGGCCAAACAAGCCTTAAACCTCATTCGAAGATAAGAGTTCAAAGGTATAAAATTTAGACAATCAAAAAAACCTTTCCTTCAAAAGCAGCATTACTCTAAATTCTATTCAGTTTATCATGAAACAAGAAAAACCAGAAGTTGAGATTATCATAATCCATTTATTATTTGACATGTTTGTGTAGATGGAATTTTGTAATTGAATTTTTCAGTCACTTTCTGAGGTCTGAAATTCTGTGCAGTTGTGTGTTACAATGTTTTGATATTTTACTTATTTAATAATTTTTATTTATTGTGAAAATACAATGCTTTAATATTTTAAAAACTTAATCATCAACTTATCACTTAATAGTAATTTAATTTTTATTCCATATGGGAGGAGTTAAAGGATGAATTATGAAATATACAGGGTGCCCAAAAATTGTTGGACCCGTTTCAAAAATTAATAATAATAAAAAAATACTAATAATGTTACTTAATTTTAAATTTCATTTTTCATATAGGTAACGCCCCGCTACGGTGGTCTAGGTGGTCGTAAATTATTGGACATTTCCCATTTTTGGGAGCCGTTATCTGCAAAACTATTAAAGCTGGAAGAAAAATAAAAGCATGTATTTGTGGGGAATTTTACACTCTTTAATTTGTTAAATCGATTGTAATTCCAAAACTGAATAATTTCCGAGATGTTCAAGAAAAACTAACAAAGGAAACTAGAAAACGCTCATCGGCTTTTGCTGATCGGTAGCCATTGCATATGGAAAACTCTCGCTGTAGCAAATTTAGAACGTCGTAATGGAACACCACCTATCTGAAAAAAAAACTTTTTTATTTGCTCTCTCATTTAAAAAAAAACATGCAGTTGTAATATAATTAGTTTTTATTATTATTATTAATAACAATTTTTGAAATGGGTCCAACAATTCTCAGACACCCTATATATTAAAGACTAAAAAGTAGAAAAAAATACAATAAAAGAGTTTTCAAAATCATACTTTTATTAGTGTACTTTAAAGCAGAAAATAATTCTTTCATTAAAAATTTAGGGTGAAATACAAAAGGTAAAGGCTTAAGGCTCTGAAAACTGTACGATAAGGAAATTTATCAATAATGAATATCATAAAAAAGAAAATTCTTAAACACTTGTTAAATATGATGAATGTGATTAAAATTCCAATTTACTTAGCATTTTCCGAGCATTTATATCAGCCTCTCACTCTACTCCGATTTTTGCTTCGCCCTCCAGGTTCTTGATAAAAAAAAAAGATATTTTCTACTTTTAATACTGTAATAAAAGCGTGGGATTTTTTTTCTATTTTTAATATTATTTCATATTCATAAAAAAGTTAAACATTAACTCTTTTCTTTCCAATATTCTTCTCAACGTCAATCGTTAGTAAAAAAAAAGAAAGAAAGAAAGAAAAAAACTCAAATCGATAGTACGCGGGAAACTACGCAGCATATCATTACTCTAAGTTAAATAGTCCTATAGATTTATAGATTATGATCTTATTGCTTTCAAATATAGATTACTAGGGAGCTCTGCCCCCTCCTCGCTAAAGTTCGCCAACCCCCAGGAGGATTGCGTTGCAATTCTTCCAAGTTTGCTACGCAAATCCTGCTCGCTTCGCTCGCTACAATGAAGACACTGCGTGTCCTAGCACAATTATTGTAAAATCTTAATATATATATGAATCAGCTTTATTTTGCTTCTGATGCTTTAACTTAAATCAGCACAGGATAAAATTCTTTAGCCTCAAAAAAGAGATTTTCCTTCAAATAAAACTTATAAAGAAAATTATGAAAGTGCATAAACAAATAAATAAATAAGAGTTGCAAAATTAAAACAAATATAATTATTCTAAAAATTAATTCTAAAAACAAATTAGATTTAATATTATTATTAAAGAAATTGTGGTATGACATCTTAGCATTATGAACGTAAAAAAGACAATATTATGAATAAATAAAAATCTTAAGCTGATTTCCTTTCAATACTTTCACCTTAATCAAGAAGAAATAAATTTTTTTGGCCCTGAACCTTAGCCTACCTTATTTGCAGGTACGATGAGTTCGAATAAAACGTTATTTGTAGGCACTGGGCGATCGAATAGAACGTTATTTGCAGGTACTGTGCATTTGAATAAAACGTTATTTTATTTGTATGTACTGCACGGGAGATGAAACGTTAATTGCAGGTGCAGTAGTAACGGATAAAATGTTATTTACAGGTATTTTCCATTCTGTTAACTTATACATTCGTGTTTTCTTGATGACACTACACTATTTTAATTATTTTAGAATGTTATTATCAGTTAATTGATTAACTTATTTTATGCCAGTGGCGCCATCTACTTATGAGTTTAAGAAGAAATTGTTAAAAAAATTCATATTTATAATAATGAATTCTAATTTAAAAACTAAAATGTAGAATATAATTAAAATAAAAAAATTACTTTTTAGTTCACTAATAAAACGGTGTTTTTAAGAACAGTTTTTATTCTTTTCTTAATTTAGAACACTTGTAAATTTGAGAGGTGGAATTTGAATTAGAAGTTATTTTAAATTTATCGGATAATATACCATGTTTGGAAAAAGGAATAAAATCTAGTAAAAAATTTATTTTCCCATAAGTCTTAGGAAAATATTATCTCAAACTATCCAAAATATTAGTCATGCTGCAAAAAGGATGGAGGGAAAAAAATGCTTAGGAATATGTAAGAAAAATGTGTACAGATTTTTTGAAAGTTTTTAATTTTCAAGGATTAAAAATAAATCGATTAAGGTGACGCTAAAATGATGAGATAATTATGGGAGGCAGAAGACGGTAATAATGGCGAGTGAAAACACTCGGAGAAAAAATTTGTCACCCAGGGACCGAACCATGGAACACTGAATTGCAAGAGCAATGCCTTAATAACTGTTCTATGGGAACGCACGGTCGAAGGTGAAACAAGGGTTTTTCTTATTTCAACTGTCATTTATATCTTAGTTTGGTATTTTAAAGGTTGCTGAATTTTAGATTGAAGGGAAGGTTTGATAAAATTTATTTGCAAGTTTTTGATTTTACCTTTTTTTTTTAGAAAACCCCCAGTCGCTGACTTAAGCTATTTTGACTTTGACCTGAACGTTTTCTGACTCTCATAAGCCATCTCCTTCATTTCTAACTGACTTCTTTTGAATCATTTCATCCAAAGTTTCATTATATTGTAAGAAATATTGTGAACTCTACGTCTTAAACTCATTTTTTGCGAGAAAAAGTTATTTGACACCACAACAAATATAGTAACTGGCTATTCCTATGAAATTATGCCTAACATGGCGTAGGCTTCCGGTTTTGTTTGGTAACAAACGTTGCCATCGACAAAAGAGTAATTAACCCCCTTTTTCCGTCACGTCCTTTTCCGCCTTAGCGTTTTGTATATATAGAAGATGATCCTTTTGTACAGTAGAACCCCGGGAATCCCAACTAACTGGGTCTGACCTCTGTTTGGATTCCGAGGAATTCGAATTATCCGGGAAATTCGGTAAAATACTCTTGATATACCAAATGCAGTAGAGTATTGACTCTGGGTGCTCTGTGAAAGAAAGAGAAAGGAAAGAGCACGTTTCGCACGGTACAGTGGCAAACAAGTTGAGGGTAAAAAGAAGATATATGAGTTTGTTTCTACTAAGTAAGGTGCTGTATTCATTCTTCAGGGCCACTTCAAATACTTCTTTTAAAGTAGGAATAAACATTATCTTTGTTTCTGTTTCGTAATTGTTATTTTCCCTTCATTTTTCAGTAAAAGTTTTTCAGATTACCGGGATTCGAGTTTCCAGGGTTCTACTGTATTAAGAAGTAATTGATAAATTTTAAGAGAATTTAGTTTCTAGATATTCTGTGTAGCGATACTCTGTATTTAAAACGAAATTTGTTTGATTTCATGGCATTTTTTCTATAGTTCTAAGATGTATAGCAAGACATATTACATCATTCAGCGGTGAAGTGGTCATTCGTAGCTTTAAACGAACTTTCGACTGGAATTATCATTGAATGTAAATATACCGAAGTCTATTGAAGTATTTGTGTCAGACTGGACCATTGTTTTCGATCTGTTTGTAAGTTACGCAATGATTGGATCTCATAATTTTAAATATCCATCAGAAGATGATTGGTCATGAATTTGATTAAATAATTACGATTTTTTTGAAGATAAGAAGAATGAACAATGTTCTTTCCTATTTACATAGAGATAAAAAAAATTATTAAAATAGAGAGAAAATTTCTATGTTTAGTTTTTCTCTGTAATAAATTACCTTTTTTTTTGAAGAACCGAATAAAATTAATTTTGAGGGTTGTTTGAATTAAATTAAATTATTTGGGTTGTTAGATGAACTGTTCGTTTTCAGGCTATATGAGATATGTAAATTAACAATAAAAAAGATGTAACGATCTAGTTCAAGTATAGTTCTAATTTAGAAAGTTACAATATTCCACATATTATCTATAATTAAAATATATCTTCACATTGACATCATCTTAAAACATCGAGCCCTTGTACTGTAAATCAGCCTGGCACAAAGGCCGTTTTATTCAATGGGTTAGCTGGGTTGTAGCCCAGGGCGCCATGGATCCAAGGGCGCCTAAAGATTTTCTATACTGATTTTATTTTATTTTTGATCCAAAAAATTTATTTTTTATAATTTTATAACATAAATAATATAATTTTAAAAACATAACATATAAAATTATATAACATAAATGTTATATAATTTTATATGTTATACTATGTTGTATAATAAATATGTTTTAGTTATTTTATGAACTAGCTATTTTCGTTGAGCCATAGGCTCTCAGATTCCTAGTTACGGTTCTGAGGTGACGCCAAAACATTCTAGCTCAGGGCGCTCAAATTTGTTAAGACGGCCCATGACAGGTAGCCAGAGGGGACTGATCGATATAAGTTTTATAACCGAAGAGAGAAAGCGTTTGCATTTTTAATTTCTCGTTCGTACATACAGTGGCGGGTTTTGACAATATGAGGCCACAGGAGCAAAATTGTTTTGAGGCTCCTCTCCCAACCCAATATCGTAAATTCACCGTAGGCTTAGCATTGCGATGTAAGTCGAATATTTTTTCCCCCCCCCCCCCCCCCAGGGTCTCGAGGTACGAGGCGAGCGCCTCTAGTGCCTGTGCGAAAAACCGCCATTGTGTACATAAAGTATACAAAGAGAAAGTACTGAAAATTACAGGAAATAAAAAAAAAAAATTCTTCCTCGAGATTTGGATGATTTTCACCTTTTTTTACCTCCCTGAATCCGAAAAAAAAAAGAATTATGCCTATTTGAGAACACAACAACTTAATAACGGAACGCTATAGACAAATGAAATTTGGTTTGTGGTCTTAACACTAAAATTGTAGATTTCTTTCGAATTCTGTAAGAAATCCTTCAAAGGCAAGCCTGTCTGTCTGCCCGTCCCGTGCTCATGTTATCATGATAACTCAGAAACTCAACGAATCAGAGTAATGTAATTTTGCGAATGTTATCATATTAGAACTGTAGATGTGTATCAAATTTTCCACCAAATTTGTTCAGTATTGTGCGTCGTAATGATGACTGTCGCATGTTTTCTTCTATTATGGTCGTTTTGTTTCCGTTCCTGGCAACAGGAAGTGAATACCTGAAGTCGTCACCAAAAACTATTGTTTTTCCTCCGAAGTGTGTACTTAACGTTGGAAATGTGATCAGCAATTCCTAGGGCATATTTGGGAGCCATTGAAACTTCATCCTAAATCAAAACAATCCTGTTCTAGATCCCTAAGCAACACAATCCTGTTTCTAGAATGGAGATCGAAGTGCATTGATAATTCATTTTTGATACATCTGAGTTTTTCTTCTTAGTTTCTGATTAACCTCGTTCTTTCCTTACTAAAATAAACTGTTTATTAGTAATCCGGTTGCTGATTATTTCTACGTGATAATATTGTAAATAGCCAAGTCTTAAAGTAAAATCGTATAATAACAAGATTAATAAAAATAATTTTAATGAATAAAGAATGAGTTTGAAAATGTCCCGAGCGAAGTCGGATAATAAAGTTAGTTACCTGCAAGAAGTGGTCAAAGAATTATTTTGACTATGTTTATGCATGTACACGTTCTCGACTGACATTAATGAAAGTCTTTTAAAAGTATTCACAATCTCATTTTTCACTGATAGTTTCACAATTCCTTTTTGATTTCATAATCTTATTATCTTCCCGTGATAACTGAATGTATTTTCTGAAGAAAATCAATTTTAAGCCATACAAAATAAATTTTTTAAAAAATTCATTGATGCGGGTTTAAATGTTGTGGCATTATTGCTGTGATTTCCACATTTTTTTTGAAAGTTCATTTTTAATGGAATCAATTCACTTCACATCACAGTCACATGACAAACGTAACTTCGTATGCCATTTAACTCCTCGTTGTCTTCTGCTGTGCTGTGACACCAAGTTCTTCTGTCAGCAAAATGTACAATGGATTGCAAAATCAAGCGGGTCAGGTTCATTTGACGCTCATCACGTGAGTATAAATGGACTCCATTATACCCTCGATAAAATGCGCAAAAATAGATGTATTTTTAATATTAGCCTCCAACATGGGCAACGAGTAGTCATTAAAGGTAATAATTGAAAACGTCATTTTGATGTTCTTATAGGGATTTTTATTGTCTTGAATTGACACCATTTGGACGTATAATACATAGGCACTATCATTTCTGACCACACGTTTTTAAGTGACATTTTTATGCATGCTAGAAAGTAGAGAGGACGTACTTGATTTTTTTTAACATTGGGCTGCTTTAAAACTGAAAGTAAATTAATGATCAGGTCCTTGTCCCACTGACGTGCAGTTCTATTATCTGCTTTTTCAAATTCCCATACACGAATTATTCAAAGTGCGTATTATAGCCGTCAATAATTTATACCTCGGGACTTTGATGAATCTCTACATTTTAGACCTCCCCGAGTCCGAAAAAACATTTTTTTGGAATTCTGTCTGAACATAATAACTCAAAAACGCAACTAGCTAGGACGAAATCTAAAACATCTAAGTTTCTTTCACATTTGGGTCGAAATCCGCTAACGGGAAGTCTATCAGTCCATATGCTTGCTCATGACAGTATAACTCAACCAGCGGGAGTGGTCTCCCCTAAACTTTCTCGTATACTTCTCGAAAAAGGGTCTGTTTCCCTCCCCCCGCGTGGATAAAAAAATTCGAACCTATTGTAACCCAGGATCCAATGACTATCAGAAAATATTTAGGTAAAAAATCAAATTTAAAGAGATGCGTTCCGATTAAATGCGTAACGATTTCTACTCTTTCTTGGCTCAAGGACCTTGGCTCTACCAAGTACGCATGCGCATGGAGAATCGGATGAAAACAAAAGCGCCAAGCAGGAGTCAATATATATCGTGCACAGAAGATTGCGTTATGTACGCATGCGCGTGGAGACAGCGGATTCGTTGGAGATGCGATTATACAGACCAACAGACAGTCAACCCGTCCACGGATTTGGCCCAAATTTTTATACGGACCTACATTCATGACGATAAAACTGTGTACCAAATTTTAGCCATCTAGCCATTCAAGTTTTTGAGTTATAGTGTTCGCATGACTTCGGACATACAGACAGACAGACTTCCCGCAGACGGATTTTGTCCAAAATTTGATAGAAACCTACAAATTATGCTTAAAGACCACATACCAAATTTCATCCCCATAGCTCTAATAGTTTTCGAGTTATCGTGTTCACAGACAGACACACACACACAGACACACAGACATAATTCCAAAATTGTGTTTTTCGGATTCAGGGAGGTCTAAAACTGGAGATCCGTCAAAATCTCGAGTTCGAATTTTTTGACGATTACAATACTTTCTCTTCGTATACGAGAAAGTAAAAATGCATCGAGATAGCTGGGAAATTTGGTGGGAAAATGGCGCAAGAATTGTAGATGTGTGCCAAATTTTGGAATCAATCCATCATAGGATTGACTGTTTGTCGTATGCAGTGGCGGCTCGTCAGCTCAGAAACAAGCAGTGCTGCAAAAGTTGTATAGACCTAAGTTGTTGGAAATTTTCTGCTGATTATTTTGTATATAATGATGATGTACTAAAAATTTATAGTTTTTGAGTTATAAGCAAAAATCTGGGAATTTTTTTTTTCATGTTTTTTGGCTATAACTAAAATTCCAACAAAAATTTTTGGTGGCAAACCTCAGATTCGTAATCAGCACCCCAAAAAACATGAAGGAGAAAAAAATTACAACTCCTCCAGAATTTGATTTAAAAAACTACTTAATGACTTGGACTACTGAGAAAAAGCGAAAAAAAAAAGCAACATGAGGAAGTCGAGAGGCTGTGGAAAACGCAGCTCAGAAACATCTAATTTCAGTGGGAGAAAGGGTTGTTTTGTTCTCCCGACTCAGCTCTCCGCGTTGCTCAGCGAGCGAATTTTGATCCTTAGGAGGGGTAAAACTCTATCCATCTCTGGTCTGTATCTCTCTTCATTCCTGATTTATTTTTCGTCTTCCTTTTACGTTTTTTGTTACTTTTTGACATTTCCGTTGATCGTTGAACTCTCAAAGTGGAAAAGTAAGCCAATTAGAATAAAAACGAAAATATAAGCTTTTAAAATAATTTAAGGGGGGACTGCAGCTCCTCGGCCCTAATGGATGAGCCGCCACTGGTCTTAGCCACTAATATACCTCTCTTTCAGCATCTGCATCAGTCGCGAAACGCTTGCAATTTAGACTGCAGCTCTAATGGACAAGCCGCCACTGGTCGTATGTCGATTCATGTGTACGTGAACATGAAAACACATAATCGCAACAAGCTAGATGCATGAATTTTATCATGTGATCTTTACACATAAATTGCAGATCAGTGTAAAATTTCGGTCTCAGTAGATCAAAAGAAGAGATATTGTTCCAAACTGTGCACCCGATTTGCTTCCGTTTAAGACGAAACTAAACCCAAGAGGCGCGTACTGTGGAAGCATATGAGAAAGACGAGGGCAGAACACTCTCGCTGGTTCATGCATTGTATTGATACAATGTATAAATTATCTAATCGTCTAATGAGATCGAAACTTTTATTTTTTGTAAAATTGCATACAATAATAATTATTGCACTGCATTGAAGTAACTGTGTTCAAAATAAATCCCTATTTTAAATCTCGAATTTTCGAACAATAAATAAGTGACCCTAGCTTAAAATTAATTGAAAAGGGCAGAATTTAAGTTTTCCAGAAATCATCACTACGCTGTAAGGGCTGTAAGTTACAGCTGTAGTAATGCACGAACCGTCACTGGTTACATGTTTCATGAGCGGGAAAGAAAAATATTTCCACTTTATCTCATCTATATATATACTAAAAGAAGAAAATATGTGTGATTGTGTGTGTTTGTTCGGTTTTCTTTTTTTTTTTTTTCTTGTTCTTTATGCGCACCCACGCCCGCCGTTGAACTTAAGACTACCAAATTTGACACAGTGATGGATTAGTACAAGAGGGAGCTAACGCCGTTAAAATTATTTTAAATTTCGAATTAGATTTTTATTTATTTAATTAAATAGCGAAAATCAAGCTATTTTCAGACGTTTTTCGCCAATAACTTCTGAAACACTTAAGGTACGAAAATGATTTTTACATCACCTTAAAGAGCAAAAAATTATCTTTTTAATGATATCAATTTAATTGTTGCACAGTTTTTTCTCTAACTGTTATTAACGTTTCAAAACTCATCTTAAACTCAAATTGTAACAACGTTTTTATTGTTATAAAATCAAATTCAAACAAATTTATTGTTTCCTCAAATCCTTTATTCGCGTGTTTTTACCACTGTTAAAGTTAAGAAAATATTGCTTTTTATGGTTAACGTAGATTTCTTACTTTCGTTGTTATTTCGTAGTTCTTCCGTTTTTCATTTAAACGCTCTGAATAAAGTTACAAATTAATCAAACAGGATCGAAATCAGTAATGAAAACATTTCCAAAAAAAGAACGTTTTTTCTTAAACGCTCCCTTTAACATTAAAAATTCATCAACAAAAAGCAAAATCATTGCTTAAAATATTGCTCAAAAAGGAGCATTTCTTTTAACACCCTCCTTTTAATATTAAAAACTAATGGAAAAGGAGCGAAATCATTCAATACAAAAAGGAGCGAAATCGTTCAATACAAAAAGGAGCGAAATTCGCTCCGAATATTTCGCTCCGCGGAAGGATTGTAAAACGCTCCGAAAGGACGATGCACTTTCGAGTACGGAAAGGATCGAAAATTCGCTCCATCGGATCGAATTTCGCTCGTTTGGTTTAAGCGTGTTCGTAGCATGCACTTAACTTCCGTTCTTATTTCGTAGCTTTTCATATGCACTCAAATATCTAATGACGTTAGCGATGTTTCGTTTAAATTTCACAAATTTTTAAATGATCCTAATCAGTAGCAGTTTCGCTGTAACCAAGTTATACAGTATGAGTATATTTGTTCAATTAGAAATGCAACCAGCTAAATGGGAGAACATTGGTGTCGGGTTTTATTACTAGAACTAGCTGCATGGCCCGGCGTTGCACGGGCAATTTTGAATAATGGGATATTCCCGGGCGGAGAGAAGTGAGATCATGTGAGGCCTTGGGATCCATATTTTCATATGCCCGGCTCCGTTTTGTTTTCAACAAATATTGTCACTTACTTTCCCCAACAAATGTAAATATTCTTTCAAATCTAGTCTTTTTATTACTCATTTTCATATGCCCGCCTCCGGTTTATTTTTTTTACACATATTGTCGCTAACGTAAACGTTACGTTTCCCCCAAAACGTAAAAAAATCCTTTCAATCCTATATTGTTTAATTAAAATTTTTTAATCCAACCTTTTAATTACCTTATAGTTAATAACCCAGCGTTTCTCGGAATCCACATTTTTTCATATGACCGCCTCTGTTTTTTTACCTACAAATATTGTCACTAAGCTTCCCCAACAAACGTAAATCTGTTTGGAATCCTCTCTTGGTGGATTAAAACTTTCAGTTCTAGCCTTTTTACTACCTTAAAGCAGTTTGGTTTGAATGAAAATGCGAGAATTCTTTTGCTTATAAATTAAAACAGATTAGCATGATATTTGTTTTGCAAAAGAAAAAATAAAACGAATAATAATGAAAAAACGGATTAAAAATGAATAAATATTTTCCCCCAACAAACGTAAATGTTGCGAAACACCGTACGACAAAAAAAGAAAAATGCAGGAAAACGATTTTTTTTCAATTGTTAATAAATCCAAACACAGAATAACACAGAAGCTCGCTCAAAAAAAAAAACCCAACTTCCGTTAAATAAATTAAAAAATGCAACACCGGATCGGCTCCATTTTTTTTTTCAACAAATATTGTCACTTACTTTCGCCAACAAATGTAAATATTCTTTCAAATCTAGTCTTTTTATTACTAATTTTCATATGCCCGCCTCCGGTTTATTTTCTTACACATATTGTCGCTAACGTAAACGTTACGTTCCCCCCAAAACTTAAAAAATCCTTTGAATCCTGTATTGTTTAATTAAAATTTTTAAATCCAACCTTTTAATTAGCTTATAGTTAATAACCCAGCATTTCTCGGAATCCACATTTTTTCATATGCCCGCCTCTGTTTTTCCCCTACAAATATTGTCACTAAGCTTCCCCAACAAACGTAAATCTGTTTTGAATCCTCTCTTGTTGGATTAAAATTTTCAGTTCTAGCCTTTTTATTACCTTAAAGCAGTTTGGTTTGAATGAAAACGAGAGAATTCTTATGCTTATAAATTAAAACAGATTACCATGATATTTGTTTTGCAAAAGAAAAAATAAAACGAATAATAATGAAAAAAAAACCGGATAAAAATGAATAAATATTTTCCCCCAACAAACGTAATGCTGCGAAACAACGTATGACAAAAAAAAAATGCAGGAAAACGATTTTTTTTCAGTTGTTAATAAATTCAAACACAGAAGATCGCTCAAAAGGAAATACCAACTTCCGTTAAATAAATAGAAAAAAATGCAACACCGGATGCGAAAACTAATAATAGGGGAAAAAAAAGAATCCGCTGTGAATGAATTCACCATTCTGCCAATAGATGGCAGCACGTCAATTCATTCAGCACGTCAATTCATTCATTTTGACGTTTTTAATTAATATCTTTTTAACTAATTGTAATTTCGGATTTTAAATGGCCGAAATGGGTTCCTTGGATTATTCCCCATCTGTTGGTACTTTCTGCGTGCTTCTCCATTCAGCGGTTCGTGAGGAGATAGCCGGACATACATACATACATACATACATACGTTTGTTTACCTTCGAATTTTAATAGGATAGATTGAAGATCTGTTATCGAATTTTGGATCAAATCCATCAATGGGTTG
>BGPR01001243.1:259675-276603 GCA_013235015.1 Araneus ventricosus | reverse complement strand
TTGCATCAAGCGTTTCAATGGATGATGAAAAAGCTGCAGAACAGTAGTATTTCTCTACAGTGTCCTTCCCTCTTGACTTTTAAAGCAAAAGTGTATAGAAGTACCAGGAAGCTTCAGTCACTTTCGTAGAAGTTTAATTTTCATCAAGCATTTCAACGGATGATGAAAAAACTGCAGAAATTCAGAACAGTATTATTTCTCCTCGTGACTTCAAAGCAAAGTCTACATAGTAGTAAGTTGCAAAATTGATTAATGGAAAAAGAAAATAATACTTCATTTAATAACTCCTTTTTTTCACAAGTAACTGAGTGAAACTGAAGAATAGAAAGTAACGTAAAAGATGGGGTTTTAACGTTGGACTACGTTCCTCCCATTGGGGTCTCGGGAAGGAATTTGATTCACACACCAAAACGCCGCAAAAAAAAAGCGAAACAAAAGAGAATCGCGAGTAACAAAGAGAAACAGAGAAGCTTCGAGAAACAAAAGAGTCACACGAATAAAGCAGTCCTACGCCTTTAACATCAGTTTCTGTTTGGAAAAGATAGCCTCCCGTCATTTTTTTTTGTAACTTCTGTTGTTACCCTTTATCTCTAAAATAAGACATTAGTTATGTTTTTAACATATGTAGTTACCGAGATATAGAGGATCTCCCACACAACATTTTTAGGGCTTTTCGGCGTGTGAATCAAATTCCTTCCTGAGACCTCAATGGAGGAACGTAGTCTACTTTAAAATTGAAAATCGGAATTGTAGTTCAGCGACTACTGAACTGTATATAGAAACAAAAGAGTCACGTGAGTAAAGTAGTCCTACGCCTTTAAAATCAGCGGCTGTTTGAAAAAGACATCCTCCCGTCATTTTTTTTTTACTTTCTCGTGTACAAAGTATGCAAGGAGAAAGTATTGTAATCATTAAAAAATTCCACATAGAAATTTTGATGGATCGCCTGTTTCTACACCTCCCTGAGCCCGAAAAACACATTCTGGGAATTATGTCTGTCCGTAGCTTTTTTGTTTGTCTGTGAACACGATAACTTAAACAATGCATTGAGCTAGACGGTTGAAATTTGGTAAGTGGTCTCAACAGCAACACTGTAGATTTCTGTCAAA
This sequence comes from Araneus ventricosus, assembly GCA_013235015.1. Classification (NCBI taxonomy): domain Eukaryota; kingdom Metazoa; phylum Arthropoda; class Arachnida; order Araneae; family Araneidae; genus Araneus; species Araneus ventricosus. The sequence continues at coordinate 275,494 of BGPR01001243.1, read as the reverse complement.
TTTTGGCCGAAATCCGTCAACTGCAGGTCTGTCTCTCTGTCTGCCTGTCTGTGAGCCTGTGAAATCGATAAATGAAATGCCTACAGAGGTAGATGGATAAACTTTGGTACGGAGATTCTGTCATCAGAATCGTAGATGTGTATCAAATTTTTGACCCAATCCATCAACGGATTGACCGTCTGTCGGTCTGTGTATTCGCGTGTATGTGGCCGCGGTACTTGAAAAACTTCATGACTCGGATAAATGGACTCTGGCTTGTGGTCATGAGACCAAATTTTTTTATCTGTATCAATATTTGGTTTCAATCAGTAGAAATGATGAAGTAAAAAATGTATACTTGGTTTTCTTTACTATACAGCGTGTACACAAATGAAGTCACTCATTTCAAAAATTAATAAAACAAAAACCAAAAATGTTGGAACTACGATTTTTTTTAAAAAATGAGAGCGCATCTCAAAAAGTTTTTTTTTCATCATGCCATTTCGTGGTTTAGGGTAGTGGTCAGAAAACCGATGCTCGCGAGCCACATGCGGCTCTTTAGCCACTTGAGTGCGGCTCTACTACGAATCGATTTCGACTACGTACGATTATTATGATATCTATCTTTATTAAACTTTAGTAGCTACAGTCGGATCTCTGTTTAACGAAGTCGCAAAATCCCGAAAAAAAGTTCGTTATATGGAAAATTCGTTAAATGGAGTAAAATTAATAAATTTCGTTAAATAATAATAAATCTTTTTAAAATACTTTAAACTAGACAAAACAAATTTTAAATTCATAAACACTAAATATTATTAAAAGAATAATTAATCACACCTTTATTTTGTAAATTAATATCTATTTGTTTTATATATTTTATCAATCAGAAAGAAATCTGCAAGGAAAACAATGATAAAACAAAACATTGTCCGGGTATACAGTGTATTTCCAATTTTAAAAAATAATTTTATATTAAAATTAATGAATTTTAGTATTTCATCATACAAAGTTTGTTGATTTCTGCATAATGATAATTTCCATCTTCATCATCTTCGTCTTCATCGCAATTCATTGCTGTATTGTTTTTATTTTTCACACTGTCCACTTCAAAACTGCCTCATCCACATCTTCATTGACACATGCTTTTAAACGTTTTGAACAAGAATTCGATGAATCATAATTTTGTATCTTATTACGATTTTTTTATTATGGTTGATAAGCTGTTTGGAGGAATACCAAATTTTAAAGCAATATCCTTTTTTTCACGCCTTTATCCACCTCATGAAGAATTAAATCTCTTTCTTTGATGCTCAAGCACTTTCGCTTTGACATTTTCCAGCTTCAAGGTCATTGATCACCATAAAATGTGTTAAAAGAAAGAATGAGTTTGAAATGTTTAGAAATATTTTGAGAAACAGGGGGGAAAAAATATTGGATCACAAGAAAAAGTTCGTTAAATAGAGAATGCACTTCGCTATTTGGAGGTTATTTTACGAAGAAATTCACAAAATGCTCTTGGTTCCAAGAAAAAGTTCGAAAAATAGAGAAATTCGCAAAACAGAAGTTCGTTAAATAGAGGTCCGACTGTATTTTAAACCGGCAACAAGAAAAAAACGTGTTTCTTGAAAAGAATTGGCCCTCAAAAAGAAATCATCGCTGTACTCCTGATGTGTGGCTCTTTTGACTAATGAGTTTGCCGATCACAGGTCTAGGGGGTCGTAAATAACTGGAAATCAAAAATTTGTTTAGAGCCTTTATCTGAGAAAATATTAAAACTGTAAAAAAACAAAAGCATGTGTTTGTAGGGAATGTTATGATCTTTAATTTGTTAATTCACATGTAGTGTGAAAACTTAAGAGTTTTCGTGATATTCAAGAAAAACTGAAAAAAGAAACCAGAAAACACGCATCGGCTTCTGCTGAGCGGTAGCCAATGCGTACGGAATTTTCTCGCTGTAACAAATTTAGAACGCCGTAACGCCGCGTTACCTATTTCAAAAAAAAATACTTTTTCAGGTGAGCTGTTATTTAAAATAAAACAGTAGTTCCAACATTTTTAGTTTTTTTAAATTAATTTTTTAAATGAGTCACTTCATTTATGCACACCCTGTACAACTATGATATCATATATAACCCTGTACACCCCATACATGAAAGTCGAAGAGGGGGGGGGGACGAACAAACAGAGTTCCCGTTGAAAGATTTCGTCCAAAATTTGGTAGAAAACTACAATTTTGGAATTAAGGCCACTACCAACATTTAATCGCATGCTTTTTGAATTTTTAAGTTATCAGACAGACAGACACAGTTACAATTTTTTTTTTTATGAGAGTCAGGGATGCCCGAAACGTATAAATTCCTCAAAATCCCGAGGTTGAAGTTCCGGACAATCATAGCAATTTCTTACCGTCTACAAAGTACACGAGAAAGTAAAAATAATGCGTAATAAAATATTTAAATGTGTGTAATTAAAGTCGATTGCAACGGAACACCTACTGACGAAAAATAATGTCACCTATAGATCAGAAAATCTAATTGTGTTTTCAGCAATCGTCAGAGAGCATCTATAATTTTGTGCAATGAGTCGCAAATTACATTTGTTTGTAAACTCACTTTACAAATGTGTTTAATGTTTATTACAAAATTATCTGTTCATATTTTTAAAATATAATTCAGAATATTGAGGGAAGAAATAGTTTTATTATGTGCCATTTTTGTATTACTTAATTAAAGTAATATTACTAATATAATAGCCCAGATCTGTATCTCGGTAACGCTCTATGTCGCCAACAATGAAACTCGCGCCATAGCACTGCGAGACGTTAAACAGCATTATTTCATTGTAGAGAATCTAAATTTCAGTAATTTTAAATTTAAAAGAGTAATTGTCGTTCTAATTTCAAATTTAATAGCTCTAAAATAGTGAAATAAAATTTGCTATCGATTGATATAAAATTTATTTAGCTATGATCAATAGTACCCGAGAAATTTTAAATTATAGTAATCATATATTTCAAATTAATTTCCGTTTTTTAATAGAAACTAGTAAATTACGCCAATGGTATATCAAGCGCGTGATATTGTTTGGATGCCACGATGTAGTAATATGTAAAAAAAATATTTCCTGTCATAAAACATATGTTTATTTTGTTTTCAATCAATGTTAAACATTTATCTAGCATATATATCTATTTAAACGCGTCAAATTTGACGGGAAACCTCTCGAAGATAATTTAGAATCGGAAAAATTAAAGAAAAACAATAAATGAAATATTTTAGAACATGTTTTATAAATGAATAAGACTAGAAGTCGTTAGGCAAAAACAGGGTAATTTGCTTAATAATTTCCTGCAAGTAATAATTCGAAATGAGATTTCGCAAAAATATTACAAAAAAAATATCGTTCTCATGCCCATATGATCGAAATGATTGTGTATTTGTTTGTCGAATTTTCATGTTCCAAACATATAAATTCATTAACATGAGTTCTTTAATCCTTTTTCAAGGAACATGAAATTGAAAATATTTAAATACCAGTAAATAAATAAATAATGTTAAAAATAACGGTCTCATTAAAATATTCAGTTTCTATTTACTGATTTTATCTAAAAATGTCTTTCTTCAGGTATCAGGAACTTTTTATCTTTCATGAGATCAAATGTTACAATAATATTGTTTTTATAATCCCATCGATAAATTGATTGTCGATATTATCGTCGTGTCTAAAAATAAAGAACTTCCGTTTGAAATTGCGGTAACGATTCCTTAACTATTCGGAATCTTTGAAGGAATTTTCTGTAGATAAAATTTTAATCGTTTCCTCATTGTGTAATAAGGATATGATTACAAAAAGTTTTGTTCATCTGATAATCAGCTTTAATGATGTATGAGAAATTCCGGTGTGATTCATTTTTCCGATCTCACGAAGTATTTAAGAAGTATTTTCTTATTTAACAGCCAAACGATCTTTACATTTATCGATTAAACGATTTATTTAATTGTCATTTTATTTTCCTACTTCCTACAAGTTGTGTAAACTCGTATTAATCCGTGTAATAGAAGAATCAAGGAATTGGCTGAAATTCGATATACCCTGCGATCGAACGATTTCTTTTTAAAATTCGATGCCCTTTGTATCGAAAGCAATGTAAGTAAACGGAAACCAAGAATAAATTTAAACAATAATTTTAACAATTCGATTACACCATTTTGCTAAAAGCGCGTGGACTTTTATGCTTTTTCTCATGCTATTTGTCAATATTCCAATTGCTATTTTTAATATTGTATAGTATTTTTTAAATACAATGCTTAATAAAATTTTAGCAAACACATTCAGTGATTAATTGCACCTATTTGCAAAATAAAGGTTAAGTATACACAATATAAGGCAACTAAAAAATTAAGGATTTATTGTAATGTTACGCGAATGATTCAGAAAACCAATAAAATAAATTTACAATACATATAATAAAGCAAAGTGCAATTTTTATTACTACTATTTCTGATTTCGATAGAATATATGCAGACTGATTAAAAATTCAAAAAAAGAAAGAAAAATATGGTTATACTTTGTGCATTGATTTGGAGTACAAGGGGAATGAAACTGATATATATCAGAGAATCCTAGTTTTTCTCTAGACCCTTCCTCCAAATATTTTGATGTCTTTAGCTGTAGTAGTATATACAAATAAGCCAAAAGTTAGGTTTATTTACAGGCATTGTGCCTACGGATAAGACGATAAGGTACAGGGAATTTGATAATCTCATCCTTTGATCAATTAAGACAACTCAATTTTACTGAAAGCGTTCGGAAAAATCTTTCCTGCGAGAAATATATTCATGACACGAAATTCGCCAATTAGGGAAACTGTCACTTTTGTCGTAGTCCATAAATTTCCTTACTTCAAAATCGTCTGCATCTATAAAAATTATTATTTATTAAATTTAAAAAAATAATAAAAATTGCAGGGGATTGAAATTGGTATCATTGGAAAGGTAAAAGTTTGAATTTTAAATTGGTTTAAAAATATATGTTGTGGAAAAATTTGCTCCAAAGTTACCTTGGAAAAACGGCAAAATTTCGGCTAAATTTCAATTAACTCAATGCTTAATTAACTTTTACGCTTCGAAAAGTTGGCAGTATTCTTTCTCTCATCCTAATATTAAGCCATTGTGGGTATGTGTGGCTATGTTCCACATCTTCTTCTAAACCATTCGCCCGATTTCAACCAAATTTTGCACACTTATTATTAAAGACAAGAGGAAAATACCTGTTAACTTTTCAAAGTGCAAAAGTTAATTAAACAGTCAGTTAATTCGAAATCAACCGAAATGGTTTTTCCACTTTAACTTCGGAACAAATTATCCCACAAAAATATTTTTATATCATCTTAAAGTTCGAAAGTTTATCTTTCCAATGATACCAATTTTCTGATTGTGAAATGTTTCCTCCAATTTTTATTAATTTTTCAAAATTTAATATATACTTAATTACATGCAGACGATATTTAAATATGGCAAATTTATAGATTCTCCGTTGCTATACAACGGTTAGACTTAATTATATTCTGATCTTTTTTGTTTATTTATAAAAATGTTTTATATAAGAAGAGAAAGATTACTTACAACTTTTAAAAGCCCGAAAGTTAATTAAAATTTCAGTTAATTGGAAATTAAGAGGATTTTTGCGTTTTCCGTGATATTTTTCGAAAATATGTATTTACTCACCAAAACTATTTTTACACCATATTAAAGTTAAATAGATTTTTATGACATAAGTTTCATTTTCATTCAATTCTTTGCCCTCATTTTAATAATTTTTCAAAGATTAAATTGTGAATAAAATTCAGAATTTGTAATACTTTTTTCTATTGATGAAAAAAAAAGAATACATAAAAAGAACTTTTGTTAGAACACATCAACTGAATTCTGGAAAAAGACTAAAAGAAAGTTTTAGAAGAAGGCGATACATAATTTATACATATTCTTATTTATTTTATTATTTTTTAATTCATATTTATTTTAACGCCATTTATTAATGAAAAATCTTAATTAATTCTAATTGATTGTTTCAAAACATCTGTTAAAACCTTTTTTATACGACAAGATTTATACACAACATTTGAAATATTTATGCAACAAATATTAATAACTTATGAAGAAAATTAGCTGTCGGCGGTTTTAAAAAATCGTCTGGTTCTATTGATATCCTCATTTTAATTTAAAAAAACATTTCAGGCGATAAAGGAATTTTGTGTAATATTATTTTCTATACAAAAGTAGTTTTCACATCAAAAATATTAGACATGAAAGTTTTTTAATCCCGAGCAACGCCGGGCATAACAGAATAATAAGTGTGCAAAGTTTGGTTGAAATCCGTCCAGTGGTTTAGGAGGAGATGTGGAACATTACATACCCACAATGACTTTTATTTATATTAAGATTAATAAGAAATGTATAATGAGTATATTATGCCGTATAATGTAGTTTAACCATTTAAGGAGTGCATTCAAAGTTTCTCAAATTATATGTGGTATTTCACTAATTTTTACTGGAAATTGTTTTAATTTATTTATAAAATCTTATTTTTTACTTACATTTCGGTCATCGATATATAATATTATACATATTATAGCTGTGATGTTAAAAATAGTACAAACACAAAGCACATCCTATAAATACATCGATCAATACTTTTTTAAAAGTAGAAGTTGTTTTAGAAGTTGTAATGTAGGCAGAATTAATGAGAGAGAAAAAGAATGCCACAAAATGGCTATATCAAGAAAGGTGAGAAAAATACAAAAAAAATGAAGCGAATCATTTATCGAGACAAAAGCGAAACAAAAAAGATAGAGGACTGATGGAATAAAGAAGAAAAAATACATCAACTCGGAAGAGAGAATGACAGCTGTAATGTTTTGCTTGAAATGGCGCCAAACAGCTGGTAGCTAATATGAAGCAAATAACTTCCTCAAAACATCGGTAAATACTCGGGTGTTGAAAAAAAGAACTTCTCAAGTAACAGGTTATCAAACGGCCATTTAAGTGGAACAATTCGAAGGAAGTAATTAAAAGGAAGAGTATTAGCTATAAGTGTGTAAAATAAGACATTATGGTTGTCACATTTACACATACATTATACCTGAATCAAACATTTATTTTTAAAAGGATCGTTCTATTTCTTTAAATGTACTTCTTAAAAGCTGCTTCACTTATTGTATCCCAAGCAGGTGTTATTATAGAGTAAATTTATGTAAAGCAATTGAGTTACAAACGTTCTTTCAAAAGTATGATTGCCGAATTTGTACATAAAAATAAAATAAAAAAGTTTTACAAAGAACGTTTCTATTGGTTTACTAAACTGTAGAAAAAAATTCATTTTTATCAAAAGTAAGATAGTCGAAGCTGAAATAGTAAGAAAATGAGTAGCTAATAGAAATGTAAATTGGAATTTTAATCAATTTCATAATTTACTTTAATTTTTAATGAATGCTGGAGTATTTTCTTTATTTTGATATTTGATTGATTGATATTATTTCGTTGTAGTTTAATTTCTTTATCATTTTGTTTACAGCATTTCAAGCTTCTACGATTTTTACTTTGACCTCCAAGTTTTGTTTGCACCATATGTTTGGTGCAGCATACTCAAAAATGGTTTTTGCGCCGGTAAACTCCATTAAACCAAACCAAATTTTGATAAAAAAAAAATTATTTTCTACATTTCCGTATTTTAATAAAAGAGTTCTTCATAAAACTTTATTTTATCATTCTTATTTTCTACCTTTCAAGCTTTAATATTTTTCACAATTCATTGTTATAATTGTTATTGTTGTTCATGGTTTTGGTAATCAAATATCCTTAAATTTACTACAAAATAGTACCGCATTGAATCGAAATGAAATAAAAGATTAATTCATAATTAAGTTTTGAAAAATTGAAATATTTTATTGTCGTCCAGAATACACAACTGTACAGAAATTCAGATAAAATAAAAAATGGATTTTTAAAAAAGTTCATCTTTACAAACATGAAAAAGATCATATTAAAATAAAGCATGTAAATCGGGCCGATGTCGAAATTTATCGATTTTTGGAATGGAGCTATTTCAAGAGGCTGTACTGTATTTCCAACATTAGTTGAATTATGGCGAGTCTTCTTTGCAAAAACAACACATTTATTGACGATTTCCACAGAACATAGACATTTTTTCAATAAAAATATTTTCACAACTTTCTACAGTTCCACACACATTCAAATTATTGACATCGAATTTTTCTTCGACAATTTTTCTCTTCCGCGTTGCTAGGCAACGTTCATAAAAGACAAATATGGCGTTGCTACTCTATTTTTATTACTTTCTGAAATAAATTAGCGCCAAACGATTTTTTAAATAATTTATTTTATGGCCAAATGATTTGTTTATTGAATTGATTCCTTTTTCAAAAATATTTTAATAATAGTCTCGGAATGGATAATTTTACAAATATATATGTATATTTTATTAGTTACAAATACCATAAGGCAAATGTCACTGTTGGTGTTTTTTAACACCTAAACTTTTCTCTGTCTTTTGCTGTGCTGTGCTGTGATACTAAAAGGAGCTAATGCCAGATGTGCAATAGATTGCAAAATTAAATTGAAGTGGCCTGGTGCATTTGCCGTTTCTTATGCCAGCATGAATTTATTCCATATTATCGTCTATTACTTCAAAGGACCCATATCAATAAAACAGACAACATCCACTCTCTTATGTAAAATTAAGTTGAATAAAAAGAGTTCTGAGATATATTTTTGTATTGTTTTTATAATTATATATTTCAATCCATTAAAGCAACTTTTGCTAAAAACAGACATTGATCCTTTTTCTGCCAATTTCCAGAAATAAAGTCGTTACTTTTAACACTACATGAAATGTTACCGATCAAATTGCTATTTTTCAATGGCTTTTCCCATGTGCTATTCCTGATATAAACTGTAAATCGTCTGCTTTTAAACATCTTTAAATGTTCTTTCAGAATTCTGTTAATGGGTTCTGCGAACAGATCTTCGTCTGCTTTCTTATTCGTGATGCATAAATGTTTCTGCATATATGTTAACGTGATGTGTAAATAAATGTTTGTGTTTGTCAGTACTGTAGACACAAAATAAACAGTGCTGGTACGCTCTAAAAGCAGTTCCGGAGCGCCCTAACCGGGGTGACAAAAAGCGCGCTGTTTTAATGACGCGTTTTCACAATTTTTTCTTATTTATTTCTGTTTTAAAAAATCAAACGGTTCCGTTGCGTGTCGACTCCATTACATCTCTGGAGTTTGTGAAACGTAGCGAACCTTTATTGGCCAAACTCAACTTAATATGAAGAAATTAGAGAATACACTCGATACATTTAACTATAAGTTTGTCTTAAAGTTCAGTTTAAAGATAAATTTTTAACAATTCTTAATATTTCTTCTTTTTACACGCAATGCATCATTTCTTCCTCTCTTCAGTTAGTTGCTTTGCCTTTAAATGTCAAGGCACACAGAATTGCCAATAAATAAGAATGCCATCTTAATATTTCTTCTTTTCACACGCCATGTATCATTTCTTGCTCTCTTCAGTTAGCTGCTTTGCCTTCAAATGTCAAGGCACACAGAATTGCAAATAAATAAGAATGCCTTATAAACAAAAATATCGATAGTTCGCAAGAGTATTTCAAGGAAAACTAACGTATCTTTTGATGAGCTCATTTATTGGTTGGTGTATGTAATTTAATGTATGTGTTACCGCTAAAGCCGTTAAAGTGCACATTACCTAGCTAATCTGCAGATTAACTTATTTGCTCCGTTAACGTGCGGAATCAAGAGTTTTCCGCATTTTACCTAGGTAATGCGCACATTAACGGCTTCCATATCGTTAAAGTTCAAGAGTTTGCTTCTCTCATTTCCTTTCCCTACACTTCCCTCTCTCCCTCCACTTTTAGTTATAGTTTTTAATTGATTGATGATTGATTCTATCAACTAATTTGTTGATTGTTTGATTGTATTAACTTGATTATGTTAATATCGAAAAATAAATAAATAACTTTCTGTTAATTTCCTTAATTGTAATAATATTTTAAACCGTTTGATTCTTTCTATTATAGTTTTTTAATTGATTGATGATTGATTCTATCAACTAATTTGTTGATTGTTTGATTGTATTAACTTGATTCTTTAGATATCGAAAAATAAATAAATAACATTATTTTAATTTAAGGGTACAGAAACGTTGCTGTTGTTCCAGCAAAGATCTTATTTTCATTTTAACGAGTGCCTAGTAGGTAATGTGCAGATTATCTAGGTAATTTGCAGATTATCTATGTAATTTAAGAAATGAAACAATTTTCGACACTTTAACGGATCACCCTAGTTAATCTGCAGATTAGATAGGTAATGTTCACATTAACTGATTTCTGCACTTTAGCGGTAACATCTATCCTATTAAAATTCGAAAGTCAACAGATGTATGTATGTCCTTCTATCTTCTCACGAACCACTGAATCCTGAAACTAGCCGTAAGTACCAAAAGATGGAAAACAATCCAAGGAATCCATTTCGACTATTTAAATTCCGAAATTGTAATTAGTTAAAAAGATATTAATTAAAAACGACAAAATGAATGAATTCACGTGCTGCCATCTATTGGCAGCATGGTGAATTCATTCACCGCTGATTCTTTTTTCCCTATTATTAGTTTTCGCATCTGGTGCTGCATTTTTTTATTTATTTAACGGAAGTTGGTATTTCTTTTTGAGCGAGCTTCTGTGTTTGGATTTATTGACAATGGAAAAAAAATCATTTTCATGCTTTTTTTCTTTCTTTTATTGTATTAAAGTGTTTAACTTCGTAACGTTTGTTAGGGAAAGTAAGTGACAATATTTGTTGATTGTAGAGGAAAACGGAGGCGGGGCATATGAAAATATATGGATCCCAAGGTCTCACGTGACCTCACTTCTCTCCGCCCGGGAATATCCTATTATTCGTGATAGCCTGTGCAACGCCGGGCCACACAGCTAGTATATATTAATTAACGTTTCAAACGACAACCGTCTATTTCTTTTGTATTATAACAGCCAAAAACGAACAATATAGCAATGTTTCTAATTAAAATTTATACAAAATATAAACACAGCGCAAGATGTTAGATAACAGACGCATGCGCAGTAGTGCTTATCTTGTGACTGGCGTCACATAAATTGACTTCATTTATATAAATTTGGAGAATAAAAAAGTTTGATAATTATTAGTGAAAAGCTAAATTTAATCGAAATTCTTTTCGTTTTCATTCAGCTAAAAACCACTGAAAAATACCACCCAAAAAATGTTTCTATTATTTCCTCATATTTGTCATTCCTAACAAGTAAACAAAACAAAAAATCACAGTCATACTTGTAAGGAAACATCTCCGGTGAGAAATCTACTTTCTTCGGTCTTTTGTTAGGAGCCGGCCCGAAGTAGGCCAGGGGTGTTAACACGGCAAAAGCAAGGTCGTTTCGAGCTTTACAAATCGTGGAACTCCCCCCTAATCACTTTTCTTTTCTTTCTTCTGGGTTTTTCAAAAGAGTGAGAGAGCTTTTCATTAAAAGAAAGCGAATTATTAAAAGAGATATTGGATGCATTGTGGCGTAAAATCTTAAATTATAGTTCATTCAGAGAATCGTTCGAACGGTGCTAATTATGTGGTGAACGCTTTTTGTTGGCGTCTTTGCTTTCTTCATCATTGGATTCGTTTCTGTGAACTGTACTATCGCGGAGCAATGTCGTTGGCTTTCGGTTGTGCTCTGGTTCGAGTAAAAGTACTTTGATGGAACTAAGTGAAATCCTTTTTCTTTTAAAATTTTGGTAAAATGTGTCGAAAATAGTGTTAAACGTTTGTTCCCTTTTTTTTCTTCCTTTTTTCGTATTGCTCATAAAAGCTTTCATCCTGTTTAGAATCCCCCCCATTTCTTACCCCCATCTCATTTCTTGATTTTTCATTTTTGAATAAACTTAATTTAGTTTAGTTTAGTTACATTCAGTGACGAATCCAGGGGGGCGGGGCTATCGGGCTACAGCCCCCCCCCCCAGAGCCAAGCCAGAATTCTTGATTTTATTTAACATCATTACAACTGTTTTTTCTTAATTTCCCTCTTTTTAAAAAATAATAAAAACATTTCAACATTACTTTCTGGCTTGACAGGGTCGAAAATTTTCCTAATTTTGTAGTCATTCTACTCGTACTTGTAGCTTTGACGCGGTCGAAGACACTTTCTGGCTAGTTATTTCATTGTAATTTTTATTAAATTGTCGAAAGTATTGTCTCTTATGATTCATATTGTCAGGTGAGTCAAGTCTGTAAAGTTAAAGTGTTTTGGTTTACTTTAGCCTTGAGGTTTGACATTCATCACGACGAAACAAAGTTTTTATGACCTCAGCCCCCCCCCCTCAGCCCCGAATCCTAGATTCGCCACTGGTTACATTTACGTATTGTTTTGAAGCAACAAGAGGGCTATTTTGGGTCGTACCTCGTAATTTTGAACCCAGATGACGAGGCTGAATATATATAAATTAAGAATTAGTACAAACAAAATTACAATAAAATTAGTAATACTGTCACGAAGAAAATCAGGAGAGCTTTTTATATAAAAAAATTATTTATGGTCAATGTAAAACAAAGAGAAAACTAAAAAGAAAACGCTCACAATCTCGCTTGAGAGAAAGTGAGAATAATCATAATTCCAAAGAAACTAAAGCACGCGCTAAAATTTATACATTACACAGAAGGTTCTATATCTTTCTATTTTACACATCGTTGCCAATAAAACTGTCATAGCTTAAACAAAAAATAATTAAGTAAACAAGTAGAAAACATTTGGTGCACGTGCATCTAAAAAGTCAGGAAAAGAAGTAAGTAGAGAAGTCATTTTTTTACATTTAAATACGGCAATATCTAATATAAAAAACCCCACAATCTCTTTCTTGTGGCAACCTTTGAGTCCTTAGAATCGCCTGTAGTGGATGATTTTTGTGTCGTTAGATTTGTTAAATTCTCATCACCACTGCAAAATGTTTTGTTGGCATAGCGATCTATGTGGCGATTAAACGATATTAATCTGCACTTCCAAGGGGTTTTTATAGTATAAAACAACGACGACGAAAGGATACTCATGTCGGTGTATTTTGATGATATAGTTTAATGATATAGGCGTTATTGCCGCGACGCGCCTTACATTCGTTAACGATACATTACATTACAACTATAATTTTTTTTACATTGGAGGTGCTGAAGCGCGCGCAACAGTGCCCTCGTGTGTCCAATGTTTCGGCACAATCTAGTTTATAGAAATATAACAGCTACTGAATCTTATATATGTATATTACTTCCCATCACTTGCAAATGCATACTCTTTTTCAGGAACCAGAGGGAGTGGTCTCCCCTAAACTTTCTCGTATACTTTCCCAAAAAGGTTCTGTTTCCCTTCCCCCCGCGTGGATAAAAAAATTCGAACCTACTGTAATCCAGAATCCAATGACTATCAGAAGGTTCCCATTGCAGATTATAGTGATTGTAAAATATTTACGTAAAGAATGAAATTCAAAGAGATGCGAACCGATTTTCCACTCTTACCGTCTCAAGGACAAAGTGGCGTAATCCTTCCTTTATAATCAATACATTGAACAATGATGTATACGCTGCAAAATGTTTAATACAGTTCAAATTCTTTAAGAGGGTAATCCCTTCATAACATGTTTGATAAAGATCAATTATGAAAGCACAATCAAAATTAAATAGGATGTATAGAACCATCATAGCATACTTATAGAAAAATATAGTTCATACAAGCTATAATAATAAAAGACGCCAAATAAACTTCCGTCGCAAGTTAAACAAAGTTAGAACCATGCGTGGTTTGAAGGATCAAAACAAATAAAATCCTCTGCGCATTTTTTTTGCGCAACAGGACCTGGCGAGACGCCCTAAATGCTTGCTCCCTTACAAAATGTCGCCGCCGGAATTGGTTTTTGGCAAACTGCCAAGTTTTCGGAGTGTCCTTTCTTTGCACAGGCATTGTACCAGAACGCATGCGCATGGAGTTGAATAAGTATGCGTTTATACAGACCGACAGACAGTCAGCCTGTTCACGGATTTGGGCCAAAATTTTATACGGACCTACATTCATGACGATAAAACTGTGTACCAAATTTTAGCCATCTAGCTATTCAAGTTTTTGAGTTATAGTGTTCGCATGACTTCGGACATACAGACAGACAGGATTTTGTCCAAAATTTGAAAGAAACCTACAAATTATGTTTCAAGACCACATACCCAATTTCATCACCGTAGCTCTAATAGTTTTCGGGTTATCGTGTTCACAGACATACAGACATAATTCCAAAATTGTGTTTTTCGGACTCAGGGAGGTCTAAACCGTGGAGATCCGTCAAAATCTCGAGTTCGAATTTTTTGACGATTACAACACTTTCTCTTTGTGTACTTCGTATACGAGAAAGTAAAAAAAGGGGGAAAAAGCGAATGCTCATTCATCTTTCTTTTGAAAATGGAATTAGCATTAGCACCTTATAAAAATGTCAAGGAAATTTTGTAAACAGTTATGAATGACTTATGACTAAATTTTGCGCCTGCTTTGAAAAATATATTTATTTTATTTATGATTTTATTACGCCTAAAAGGAGGATTAACCTGTTACGGATGAACGCTATAATTTTTTTTATTTTTTCGTATACAAAGTATAGAAAGAGAAAGTGTTTTAATCGTCAAAAAATTCGAACTATGGATTTGCATGAATCTACACGTTTTAGACTTTCCTATATCTGAAAGACAAAGAAAAAAAAACTATTTTCGGAATTATTTCTCTAGGCCTGCCTGTCTGTGGGCACGATAACTCTAAAAGCAAGACGAATGAAATTTGGTACGTGGAAATTTCTCCAAAATTGCAGATTTTTATCAAATTTTGGACGAAATCATCAACAGAAAGTCTATCTGTGTTCCGCTCGCTTGCACATGAATGCGATAAATCAAAAACACAAAAAGCTAGATGGATGAAATTAAGCGCATAGTTTTATCACTAGAATTGTAGATGTGTATCAAATTTAGATAATACGCGATAAATCAAAACCGCGATAATCTCTTGATTATCGCGTTTGATTTTGATAATGCGATAAATAAAAAACACAAAAAGCTATATGGATGAAATTAAGCGCATAGTTTTATCACTAGAATTGTAGATGTGGAACAAATCTATCGTTTGACCTTTCTGTTCCATGATGCATGAACGCGATATCTCAAAAACCAATAACTTCAATAAATGAAATTTCATGCGTGGTTTTCAGATCAAAGTTGCATAGTTTTTTTCAAATTTTTGGCCCAGTGAAGCAAAAGAAAGATAGCCTCTAAGCTATACTACGAAGCTTAATGGAAAACATGCTTTACTTTGAACGCATACGAGAAAGTCCAATGGAGAAATTCTAGATTTTTTTTTCAAATAACAGTTTTCGAAGTTATCACCAAAATAAATGAAAATAACGAAATAGAAAAAAATAACACTGACAACTCGTCATTTGAAAAGTAAATATTTGATACTTTCAGAGGAATTTTATGGATTCCAGTCGATGATCCTTGGCTGCATAACAGCATAAGTATACTTTGTTTTGATCACACATTTATAAACTCTTTCATTTAACTTGACTTGTTTCGTGCTTGTAAAGATGAAATTTGGAATCGATTTTTCACCCTAGCCTTGATGAACTAGAGTTTTGAAATTATTTACAATTCTGTGCTCTCGATAACAATACATCGTTTTAATATTTTCAGAATTTAGTTATCA
>BGPR01001243.1:176530-259665 GCA_013235015.1 Araneus ventricosus | reverse complement strand
TCTCGATAACAATACATCGTTTTAATATTTTCAGAATTTAGTTATCAGTTAATAGATTAATATAATTAAATTTTGATTTCATACTATTTGCGCCACCTGGTAGTCAATTCGAGAAACAATTTATTTCAAGATATCATAAAATTTATGATAATAAATAATAAATTAACCATTTTAGTGCCAACGACGATGTATATTTGCATATGCGATGGCGCCTTACTATTCGCGTCGCGAGAGGAATTTATCTCAAAATAAATTTATAGAACGCTATAAATAGTTATTAATAAATTAGATTTATAAATAATATTCGATTTTTCTGCTTTTCATAATGTTTTATATTTTGGTTATTCGTATGATTTATAAAAATTATTGAAATATGATTGGCATTAATTTATTTTTGCTTTGTTTCATAATACGCTCCTTTCTTAATTAATTGTAAACATCATTCTTAATTTGTTTTTTATGAGCTTTTCCCCAAATCTTAGCAAATTCGTCAATTCGTCCGGCATTTTTGGCATAGGTACGATACTTTCGGTCGACACTAAAAGGGTTAAAGATTAAACAATAGAAGACTATTAGGATAAAGAGATTCTACTCTTCAGCACATTAATAAAAGTATACTTTTCAAAACTGTTCTTATTAAATTTAAAAGTCATATCCTTACGTGGAAAGGTAGAGAAAGTCATGAAGAGAGCGATCTGACCCTGTAAACGGTTTAAGACGAATAAATATACCTAAATATATGTCACTGCAGAAAATATGCGATTAGATCGCTGTAAAAGATACGTTTCTCCAATGGTTCCGCGCTTGGCTACAACTCTAAAACAAACCAACTATGCATGAACTTTTATAGTTGTGGCATTGCTTTCCTACTTAATTTTACTCTAAAACGCTTTGTTAATTATCTAGGACCTGTCCTTCCAACCTTCAGTCCCTTGATTAACCTTTATATTTTTGCGTACCCCCCGCCCCCACACTGTCACATTCCCCCACCGACCATCCGTCTATGCAAAGAAATTTTTATTAATAATATTAAGGGCTTAGGTAAGCTTAAGAGTCAAATGACTCGAATTAATAACATTTGCAGGACTTATTTTTTATCTTGCGTATTATTGTATTTTTAACGATAGAGAGTATCAGTCCAACGCCAAAACAAATTAAATCAGTATTGTAATAATATCGCATTAACTTGCAAGGATGGCTGAAAATTACGCTCTGTAGTAATCAACTTTTCAAGTGATATAGTTATTAAATAACAAGTATTATCTTGTGGAAACAAAATTCTGTGACTTTTTAATTCTTTATGTTTCTTGTTCCCGCCATTACCAACTTTGATTTCGTGTACCCCCAAGGGTATGCGTACCATAGGTTGGGAACATCTGGTCTAGGATGATTTTAACACGATGATGGTTATAGGCTAACATACTATCTATAATTGCGACATGCAAAAATCGTTTAAAACTCTCTGGAGGGAAAACCTTTGTACATAGAGCTACCTAATTCGGCACCTAATTACTTCTTATATAGTTGGCTCTCACAAAGAAAGGGATTTTTAATAAATTTTGATATTTTTCCTCAATAACTCCATAGCAGCATATTATCGCACAAAAACCATTTTTATACCCCTTTATAATATAAAAAATTTGCTTCTCATTGATACCAATTTTATTTCCGCACAATGCTTTTTCTAATTTTCAAAAACATTTTTAAAATTTTACTGAGTCTATTTTACAAAAATACATTTCATTATTTTAGCTACTTTGATGATACGCATGCGCGTTGCGGCGACATTGATTACCTTTTTGTGTGCACGCTATCGTTGTTATATAATTAAGAATAAATTTTTAAAAATGAGATAAAGACAAACGAATAAAGCCTGAAACATTTTCATCCTACGATGTTTCGGACTAGAGATTGGAATCCCTTATAATTTTTTTTACTCAATATCAGATCTGCCATTTTATGTGTGCTTCTGTTGAATATAAAAACTTAAGATAAAATCCGAATCATAAACCAGTTATGAATTTTAAAGTGTTTAAAGATAACAGCGTCTCTCGCCAAAGTCTGTGTTTCAGTTTAAAGAAACGTTCCATTGTTTAGCAACGGATTCGGAAACTCTCCGTGCGTTTGCACATGCGCCGGGAGGAGTTATTTTCCTCAAAATGGGGGGGGGGGGCGTGAAGAATGGAAGGGTGATGTTTAGATTTTCCTGAGCGTGATCTAACAAAGAACTCCGGAAATGCGCTCATATGACTCATTGCCTCATACCCTTTTCCGGTGTAAAATCGTCCAAAAGTCGCAGTCTTGGAATCCGTTGCTGAACAGAAATGTTGCATGTAAAGTAAGGTTGCCATACGTCCCGTATATACGGGATTGTCACCGTATTTCACTACTCAGTCCCGCATTATTATTTGTCCCGTTTTCTCCTTAAATTCAGTCAATAGGGACAATTGAAGCAATTTCGATTTGCCGTTGTAATTTTAAAATGACTTGCGCCCAATTTTATAATTATCTGAACGAAGAAAATGAGATAATTAATAAAGTAAAATTAGCTTTAAAATATGACTAGGTTAAAAAGGATTAGCCTTGCATCTTTTTAATTGTCTTATTAATTAATTTTTAATTGCTCATTGTATTAGATTGCTTAAAAACTTCATTTATTTTTTTTTATCAGAGTAAAATAAACCATTACCTGCCGACTTTTGTCATGTTTTATTTATTTAGCGCTTAAACGTCCCGTATCAATGCTTGGCAATTATGGCAACCCTAATGTAATGTGCACAATGCATTGTATTCATTCAAACGAGAAGCAGATTATTTTGCCATTAAAATCTATTTTGTCCCATCTAATCAAGTTACGATCACGTTGTGAATTCAGCGGATTTGAAGGTTCTGTGTTATTACATACAGCCAATGTCTGGAATGTTTGCATTCTATTTCCACCTCTCTCACTTGGTTAACTAGTTTCTGGTTTTTCCGAGTTAAAGAAATAAAAAGAAAAGCGTCCTTCAAGGTTAAAGAGTTTTATTATCTTTTTTTTACAAATACCAGTGAATGAATGTATATAAATGTGGGTTTGTTTGAGCATGCTTCGCTAAATGAGATGTACCTTCACAAACACTTCGCATCTAATCAACACAATAAATCGTTCTTCGAAAATGCCATGCAAATTGAAATCGTGCAATATACACCCATATTTAATACTTTGAAAATATCTAGTAAATTTAGCAAGGAAATGAACATATATTATTATTAATTATTAAAATTATCGTTATTAACATTATTAATTATTTTTATTAAAACTATTGATTATTGTTATTAAAATTATCAGTTATTAGTTATTAAAATTATTATATAATGCACAGGCCAAAACAAATCTGGGGTTTGCAGAATGACAAAAGTTTTTTAGTAAAACTGACACGCTGATCACAGAAATGATATTTGTTTTTCTCCATTACCCACAGATTTTTCATAAATCAAAAAGGGGGTGGGGATATTTAATAAAATTAATGTGAAATATTATCGAATAAAATACATTATTAGAATTTAAAATTAATTTCTGAGTCAAATGACAATAATAAATATAAAATACAATACTACGGGAAAAAATTATAAATTAAAACTGTACTGGTACGAAGCTCAAAAACACTTTTGAAATGCAAAAATCTACACAACGTGAGTTAGAAAAATTTAGTGGGCAATTTAAATCTTTCAAAGAAATTGCCGAAGTCTTAGGATCGCAACTTCAAAATAAGAAATTACTTGCTTTCTTAATCGAACAAAAGAATTTACCTGGTATTTTCCTCAAAAAGAAACACCTATATTCTGTATGGATATTCCTGGACTTATTATTAATTTATCTTCCAACGCTGACCATGATCCATCGTAATGGAGACTATTGAATCTAGTAACAGAAACTCTTAAAAGTTGTTTAACTGCTTAATGGTAAAGTTCTGCTTCAATTAATGTAACTCATTCAGTAATTATAAAACTATAAAAATTAATAATTATAAAAATTTCATTTTTTTCCTTCTATATCATGAATTTTCGTTACGACTCGAATAACAATTTGGTATCACAAATAAAATTGCAAGTAAATTCAGTCATTCGAAAAAAAAACACGAAGTTCGGCGTTATAATATGCCGTTTCACTCTGCGTAATCACTTAACAATATCGCTGTCTACATCAGTAAACTTCAAGGTTCTGTATTATTTTACAAAGCAAACGCTTGAAACGGTTTCACACTCTATTTCTATCCCTCTTTCTCTTATTCTTAACTAACTTTGCTTTTCTAAAAACAGAAATCATTTATTTGCAAGGTCTGATAGTTCATAAAAGTTAATGAAAAAAATCATGCCCACTTGCACTAACCGATATGGGTCTGAACAGATAATCATTACAACATGTATATATATATATATATTCGATATTTTAAATCATCTTCATTGCATTTGTCTTTCAGCCCAGAATTATTTTAATTGTCTTGTGCTTTTTGAGGGGATAGTGACACATTTTTACGGTTTTCGTATGTCGTTAGCAGAAAAAAGCACTTATTAGTATCATAGGCGAGCTTCTCATTCTGAAGAGCACCTCGCCATGATGTTTTTCAATTTATTAAAATTTTTTTCTTTTTTTTGTCCTATGTTTCTTGTATGTTTTTTTAATTTTTGTCTTTTGTTTATATATATATATATATATATATATGAACGTCTGAATAACTTCTAACTCATTGAAATAGTTTTTTCATTTTTATGACATAGGAGTTCTTCACAAACATTTATCACAGCAAAAAGCAGGGGAAAAAGCAAGTAGATGAAGGTTGGGTGAAATCGGGTAGATAAGACTCGAATACCTGTTATAGCTAAATGATTCGACATAGCGCTTGTCAAATTTTATTAAAACATTCATTCTTTGTCTGAGTACAATATATATTTGAAAAATGTCACAGTTTCATTACCTTTTTTATCAATGATATTTTTATATAAAAAAGACAAATTACCCGCTTTTCGGGTACACATGTTAACGTTATGGGAAATTGGAAAAAAAAATCGATTTTCAGTGGAAAAGTAGCAATCATTTTTATTTTATATGACAATTTAAGAATATTAGCTGCAAAATTCACATGTAAAGAAGTTGTCTTTTTCCTCCGCACCACTGCAGCTTTCGTGGGCCCAGCTAAAACGGTTTCTACATTGGATCCACCCTTTGCACTTATTTAAATTAGAAAATTTACCATTAAAATACAAACAATCAGCGCCTGATGTGTTTTTATCGCCTTAATCGGAGAAATCATCAATACTTTTTCTTGACTAGTAGAGTGTAATTCAGTATCTGTCTGCTAAATAAGAAAAATAATAGCGCCAAAATCAAGGGTACCTGGTTTTACCCAGCTCTTCCTTACATGGGTCTGAAAAGCTAGCGTGGGTCGAATATGCAACGCCTGTGCTCAGTAAGAACACAAATTGACAATATGTGGAAATCTATGAGCAGTAATATCACTAATGAATAATGCCACATATGCGTTTTACCCTTCTGGAGGAAAGAAAGCTTCTGAAGACTATAGAAAATTACCCACGAAACTATTTTTCTTTTAAATATAGTTTTATCACTTGAAGAGAAATTAATTTTTTTGAAGATAAAATTCTGTTCAAATAAACGAATATTAAATATTTAAGGATTAGGTCGGGAACTATTTAAATGTGTCAAATGATGCATCTCGGAGTTTTTTCAGCATGTCAACATAAATTTTATGCTAATCGTTAATGATCTGCTTTTAAACTGTTCCTTTAGTATTCTTACAGAATTTGTTAATGTGTTCTGGCATTTGTTCTTTGTCTGTATTCTTATTCGTGAGGGCAGTATTTATTTGTTGACTATGCTAAAATAACTATGCTTTGTGTTTGCGAAACATAGAGAGCCTTCATTGTCAAACCCGGCTTAAATACATAGAGTAGAGAATTCAGTTATAGAAGCATATTTTACTTCGAAAATTTATATTGTAGAAAGCAAAAATAATAAGTATTTTTTTCCTTCCTGATAGCAAGCATCTTCTCTTTGCAACCGTCATTTGATATGTGGTTCCAGACGTTTATGTTAAGTTGCAGATGGGTTGAATTACAATTAAAAAAGTGTTCTTTTTTTACGATGATTTCATTTTCTGGTGTTGAACTACAGTTTAATTACTCAGTTTCGTACTGCAAGCGTTATAAGAAACGAAATGCAGCTTTTGAAACTAAGTATCAAAATTATTTTTGTTGTCATCCAACTACCTATATATCGGCAAAAAACAAAATGTCATTTAAATATTTTTTCTATAATGAGGTCAATTTAGAATCACATGATAAAGAAAAACGAATTATAGTTGCTACCATATTTGAGCATTTAACATTTCAACAGTGGTGGCCAATTTTCCTGATATTTACAGCTATAGAATATATTAATTATATTTATCCAATCTTCCTCTTAAATGATAATGATTTATAAATAGCCTGATTTTGAAAGATATTAAAACTTGAAAGCCTTCAATATCTTCTTCCTGACATCAAGAGTTCAAAGGTTAATTCTATGCTTTAAAATTCCTTTCCCCGTTTTAACTCCATGAGCGGACGTCAATTTGCATCTGAAGCGCGGAATTTGAAAAAATCCACGAAAACAAAGATTGAAATCTCTGAAAATACTTCCTCGTTTCAGCTAAAAACTCGGAAACTCTTCCTTAAGTATGAAATGTACCGAAGTTCAAAACGGACATTAACAATCGTCCCATTTCGAAAGCCTTGTAGGATGTGGAAAACCTTCGAACATCTTGACAACCCTGTCGCTTTGAAGAGTTCAATGATTTAATCAATTAAGTTCGAAACGGTTTCAATCCATATTGTAAGATTTGCACAATTAAGAAAGCTGAAGCGTTCAGAGCATCGTCTCTCCAATACAACTCCAAAACAATGAGTCATATCGTAGAAAATGTAGCACGTTTCGTAAGCGAACTAACCAGAATTGATGATTTCATCGTTCCAAAAAAGAAGCATTCTTCTTCCAAGTGGCGGTTAGGCTTCATGAAAGGGAAAATAAGTGATGATCTCATTTGCTTGATAGAATAATAACAGGGTTTCCATCGTTTTCGAGCTTTATTAACGCGTCTGACTGCCCCATTAACTAAATTCACTGCTACAATGGTTTAGTAGTCCTTGAGTGTATAAGACATGACATTTTAATAAGGCTTATGGAAGCGTGAATTGTTAATACCCCGAACTGATAATGATGGAATCATTAACAATTAGAATATGTGAGGTGCGGTTGAGAAAATGATGACAAGTTGAGTTAGCGAACAAGGAAAATAATTATCTTTATTGCATAGCAAACATGAATCATAAGTTTATAATTATCGTATAAGAACAGAAACCGATTAAAACAATCATAGATAATTGTTTCAAATTCACAGTGCCCCTCAAATGATTCCAAGAGATAGAGAAAACTTAATTTATGGAGTAGAAATGATGTTGAAAAAAATTACGAAACACATAAGGGATCGTCACGCCAATGAAGGTAAGTCATTAATGATGTTAAAGCCCGGCGTTGCCTCATCTTTTTCTGATCAAAACCATAAGGGAAAGGAGAACAGGAACAATATTACATAAATGATATAAAGTTTTATTATTATTATAGTGCCAAATTTAAAAAATAAAACTTCTACACCTTCTTCTTTTCCTCACTCTTTAGATGCACATGAACAATAGCTTTTTCCTTCTTTTTTAATAAGTTTGCATTAAGTTATAAAAAATTTATTGGCAACATTGTCAACGCCGTCACATGGAAAAAGTAACTGAACATGTCATCTGTGACGTTAACTGCCCGTTATAATGTAGGACGTGCTTGCCATCTGACATCTTAATGCTAAGCTTTATGTTTTGTGCAATTTATTTTCTCTCTGTGTGTAGAAAAATTCCATTATCATTCGACTTTTGGCTGTTATAATATGAAGAAGAAAGACAATTTCCCCGCTAAAATAGTTTTCAAATTTCTAATGCATAATTTTTAGATATTGAAGGAAAATTTACATACTTACATCATAATATGTTCTGTGTTCATTTAGGTATAAAGTTATTTTAACACAATTTTGCGCATATTTATTAACTAACTTATGAAAAAATAAAGAAGTAATATAATAATTAACTTAAATAAAATTGAATAAATATATTAAAATAAAAAAAATGTTTATGAAATTTAAACCTGCCTAACTCTGCTAATGCTAACAAGCATTAATGATTCGTAAGCAATTAGAAAGCGTTCTTACATAAATTAGACAAAGTTTAAGAACTTATAAAAACCCAAAAGATAATTAACATTCTAATGTAAGAACGGGAATTATATTATCGAAGCAAATATATACATAAAAATAACCAATTTATATAATTTTTATAATATTCACACATTAAAAGAATTATTCTAAACAAAAATACATGAAAGTGAACTGGCAATTTTATTAAATACTTTATTTTTTCCCATAATTCATTGTTAAATGAAAAAGCAAACGATAAATAAAAGCATACGGACAACCAGAAAAGTGATTTAAAATCATTATTTAAACAAAGAATAGACATTTCTTAATAATCTTGTTTCTACGGACTAATTATTAATTTTGTGTCCAGAATTCTTTTCGTATGAACAATCACGAATAAAAATATCACAAGGTTACCGTGCTAAGAAAACAAAAGAAAGAATTAGAAAAATTGGAGATAAGAATCGTGGAAAATATTTTTTTTTTCATTCGGATAAAATAAATACCTTTTCAGGCCTAGAAAAAGTTCGAAAACAATTAAAAAAAGAGCTGACCTGGCCCAGCGTGGAGCTGTGGGCAGCTGCTGTTGATTAGTGACCCGGAAGCGTGGTGGTTGAGTGACGCAGGTGATTTATAAGTTTAAAAAAATGGCTGAGAATCTGTCGCAAGAGAAATGAGATTATTCTTAAGCAATTAGAATGCGAAAGTAAAATAAATTCTGAAGTTCTTATTGTGAGCTTTAATGAGATTTTTTTATGAAGGAATAGATTGATTATTAGAACAGGAAGCACTTCATAGACGTTGTGAATTGTTCTATATTTCATGAGAACTCAAGAACTCGAAGTTAAAGAAAAATAATTTGTGTTTATTATAATCGTTTAAAATTGTTTGAAAAATATCTAGTTCCTTTACAAGAGGAATCATTGAGTTTCTGGAACACTGCTTCAATAATAATTTTTATGATAAAACAGAAAGTCTATTCACGCTGACAATTTTATGACGTAGATACGGCATAGTATCATGTAAATACATGAAATAGTTTATTAATTTTTATTTTTTGTTATTGGTAAACGTTTAAATAATTATTATTACTGTACATAGCTTGTTATGGGCATCATAAAATAGTTTAATCTTTATTTTCAACTTGGACGTCAACACAGTTCAGCGCACAGGCTCCACTGAAGTCAAGCTGAAGTTAGTTCTCAGTATTAAGATTAAGTTTCTTCCCGTTTCTGGGATACTGACCTAGTTTCAATGTTTAAGTGTCGAATTGGAAAACGAACTTGAAACTAGAATTGCACAGGATTCGAATTATAATCAAGATAAATATTATAGTCTAGTTCGTCACATAGGATTATTGTCGATTTAAAATATGTATTTCAAAAATCAATAATTAAGTTTTGTGTTTTCCATTCTTCATAGAACTTTCATAGTCAGGGAAACCAAAGTACAACAACCAAACAAAGTACCTCCAATATAAAAAAAACCATCTCAATAAGAGTTTCGTAATTTTCTTTCCTTTATGTTCACTTCCAGAATCTATTTAAAATTGCACAAATGAATTGTTTCGTTTAAAGCATATTCGTGGCTTCTGAAAGCAAAAACACTAAATTTAAATATTCATGCTGTTGTTATGTTTTTGTCATTGGAGTCGTCCTGTGACGACACAGTTACGTAACAAACGTGACTGCGCATGTGCCTATCATCCGCCATTGATACACTGGGCAGCGCCTGCGTCTCTCATGTAACATCTTTTACTGCATTTACATTTTACACAACGCTTTTGAATAAAAAAGCTTGTTATTATTCATCTATCAGAATTTATACTATTTATTCAGAACTTCTGAAACTTCGTTACATAACAGCAAAATCAGACTGTTTTCAGTCATGAAATCTTCTCACAAACTTTAAAGAATTTTGTTGTCTTTTCTCTGTTTCTATTTTCTGTCTGTGTCATGATTGTAACAGATGTAATTATTCGCCAGATGAAGCTGCCTCCTTCCCTCCCTCTACTCAAGTGACTCTCTCTCTCTTTGACAGTGTGAAGTAGTGTTCCGTAAGTGTGTTTTTCGGATTCAGGGAGGTCTAAAACGTGTAGATTCGTCAAAATCTCGAATTCGAATTTTTTGACGATTACAATACTTTCTCTTTGTATACTTCGTATACGAGAAAGTAACCAGCGGGAGTGGTCTCCCCTAAACTTTCTCGTATACTTCTCGAAAAAGTTGCTGTTTCCCCTCCCCCCGCGTGGATAAAAAAATTGGAACCTGTTGTAACCCAGGATCCAATGACTATCAGAAAATATTTAGGTAAAAAATCAAATTTAAAGAGATGCATTCCGATTAAATACGTACCGATTTCTACTCTTTCTTGGCTCAAGGACAATCTTTCCGCGTGCACAGATTGCTACCAAGTACGCATGCGCATGGAGAATCGGATGAAAACAAAAGCGCCAAGCAGGAGTCAATAAATATTGTGCAAATAAGATTGCGTCAAGTACGCATGCGCGTGGAGATAGCGGATTCGTTGGAGATGCGATTATACAGACCGACAGATAGTCAACCTTTTGACGGATTTGGCCCAAAATTTGATACGGACATACATTCATGACGATAAAACTGTGTACGAAATTTTATCCATCTAGCTATTCAAGTTTTTGAATTATAGCGTTCGCATGATCGCGGACATACAGACAGACTTCCCGCTGACGGATTTTGTCCAAAATTTGATAGAAACCTACAAATGACGTTTAAAGACTACATACCAAATTCCATCTCTTTATCTCTAATAGTTTTCGAGTTATCGTGTTCACAGACAGACATAATTCCAAAATTGTGTTTTTCGGACTCAGGAGGTCTAAAACGTGTAGATTCGTCAAAATCTCGAGTTCGAATTTTTTGACGATTACAATACTTTCTCTTTGTATACTTCGTATACGAGAAAGTAAAAAAGAGTTAAGGTTTTATTTGTTCTTCATTGTATACTTTAGAGTGTTTCTGCGTCATTTTTCTGTGACTGGGACGAAAACAGCTGCGTCTTCCATCGTATCTGCTTCGACTTCTGAACGTTTCCAATTTGAGACACGTTTCTGGTTTTTCCCAACTTAAAACAAAATGCCAACCCACGAAGAAAAAAGTGACAAAGATAAAAGAAGATTCCAACACAATATTATTTCCTTCTTACAAGCAGACAGCTTGAAGTGTGCCTTTTTCCTCTTTCAAGAATCACAATCGGGAGAAAAAAAGAATACTCCCAACTTATCGTCTGCGCTGAGGAATGTGGCGGGAAGTCGAAAATCGCTTAAGCCCGTGTGACTCAGTTTCGAAAATATTGCGTTTGCGTGGGTGGGAGGAATTATGTAACGAGCTAATGCCGAAAAGAATGAAAGCGTGTAATGAATCATAATTATTGTGACTGAATTTTCCTGGGAGAAGAATTGACAGATGAGATATTATTACACGATTTTAAAAATGAAATTCACTTTATCAAAGTAGTCGGCTAACGTGAAGTCATACATTATAGGTATAACTATACTTGTCATCTTACTGCACATCACCTTATAGCATATTGCAAATTCAAGTCCTTTATTTTTCTCTCGCAGAATGTACAATGAATTTGAAAATTAAATTAACACAGCTCATATGACGTGTATCACGTACGCATGAATTGAAGCTAGGGATGGGGTTATTGCAAAAATACTCGGTTTTCGATTCTTCAGGTTTTTTTCACCTCCGGTTTAACCTGGCGGTCATAACCGCTCACAATAATCGGTTTTAGGTTTTTTTTATAAATAATAAACGCCTTTTGTAGGCAAAATTTTTTATTAATATTGTTTTTAAAGGAAATCAATCCATTGGCCAATATTTATCTGTTCATAAAGACTCTTTCAGTAACCCGCCAACCAATAAACGCCTCGTAGAAGCGGTTGCTGGTGATTCACCTGAAATGATCAAATTCAGAGTTTCATAACTTGGTATGTTTTACTCTAATCGGAACTAAAATCGAGCCTATCTTCCGATCCGGTTTTTTTACCCGGTTATTAGATTTTAAAAAATAACGGGAAAAAACCGGTTAACCGAAACAAGAAAAAAAAACGGTTTTCGGGTAAAACCGGCAGGTTTTTCCCATCCCTAATTGAAAACATTTCAATGGAAAACACAATTTTACTAAATAACTTACTAAGACATGCTTCGAATTTTTGTATTCTTGTTTTAATATTTTATGATTTAAAAAATACTTACCCTATGTATTGCACATATTTGACTCTTCATGTTAATAGCGTTCTCACTGTCTTTTTTTAATTATCTGTAGGTGTTTTTAGTTAATTAAACAAAAATATGTTAGTTACTAAATAATTTAGTAAGAAGATAGCTGTTACGGAGATTAACATCATTCAACGCTACAAAAATTCTGCTAATTTTATTTTACAATTCCAAAAGTAAAAACAAACATGTTGCCATTCACAAAGCAAATCAAAAATTATTTTCAGTAATATGCGAAAATAAACACAGAAATAAAAAATACGCAAATTTCCTAAAATTCCTTCACGTGCTTCAACGGAGCTGCCAAAATTAATTTAATGACTAAGTAGCCGAATAATAAGGTGGGCAACTTTTTTACGATGAAAAGGAAAAATTGAAGAAAAAAATAATAAATAAAAGAAACATTTTATTCATTGCAGCAATAATACAGAATACGCTATAATGATAAATGCATAATAAAAATTTGTAACTTTCTATGTTGTAACTATGCTTACATGCCTATTAATTATTATTAAAATGAGTACTTTTCCACTGAATGAATATTTTTTTGCCATTGTATTGTCTTTTAACAATATATTAAAAATATCTGAACAAGAAATATCCTTCATAATGAATTTTACTGCACGTGCTGTAGCTAGAATACCAGCATGCAACTTTGATGCCTCACTTGTTCAAACATCATGAGCAATTGAAAAAACCCGATTAGTATTCGAATACGGAGATTTATAGATTATTCTAGAAATATCGAAGAGGAGGACACTCTTCGAGGGAGGACAGAACTTACAAAAGAAGCATTTTTACTTTCTCGTACACGAAGTATACAAAGAGAAAGTATTGTAATCGTCAAAAAATTCGAACTCGAGATTTTGACGGATCTTCACGTTTTAGACCTCCCTGAGTCCGAAAAACACAATTTTGGAATTATGTCTGTGAGTCTGTGAACACGATAACTAGAAAACTATTAGAGCTACGGGGATGGAATTTGGTATGTGGTCTTTAAACATAATTTGTATGTTTCTATCAAATTTTGGAGAAAATCCGTCAAAGGGGAGTCTGTCTGTCTGTATGTTCGAGGTCATGTGAACACTATAACTCAAAAACTTGAATAGCTAGATGGATAAAATTTGGTACACAGTTTTATCATCATGAATGTAGGTCCGTATAAATTTTGGACCAAATCCGTCAAAGGGTTGACTGTCTGTCGGCCTGTATAATTTACCATTGAAACCAATCCGCTATCTCCACGCGCATGCGTACGGAAGCAATCGTCTGTGCTCCCGAAAGGAGCGAATTACGTCAGTTTGTCCTTGAGACGGCAAGAGTGAAACCTAGCAGTGTGTGATACATGCATTTTATTCGGTACGCATCTCTTTGAATTTGATTTTTTACCTAGATATTTTTCAATCACTATAATGTAAAACCTTCTGATAGTCATTGGATTCTGGATAACAGTAGGTTCGAATTTTTTTAGGTACGCGGGGGAAGGAGACACTGCATCTTTTTGGGGAAGTATACGAGAAAGTTTAGGGGAGAACACTCCCGCTGGTTTTAAAAACAAACATTTATTTTAATTTATTATAGCCCATAAATAATTATAATCCAGTGCAATTAATTTGTTCAACTCAAAAATGAATTTAAGGATTATAGAAAATCTTGTGAGCCGATATTTGAAAAATCAGATGTAGCAAACCCTCGGTTATAGTGATCTTCTGGATGAAGGACTCGTTATAACGGGGTTTGACTGTATTTAATAAGCGATTATATACCTTCAGTTCTGTAGCTTTCGCCGTTATATGGCGAAACACGTTTTCGGAATAACAAGTGCGTGGAATACCCCAACAGAAAAACAAATGCATTTCACAAAAAATGTGAGCCTGTAAAATCGCTTCGAAACGTTCACTTTCTAAGAAAAGACGTTGCGGAATTTACCTTTCCGAATTAGCTCTGTCAAGAAATATCCGCGGCATTCATTTATTACTTCTAATAACTGACATGTCCCTTTGAGGAAGTTGTCTCGGTTTTTCTTTGGGAGATTACGTAAGGGAAATAAATATATCGCTTGTAAAATATGTGAGTGAGCGTGATTTCAGACTGCTGCAAAAATGCCCGTTTC
The DNA here is from genome assembly GCA_013235015.1 of Araneus ventricosus. Taxonomy (NCBI): domain Eukaryota; kingdom Metazoa; phylum Arthropoda; class Arachnida; order Araneae; family Araneidae; genus Araneus; species Araneus ventricosus. Next base: position 245,017 of record BGPR01001243.1, on the reverse strand, counting down.
TTAAGGATAATGGACACCTTTTGTGTGCAGTTGCTGAGAAAGAAAGTTTTAATTTAGCTTTTGCGTTTAGAGTGGTATCCGTCCGGCTGAAGGGAGGAAAAATACCGTTGCATCTTTTCAGTTAATGCGAGATTGGCCAGACATCCCGGTCAGCCTCGATTTCATAGTTAGTTTGATTATATTAATGTCTCGTTTTGAAGGAACACGAGAGTCGGACCTCGTCATTTTGAACCGCGGTCAGATACATAGATTATATTCATAGTGGCAAAAAATAGTTCTAGTGGCAACAACTACATGTTAAAGCGCGATTCATAATGGCAACGACTAATGGTTCTAGTGGCAACAACTAAATGTTAAAGCGCGATTCATAGTGGTAACAACTATATGTTTTAGTGGCGACAACTAATGGTTCTAGTGTGATTTGAGTATGTTTCAGACTGAACAGTGAAAAAAATATTCGCTGAATTCTTTTTTTAAAAATAAGATTGTTATTGGGAAACATCTTGAAAAGTAGAACCGCTTTTATGTATGGGTTGTTGTTTTAATAGTATTTAAATTTATTTTATTATTTATTGATATTTCTCATTTTCAATTCTGTAAATTTCGGGGAAGTGTGAATTGTTTTGTAAATTTTGTTTTTCGGTAAAGTGGTTCGGGCGTTTGGTTGTGGGTGACGTCGGATCTGGTGTCCGTGCTTTATCCACCTTGTACCCATTTAAAACCGATGAGGCGATTCTAATAGCCATAGGTATCGGGGGGTTCAGGGTGGCGGTAGGTCAGATGGCGAGGATGCTCCCCTCTCCAAGCTTCTGCGACACGCAAAACGCAGCAGGCCCTATACAAGGCGGATCTTCAGTGGAATCGGGTTTCGAACCCGGAGCCCTACAGCCCCGAAGCCGAGACTTTACCACTAGGTCACTGCGGCACCACTCGATTTTATACTCTGTATCATGGATTGAAAATATCGACCTGAATTTTCTCCGATTTAGAATAAACGGTCCCGAACTGTCCCATTTTTATTTTCTCGTTTACGAAGCATGCAAAGTTGCGTAATTGTCAAAAGATTCATTTTCAAGATTTTGATGAATGAATCTCCACCTTTCAGATTACCCTGAATCCGAAAAACACAATTCTGGAATTATGTTTATCTGTCTGTCGGTCGGTCCGTGAACTCGATAGCACAGAAACCAAACGAACTAGACCGATTAAATTTGGTACTCGGGCTTTACCACAAATTTCTATCGAAATTTGAAAGAAATCCGTCTATGGGAAATCTACCTGAACGTCTGTATATCTCCATCTGAACTCGATAAATCAAAAACGAAACGAACTAGACCGATGAAATTTGGTCCTTTTTCTTTACCCCAAGATTGTATATTTCTAACGAAATCTGGGAGAAATCCGTCTGTGGTAAGTCTATCTGTCCATCTCCATGTGAATTCGATAGCTCAAAAACGAAAAAAACTAGACGGATTAAATTTGGTACTTGATCTTTACCCCAAGATTGTATATTTCTAACGAAATCTGGGAGAAATCCGTCTGTGGTAAGTCTATCTGTCCATTTCCATGTGAATTCGATAGCTCAAAAACGAAAAAAACTAGACGGATTAAATTTGGTACTTGATCTTTACCCCAAGATTGTATATTTCTATCGAACTCTAGGAGGAATCCGTCTATGGTAAGTCTATCTGTCCATCTCCATGTGAACTCGATAGCTCAAAAACGAAAAAAACTAGACGGATTAAATTTGGTACTTGATCTTTACCCCAAGATTGTAAATTTCTTTCGAAATCTGGGAGGAATCGTCTATGGTAAGTCTATCTGTCCGTCTGTCCATCGCCATGCGAACAGGATAGCTCAAAAACGCAAATAGTCAGATAGATGAAATTTAGCGCATAAATTTATCGTAAGAATTGTACCCAATTCGTCAAAGAGTTGACCTTGTTCTGTATATTTGGAAGCATGTGAATGCGATGACTCTACAACGCAACGACTTAGACAAATACAATTCGGCATGTGGTCATGCACCCTACACTGTAGATCCGTATCAAATTTTGGGCCCTATCGGTGAGAAGGAAGGCAGCCCAAATCCACACTTCAACGTACTATGAATCACAAAAGACGCCATATTGTATCTATAGACGAGAAAGTAGAGAGGAGAACACTCAGGCTGCTCACTTAATCGTATGCTGGGCATACTAAGAGAAAGTACTGTAAAAGCTTTGCCTTCAAGATTCTGATGAATTTTCATACCTCTCCGATTTCAGTTATGTCTATAAATACAACAATTCGAAAACGCAACGGACTTAACGGCGGTATGTGGTCTTCAGAACAGAATTATTGATTTCTGAAATCTTGGACGAAATTCTTTGACATGTCTACCGTTTCGTGTACACATAAAAAGACAATTCAAGAAATCAAAATCTAGATAGGTGACATATGATTTCACTACTAGAATTAAATATCCGCATCAAACTTGGACCTAAATTCGTCAAAGTAGTGATTATCTATAGATATGCCTATTCGTGCTTATATGAACGAGATAATTCAAGAACTTATCACTAACTTTTGCTCAAAGTTAGGTGAGAGAAGTTAAGTAAAATTTCTTCACACCCAAACTGCAGATATTTGTCTGATTTTGGACTGAATTCGTCAACGCGTAGACTGTCTGTTTATCTATCCTTGCATATGTGAACAGGATAACTCAATAATTGTCTTCTCACCAAAATCGTAAATATATATACGATCTATATGGAGTGGAGGGTACCCGCTGCTGGTGTTATTTCTAATTAAATCGCTCATATTAAAACTTTGAATAAATTAACTTGATTTAATTTTAAAAAATCAGTTCCTAAAGAACTCTCCTTCCCAGTTTTAACTCGTAGAATATAGCCACCTCTTTTACTAAATAATGTTACAAAAACCATCCGATGTGTGTGTGGTGAAAACAGTCCAACAAGCAGGATAAAGGAGAATGACACTTTATTCTAGAATATTCCAATACAGCAATTCACTAATAATTACAGTAACATCACTTTTAGTATACCGCTCGCCGTCTAACAGCTTACGTTTGCTCTCGAAAAACGATACTAGTCGATCAACACGTTCCAAAGACGATCAAACAAGTTTCAAGTGATCCGAGCACGGCGCTACTTATAGTCTCCCCTACAGGTCGTGATGTCGCATGAAATCATCTGCAGAAATCCGGATCTCGGTTCCTAATACAGATATCAAGAAAATTCTAGTATTTTTGAGATCCTACATTTTGTCGCCAAGGTCGTGGGTCAATGGCTCCATTCCTGCTCCATTCCCATACATATCCCTGTCACAACAGAGACTACCAATAAATCTCAACACGGCGCTCAAAGGTTTCTTGTTAGCTCACCAGCTTGCTTGCTGATCAAATTCCAAATCACTCTTCTTGGCTTGAGAGCTTGCTTTTATACCTTTCAACAGGAAGTGACTTCATTACGTAGGAAGTGACGTAATCTCTAGAAAGTTCATGAAACCAGTAGAAATAGGTTGAAAGCTCGAGGTCCTTCTAGAAAATTCATTTTGTCGCCAAAGTCGCCAGCTTTGCCGCCAAGTAGCCAAGTTTGTCGCCAACATTAGCATCTCAGGGAAACAACTTTATAGCTTTGTAACAATATATACCGGCTTCCGGATTACTCTTCCGGCATACCCTTCCTTCCTGCAAATATCCAGCGCTGAAGTTTAGAAATTCGGTACATGCAAGTCTATACTCACTTCAATTAAAACTACATATTATTTAATGTTTATTTCTCTTTTGTGTGTTCCTTATTAATTAAAAACAATTATATAATAATCGCATTTAATTAATTGAATAATTTTATATGACGAATTAGAACTTTATTATATTTTACGACTAAATCAGTTTTTTGTCTATCGTATTTGCTTTCCAGTTTATTCAAGTCGATTGTGTCCGTTGCATAAAACTAGTAAAATTAAAGAGGCATTTATTAAGGCAGCTATCTTAATTCGAATTTCTGTCGATAGCAACTTGATAGATTTGTTTCCAACTAGATGATTGTTGGTAGTATTTAGTCGCAAAACAATATATTTACTAAAAAGAAAGTCAATGTTCAAATTAAATGGTGAATACTCTATATTAGCCATTTAGTATAGTTAGATAAAACGAAGGCCATCATCGAAAATTTCGCTCATTGTTTGTGTAAAATAATGTTTTCTATAATTGAAATTTTAATTAGAAAATTTTCTTTCTAAAAATATTAGTTCTTTTTTAAAATTTCTTATTGGTTTAAACATTTTCTTGTTAATTCTGTTTAAAAATTTGTCATAGATTATTCATTTTTATTTGTTGCATTCTTTTCAGTAACGCATCATGAAGCACGATCTTTGAAGACAATTTGAAAAATCAATTACTGACAAATCCTTAATTAAGATTAATATTATTAGTAGTTATTGAATTTAAATTATTAATTAGTGAGTTATTTAGTCAATTTTAATTACCGTGAAAAATTAAACTATATATATTAACTAGTTCTTTTTCTGCAAAAATAATAAAAATGAAATCAAATTAAAAACAAGCTTTCATTAGTGTAATTAAATTTACAAAATGATCTTTCCAATAAAAAAAATCTGGTGGTCAAAATAAAACTGTAAAAGTGTTTTAATTTTTGTAATTGCGTGTTTTAAATTTTATTGTTTGTTTAGGAATCTTTTGTCTTTTGATATTCATTGGAGCTTCATTTCCTTACCGCATTGTTTTCAGCACCTTATGCTTTTGCGAATTTTGTTTTGAATTACAGAGTTTTGATGAGAAGATAATTTTTTACTTTTTACTACACCTATTAACTTTTTAATTTTTCTTTTACTTTTTATTATTTCTCTTTTTTAATTTTCATTGGGTTTTTTTGAATTTCAGTTTGATTATAAAATACACATTTAAATTAATGAATTTGAAATTGTAAGGAAAAAATTTGAAAATTTATCATGAATTTTGCGAGCCACGAAAATAATATTCCATTATAGGAAATTTATATATTTCATTAATAGAATTCATTTATAGGAAAGAAATATTTCGTAATTATACTACTTGTATAATTATGAAATTAGAGCATATTCTATATTAATTTTAATTTACCCAAGAATTAAATTAAAGATATTAAAAACTGAAATATGCTTTATAAATTCATCTAGAATTATCTGGAATCAAATAAAGACGAGAATTCAGCAATATTTTTTTAAAACATGACGTCATTTTCCTTCATTGAGTTATTTCCATTCTTATTCTCTAAAATTTTTTCAGTTTTCTCAATATCACTATCAGACAGCGTTTTTCCATATGGAACCATAATATATTTAAAGTGAACCTATTAAATGATAATTAAGCTCTTTAAATCTTAAAATATTGTATTGACAACGGGAACACACGAGTGTAAAAAACTTCAGAATTCACCAAGAAGTAAGTGAAAAATCCATTATAAAAATTAATCCTCCTCAAACGGTAAAGAAGTCAATTTAACAAAAGCGCTTAAAAAGTTTTTCTTACGATTTATTTATCTACTAGCTGTTACCCGCGACTTCGTGCGCGAAGAATTTGAAATATTCTTTTTTTTTTAATCACGAATGTAAATGTTTTGTTGCATTTTGAAAGGGGAAAGTAAAAGTTCTGACGGTTGATAATACTTAATTGGACGACTGAGAGGAGTGTACTGTACATGTATGCTGATATAGTTATGTAAATTGTTTATCTATGCTAATATACTTTTGTATACCACGTTATTTGCACGGATATCGAGGTTGTGTGGGCTGGACACACGCGGATACGTCATATATAGTTGCCCATGCGAAAAATATGGTTTTTCCAAATGTACGTCTGCCATTTTCAGTGTTTGGCCCTGAGCCTGGCAAATGATATTTTTAAAGGGATTTGTTACTTTTTGAATTGAGATGATAAATCCTTCGGTATTATTGGAAGGCGTGAAATTGAAACACTCTCTCTTCTCCCTATATCAGTCAAAACAGTAGCTTTCACAACGTTTGGACCTAGGTGTGTAATCTGTAACAGTGTGCCATTGCGCAGTCTCGGTATATCGAGGTTACGTATAAGTAGTACTGGCACACCGACATTCAATCTCGGCTTGTCGAAAGGTTCCCCTGACAATTCTAAGATGTTGAAGAGCTCTACAGAAAATGATGTTCCTTGTTAATGCCCATTACCGTATCTATAGATGGATATTCTGTAATATCTCACTGTGAAAATTAAACAAAACATCGAGAGAATAATTCACTAACGTCATTGGATCACTGTGTAACCGTATTAAAAGCTGTAAATGCTACGACAGCAGGAAACCGGATGTACAAAGTCTCCTTTGTTGTTTATGGTCAAAGAAAGCAATATTTTCTTATATTAACGTTAACACTAGCAAAAGCCCGCGCGCGAAACAGTAATTTGGCTTGAAATTATTTCTATAAGAATAAAAAGTATTGTTAGAAATTACGTTACAAAAATATTTTTAAACTTTAATAACAATCAGAGAAAACATTTCATTGCAATGGAATTAATAGCATTTAAAATATCATTTTCTGGTCTTTAAAATGGCATAAAAATAATTGTTTTCTAATAAATATTTCAGAAGTTATTGTCAAAAAACATCTAAGCATTAGGCTTAAACGCTACCAATTTTCGTTATTTAATTAAATATCTTAAGAACTAATTGACTCTGAAAGTTGAAAATAGCACCTTTGACCTAGAAATATGCTCTAGAATGTCGTGTGTAAATTTCATGTCGCTACCGTTCACCGTTTAGGAGGAGTTCTTGTGACCGACAGACAGACAAATACATGTAATTTCTGCTTTATTTTCTAGATATTTATAAAGATAAGCAAAAGTTTCAGAAATAAAGGTAAATTAGTTCGAAGTCTAACCGTTGCCTGGCAAAGGAGTAGCTATAAATTTGCGTTATTTCCAAATCGTCTGCACGTAATTAAAGTTATTAAACTTTAAAAAATTAATAAAAATTGAAGGAAAAATGTCACAGAAAATCAATTGGTATAATTGAAAAGGTAAAATTTTCAACTTTAAGATGGTACAAAAATAACTTTTATCGGACAATTTGTTCCGAAGTTCCAGCGGAAAAAATGATCACGTTATAGTTGATTTTAAAAATAATTTATTCCACGTGTATTCGCATTCCTGAAGGATCACGTGACAGTTGATTGAAAAATAAAATAATCTTTATCGCGAATCGCGGAGTGAATGGGCTTTCTTTGTTAATTAATTTTACTCTGTAGTCAAAAATAATTAATTTAACGTGATTTCACCTACCGTATGTCCGTTCCTGGGTTCCAAGCTACAACTCTGCCAATTTTCATCCAAATCGGTTTGGTAGTTTTGCCGTGAAGACGTAATAAACAGACAGACAGACACACTTTCACATTTATTATATTATTAAGGATTAAGGATATCTGACAAAACACGAAAATCTAAAGAGTGAAAAAAATGTTTCACGTAATGAATATTGAAATATTCTACAGCGAAAGTAATCTAAAGTGAAAATCATGAAAACATAGCCAAAGGTCATTGAAGGGTAAAATTTCTGTTGACCCTCCTTTAGTCACGATATCTACATATGATACACATGCAGTTTAAATTTATTCGCTGTGTTTTTAACGCATTACAATTTGAATATTTCTTACAGAATACTTATTTCCAATTCTTAATTGGACCAATTTTTATAGTTGAAAAAGAGAAACTGTCAAAACTGGGTGAACATATCACAGAATAAATTTTATATCTACGAAATTCATTATTACTATTGTTTAGCAACGGATTCGGAAACTCTGCGCTTTTGCGAATGCGCCGGGAGGAGTTATTTTCATCACAATAGGGGGAAAGTGAAGAATGGAATGGTATTGCTTACATTTTACTGAGCGTGATCTAATAAAGAACTCCGGAAATGTGCTCATATGACTCATTGCCGGACACGCCTTTCTGGTGTAAAATCGTCCAAAAGTGGTAGTCTCGGAATCCGTTGCTGAACAGTATTTAAGGATGAAAATTAGGGTTAAATTAGGAAAAATAAAATGCCTTTTTTCCACATTTGGGCAAGTTAGAAAAGAAGGACGCCTCTACTCAATTTAAACCAGTGAATCTTAACCTGTTACTACGTGGGAGGAGCGAGAACAGAAACAAATATTGAATCCGCAAAATCACATTCTGTGACAGCAGAAATACAGCATCATGGTTAAAAAGCAAGAAGATACATCTAATTATTATGGAAAAAATGTTATTTCAAGGGCGGAAGAGAAATTCAACAACAACAAATCACTGGAAGAGACACGATTAAAACTGCTCTGTCCATAATATTAAAAGGCGAGTTACGTAGTTTGAATTCCTGTTAATAAGTTTTTCTCGGGATATGTATTGATTTCTTCAGCGAACAGTTCAGCTCATATAAGAACATAGTTGCATCTGCTATCAAATCTTTGCGTTACTTTCACCGCCATTTCTAACAGAAAACAAGTTACAACCAGGATTGCTATATTGGCCTCTTTAAGGCCAAATTATGGAAATTTGGCCTCTTTTCAAAACTCTTGGCCTTAGGAATTTTCATTTGGCCTTAAATTCATTTTTGGCCTTTTTTGGCTTTATTTTCGTTAATGACTTTTAGAACAATTTTTAATTACTTATTCAATTGTTTTCTAATAAATTTTTGATTTTACACATTTCAAATGATATATAATGAGCTTTCAAACGAAATAGCTCCTGAAAAGAACAAGGATGTTTTAAATTTCTTTCACTTCAATTTAGAACATTGAATTTAGAACATTGTTTAATAATACAACATTGAACATATGCCTATCAAGTGGGATTCGTTTTCATGAAGGATAGCTGTTTTCCTAATCGCAAATGCCGTTTTCAATCAATTTGTCAAATTTGGCCTTATTTTTAAGAAGGCTTGGCCTTATTTTTATATTTTGATCTGGCAACCCTGGTGACAACTTCATTACCGGAAATGATACGTCGAGCAACCATTTAATCGCTTTCTAAACTTAAAATGGTTGAATAGGCTTCCTACAATGGGTTATTTAAACAGTTCCTGGAAATCTCCTTTCTTGCCACAAAACGGTGTTCTACGTCAGGCGAACAAAAGACAAACACGCGAGGAATGTGTGCGCAGGAAGAATTCATTGTCAAGGGTAAACACTTTCCTCTGCGCGTGACAATGCCCGGAATATCCGTTGCCATGGTTTCAAGGCATGCTGTCAGACAGCTCCTTTGTTGGCTTAATTTAACCATACATTCCTAGTAAAGTGTATTATTAGTTTAGTAAGTCACTGGAATGTGACTCTTGTGAGCACGATTCTTTAATATTGATCATTGTTCGAGGACTGCTTTTAAATATCTCTCAAATCTTCAATGTATGCGTATTATAGTAAACTAAAATTGCAACTATAGACTTATTTCTTATTTTTATGCACTTATTAAAACGATAAGTGCGGATAATTTTGTAATTAACAATTTTTTCCCTTTAATGGGGGCGATTGAAGGTTTTTTTAACATGATAATGTTGATAAACTGGCATATTATCTGTAAATTCCGTCATGCGTGTTGCAAAAGTCGTTTAAAATGCTAGGAGTGGCGTTAGGCCCGGTGTCCACCAGCCGATTCGTGTCGTTGAAGCTATAAAAATAACAATAGTAACCCCTATTTCCCCCTGCGTGTGTCCACAGGGGGCATGTGGGTTACTATTCTTACTTTTATAGCTTCAACAACACGAAGCGGCTAGTGTGCATCTGGCCTTAGAGCAGGATCGCATTTATCGTTTGAACCACTCCGTGCAAAAGTAAAAAATTGCGCCCCTATGGAACTACAATGTAAGCATTCTAAAAAAAAAGAAATATGGTCTTTTTTAACATTTTTTAATGAACGTCCGAAAAAACAGTGTAACTCAGTAATTGACACAAATACTTATAACAACTTTTCACTTAAAATATTTCATTTAAAAAAATCATTTTACAGGAGTATAATTCAGGCGATTTTTTTTTTTACGAACTTTTAGTTCGGAGAATTATCTAATCAACTCGGAAACATCTAAACTGCTACTAAGTTCATACTCAGTCCCTAATATAGCGAGGACTGCCAATCTTGTTTGAGATGTTGCTGTTCGCAAATAGTTCTTGATTCTTTTTAGTTTGGTAAAACTACGTTCCCTGGATGCAACACTTATTGGAAGAGTTAGTAAAATTCTTAGAGCGATGCTGAAGTTTGGAGCAAAACTTTATTTTTACATTTGTTATTTTAAATTATGTATTATTATCGGACATTTATTATTGGATTTTATATATAGAGATTACTGGAGTAGTTTGAAAGTTTTGTGCTCATTAGTACATAAAATTAGATTGTTTCATTCTTTTTTGGAATTTCTTCAGAAACTTTTCTAATTAATTTAGAAACTACGTTGCGATTTTTTTTCTCATTTTGTTTTGGCAATTTTGCGCCTCTCGATTTTTTTGCTCCGTGCCGAGGCACGGACTAACGAAGTGTTCGTCCGGCCCTGCCTTAGAGTTTCCCCGACGGGGGCACGACTTGAAGTACAAGGTGATGGGCGTAATGATAACCCTCTCAAATTTTCGCCTGGACCCTATTTATCTACTAATTGAATAGTCCGTTACATGAACGGGGTACAAAAATTTGCCTCGACGGTGGAGCCCTGCCCTCCCCCCACACTGGCACCCTGCAAAATGCTCTACAGCTCATACTGTTGGACCCATAGCTACCAAATTCGACACGTAATTACTTCTCGAGTAGTCATTAAGAAAGGGTTTTTCAAAATTTTAACTAGATTTCTAATTAATTATTAAAATTAGTTGAAATTTTAAAGTTTACCCACAAGAACTCCGGAACATATTTTAGCACTAAAACTAATTACATACAATTTTAATCGTTACGCAAAAATTCGATGGCTGAAGCGCTCAAGCCAAACGAATCGATTCTAAAAGATTATCATGGTACAATGTTTCGGACAAGAGGCTTCGAATCTCCTTTAAATTCTCTTTTACATAACTACTAAAACATAACTACTCAGTTCATCTAACAACTAACTGTGCGTTGCCTTGCGCTGTCCTGTGACGTCACGTCCTGACGTTCTTCTACAACATGATTAGATTACAAAACAGACACCCCTCATTTAACTCTATCTATACGCGACCGTCCCATACGTCCCTTCATGCAAAAGACGATAGCCGTCCGAAACGTCCGAATGTCGCTCTGAAATTTCCACCCCTTTTCGATTGATTTCACACCCACGGTGCGCGCTTCCTTCGTTAGAGTGGCTCGCCCAGATGTGTTTGGGAAAGAGGGGAGTTTTCTTACAATTCGGACAATGCCCGCTGTCATTGTGGTTTTTGAGGGGGTAAGTGAATTTCCCTTATCTTTGATAGAGGAGCTCGGACGTTCCCGTATTTTGAGGTCCTTTTATTTCAATGGCCTTAGGAATCAGAGGGTTAAATTGCATCACGTGAGGAAGAACGGCTTCAACACAAGAAATGCTTGCTTGCTTTTATAATGGTTTTTATATTTAATTTTATAATTTTTTAAAAAAAAATTGGACTTTTGGAGCCTCAGTGTGTTTTTAGTGCTTTTGTAATTGCATGTTTTCGTTTTAAAACATTTATGTGTTTACATTTTTATAATCGATGAGGTTTTGAGTTTGTGTTTTAATTCACTTTGTGGCTTGCGTTTTTTGTGTGTTTTTGATCATGCACTCTGTAAATGGAGTCATCTCTGTAGTGTGCTTTCTTTAACTAAATAAATAAATATTTGTGTGTGTGGAATATAATAGAAGGAAGTACTCAAAGATAAAAACACTACTCAAGGGGTACACGAGTGAAAAAGTTTGAGAACCGCTGGTCTAGCTCAAACAGTTTCCGAGTTATCATGCTCATAGACAGACAGACATAATTCCAAAAATGTGTTTTTCAGACTCGTGGAGATCTAAAACGTAGAAATTGATCAAAAACTCGGTGTCGGATTTTTTGACGATTACAATACTCTCTCTTTGTATACTTCCTATAGAAGTTAAAATTATAGAAGAAAATAAAAAGCAATAAAAAATTTCTTAATTTTCTACTAAAAGCTTTAAACACGTAAGATATGAATTATATTTTTAAATCTTCGAGCACGTTCAAGGTTGTCGTATTCAATATGCCGTATATTGTTTGTTTATTAAAATTACTCTCTTGTTTATTGAAGTAGGTAATTTAATTTTTTTTTGAAAATGAAACTGTTATTTATTATTACAATATTTATTAAAATGACTTACTGTTTATTTATTAATTATGTATCATTTACTAAAACTGTTAAATGTTAAAAATAAAATTCTACTGACATTTTCAGAGTAAAAATTTTCGTTTCTTCTTACTGTATCCATTTTTAAATCTAGTTTCTCTTCATTCGAATTTTCGGAGAAATCGAATTTTTATAGCGATCTCTCGATATTAGAATTGCTCAAGTTCCACTGTACTTCCTTCTCTTTAAATGGCCACTTAATCAAACAGTCACACTACTTGTATCACGACATATCAAAGGCTCTAAGAACAAATTTTGACCCTCTGTATCACGACATATCAAAGGCTCTAGGAACAAATTTTGACCCTCTGTATCACGACATATCAAAGGTTCTAGGAACAAATTTTGACCCTCGTAGTGAATGAAAAGAAACTCACGTTTGAGCTAAATTTTATAAAAAACATAGATCTTAACAGTCAAAGTAACGGTAGGCGCGAATATATAACAATCTTCCGCATATCTTGTTCCGATTTGTTAACTCAGCAGGGAGAACTTTCTCACAAATATCTATTTTCAAAACCCATCGTTCCATTTCACAGAAATCGAATGGAAAAAAGGGCAAAGAATCGATGACATTCTCTTAAAAATACTTCCGGCCATTCTAAACACTTCTTCAACAACCCATTACAATTTTTCATCCAACAAAAGAAAAGTCCATAACGCATCGACTCATGGCACAGGTGAAGCGCTTTATGGTCCTCTTCCCTCTGTTCTTACTTCCATAAGAAAAAAAACTCTTCTTTTTATATAGACAGAAGATTTCTGGTTGGAACACGCCCGCATTAGAGGCAGTCAACGAAGATCGGAACGGCTTCCTGTTAGTGACACAGAGTTTGACTGACACATCACTTACTTCCTTCCAGAAGCATAAAAACCGATCTGTAGTGGTCCATTCAGTTGCAGAATCCACGCTGCAGTGATTTATGGACGAACATTTCGCGAAATCTTCGCTCGCCCCGTGGGATGTGCGATTCTTATAAACGAGCGGATAAGGTGAACAACCCTTTTCAGCCGTGGTGGAAAATACTTCTTAGTAGCGGAAGAAAGTGAGTTATGACTCTGGAACATGATCCAACTGAAGTGTGAAATGAATGACAGGATGACCCGCCGACAAATACTTGCTGCAAGAAATAAAAAACAAGAAAGAGAGAATGTACTGTATGACCTTATTCTAATTTTGGAAAAAATGCGATCAAGAAAAACAAGAATAGAATATGCTTACAATGGCGTACTACGATTTTCTCTTTACTTTCTTATACACGATAGAAATTACAGTCACCGTCAAACATTTTGACCTCGAGATTTAGATGAATCATCACGTTTTAGATCTCCCTGAGTCCCCGAAAAGGTCCATTTTGGAAATATGTCCGCCAGTGAACACAAAAGCATGGAACGAAAAGCATGGGCGAATGAAAGCTGGTATGTGATCTTTACGCTAAGATTGCAGAGCTTTATAAAATTTTTCACCAAATGCTTGACTGGAAGTTTGCCTGAACTCTCCTCGTTGACTGATGGCTTCGAAAATTTGTCACAAACCTGCAATTCGGGCGTAAAGATCATAAACTAAGATCCATCTATCAAAAGCTGCGCTTCCGAGTTCGCACGTTCACATGCGAATGGACAGAACGCCTCCCCATGCCTCCATGCCTGTTGCCATTAGAAATGGCAAAAGGCATGCTGTTGCCATTAGCAATGGCAAGAGGCACGGGGGCATGGGGCGGCGTTCTGTCCATGCGCATGTGAACGTGCGAACTCGGAAGCGCAGCTTTCGATAGATGGATCTCAATTTGCAGGTTTGTGACAAATTTTGGAGGCCATCAGTCAACGAGGAGAGGTCCAAAATGCATTCTCGATTCTCTTCAGTATACTATGAAACTAAACACAGAGGTCGCCGTATTGTGTAAGTATGCGAGAAAATCGATGGGAGACTACTCCCGCCGGTCTTATCTGTACGCTTATGTAATTAACGGCGATATTCTGTTTTGCCAAACATAATTAACCCTAGCAAGCTCTTCTTTCCCTCCATTCGTAACTTTAGACGCCAGATGATTTAAGAAAATCCCGTTGTACTGAAAATTTTCTTTCACCAAGCTTTCTTGCATCAGTAAGACATATTTTACAAAGAAACTTGTTTCTCGACGTAAAGTCATTCACAAGGTATGACACTTCCTCACACTGATAACCATTCATTATTCTGGAACCTCTGTCGGTTGTAATAACAACTACCTGACTTTGAAACATGGTTTATATACTAGAGATGAAGGATGCTGATGCTTGATTACAAATTTAATTTTTCCACAAGTACCAAGTATAGCTTAAGGGATCTTTATCCGTGCGACAGGCCACATCAATGGCGTATCGATCGTGGGGCAAGGGAATTATAGTTTTAGTGGGAAAAAAAGAAATCATTATTTCCCAGACGCACTTACCCTCGTTACGCCACTAGCTATGGTGACAAAATATTAATGCGTTCATGCCATTTTTTAAAGTCAAATACGATGAGGGACGAAAAAGTACGATGAGTCGGGTGCCATTTACACAAGTTAAGTCACTGGTGATGACAGATGGGAAGGCGAAAAAATATAATGGCCGGGGCGCCAACTTATCTTGGCTACGCCAGTGGGCCACATAATCATGCAACAGAAAAGATGACGATCTTTGGGGTCAGAAAAATGCGTTGGCTTTAACCGGGGATTGGACCCACTAAATTTGGCATTTCATGTCTAAATATAACAACTAAATCCTCCAAGCTAACAATTTCTTATTAAACAACTAACTTTAATTAACAACATACTATAATTTTATAAAAAAAAATTATTGCGACCATCAGACCTCGGTGGAGTAGTCTTGAATATGGGATTGGAAGGTGTCGGGTACTACCCTTTATTCCATCTAAAACCCGCCATGAGTACGGATCTGGTGCACTTTAAATCCGTTGAGAAGCGTTCTCCGGCCAGTTTGGAGAAGGGGTGCCAGCCAGCCCAGATGTCGTCATCGTCATCTGACCTCTTTTCATAATAACGTCGAGTATCTTCTAAACGGGTCGTCAATTTGATATCCTAAACTAAACTAAAGTTCACCATAACCACCACCAGTTACGTTTGCTTGAGCAAATTATTATGAAAATTTTTATCTATCGATTTATTTTTCGTAATTGAAACTTTTTGGACATTTCTACTGCATTTCCCTGCTTTACTAAAAGAGGTAGCGTGACTGAGTTATTGAAATTTCTGTCTCGCGTTTTTCTTAACATTTTCAATCAATTAAAGGTTTATTGGAAATACTACAGCTTTCACTCTTTATTGATTTCATCTGAGTCTTGTCAACTTACAAGTTAAAGACGAAAAGTTCATGAAGAGTATTAACAGACAATTTTTTTAAAATTAATAAATTAAATAATTCAGAAATAATTTCAATTACTTCAGCTATGTTTTGGCAACCAGACTATATTGTTAAGCCTTGTAGGAACTACGCGATCTGGCGAATGAAAAATCCTAAGAACTGGCGAGACGCTTGAGAGTGTAAGCCACAGAGATGAAGAATCAGAAGTCTCACTCACATAGAACATAATGGCAACTTTTTTAACATTGCATCTCACATAGACAGTACGCCATCTGTGGCCAACAAAGGAATTAACCAGAATACGTCAGCGTGAAAAAACTAAACTTCGTTATTTTATTTATAAAAGTGGAAACTAAATGTTGCAAATTTTTGATTAACTTAAATCTACTTTGATTTAAGTTAGGAAACACGTATTAAACTTACCTGTTCTTATTAAGATCGAAATCGAAGACAACAAACATGGCGGAAACCTTGGTGTTCCGTTTGATCGAAATTTAATTTTGATCGAAACGATCTTATTTAATTTATTTTATAATTAATTTTATTCTTTCAATTTAATTTCCATTTTTAACTTAAAAAATATTTATTAATTATTTACTTAAAATTTCTTCATTAAATAGCTTTCCTACTCTAAGTCAATAATGTAATAGAATAATTATTTTATTGATTTATAGTTAAATTATTTAATTGTGCAAAAACTTGAGTGGTGTAAATAAGTTTCGGGTCCTCGACCTTATAAATAGGACGATATTTCTAGCTCAAGTGCTACTTGTGAACTATCAAATTACTATTAGACAAGTCGTCCTTTAAAACATACTAGTTGTTATGCCCGGCGTTGCTCGGGATTAAAATACTTTCATGTCTATTATTTTTGGAAGCAAAAAACTACTTTTGTATAGAAAATTACAATTTCCAAAATTATTTTATCGTCTGAAATGTTTTTTAATTAAAATGAGAATATCAGTTGAACCAGACGATTTTTAAAAACCGCCGATAGCTAATTTTCTCCGTAAGTTATGAGTATTTATTGCATAGGTACTGCAAATTTTGTTCATAAATCTTGTAATGTAAGAAAGATTTTAATTGATGTTTTGGACAATTACATAGTAAATTTTTCATTGAGAAAAAGCGTTAGAATAAATATGAATTTTAAAAAAATCGTCTTCATCCAAAATTCTTCTAATGTGATCTAGCAACAGTTCTAATATATTCTTGTTTTTCACTAATAAAAAAAGTGTTATAAATTGTAAATTTTATACACAATTTAATTTTTGAAAAATTATTAAAACGAGGGCAACGAATTGAACGGAAATGAAAATTGTGTCATGAAAAGTTAATTTTTTAAAGTTTTATTATGTGTAAAAGTTTTTGTGACATAACACTTATTTTCGAAAAATATCACGGAAAATTGCAAAATCTTGCTTAATTACCAATTAACTGAAATTTTAATAAGATTAGGGGCTTTTAAAAGTTGACGGTTGACTCTCCTCTTATATAAAACATATTTATAAAAATAAGCAAAATTTTCAGAAATAAAGGTAAATTAGTTCAAAGTCTAACCGTTGCCTAGCATCGGAGTAGTTACAAATTTGCATTATTTCAAAATCTTCTGCAAATAAATAAGAATTATTAAACTTTAAAAAATTAATAAAAATTGAAGGAAAATTGTCACAGATATAAAATTGGTATCATTGAAAAGGTAAAATTTTGAACGTTAAGATGGTATAAAAATATTTTTTGTCGGACAAAGTTTGCTCCGAAGTTACGGCAGAAAAACGGTTTCGGTTAGTTTCTAATTAACTGACTGTTTAATTAACTTCTGGTTAACTTTTTCATAAGTGCCTTCCCCTTGTATTAAATAATAAGTGTGCAAATTTTAGTTGAAAACAGTCGATTGGTTTAGGAGGAGATGTGGAACATAGCCACATACCCACATACATAGCCACAATGACTTATTTATATTAAGATAAGTCTTTAAAATAAGTTTCAGTTAATGGATTAATTAATTAAATTAAAGTTGAAATTAAGCAGGAAGAAGCATAATTTTTTTAAGTTAGTGTAGCACAAATTACCGAGGACTGACCTTGTAATTTGTTATCGTCAACTATTTCAACATTCACTAAATACCAAGAAGAGGCAGAAATTCAGTCTTCGTCTTTAATTAGCGTAAATGATTTTAACTATTCTTATGAATTAAAATTCATCACTAATGTCCTAACGGTTTTTCCTAATCCAGACTACTAATGGCCCAACTACAGTTAACCAAAATTGTTTATTTTTATCCGGAAACCAGTTCTGAAGAACAAGCGGAAGCTCCCATTTCAAGTTTAAATCATGCAAAATTGTCCAAATGAACCGATTTCAAGGTTTTTTCGAGACATCCTGGAAAACCTTGAATTTAATTTCGTTAGGTGACAGGGTGAGTTGACAATGAGGATGAAATAATGATAATAATGATAATAACGAAATAAAAATGAATCGCGATTCTGCAGGAAGGGCAGTAGGTGGGCAGATGGGAAAAAGATAATAAACAGAAGTTGGGGATCGGAGCAAGGTCATCTTGTGCAGTGACCATGACCCTTATTTGTGCGAAGAAAAGACGGCGGCAGTGTGGGCTGGACCGTAGACTTCCGCGACTGTTGGCCGAAGAAGGCGGATTTTCGAGGGTTTTAATCTATATAAATAGAAGTGAAACGCAGAATCAGTTTGTACGCTATAGATATCCAAACTACGAAATAGATTTTCTTCCGATTTTGCTTACAAATACTTTGAAGCATAAAGAAGATTTGAGTTAAATAGTTTCTTTTTTTATTCATTAAAAATTGTGTTTTTTTTTACTTAGAAAAAGTTTACTTTATCTTTAGTGTTGCCATTTTTATTGAATAAAAATATTGCAGTATTTTAAATCATTTTATTTATTTGCTTTCCAGTTGCCACTTGCATTGGTTAATTAAATTTTGTATCATTCTTTAAAATTAATTACAACTTACAGAAAAAAAATGAACTTTTGGTAGCTTTTAAAAATCGTTTGGCACAGTTTAATTTTTCCAAAAGCTACGAGCTTCAAAAATCGTTTGGTACTTCTGATATTCTCATTTTAATTAAAAATAAAGTTCCAGACGATAAGAAAATTTTACGAATTATAATATTTGATATAAAAATTTTCTTTACATTAAAATATTACACATATTTAAAAAATATATGATGAAAATATTTTCATCCCGTGCAACGCCGGTTGAATATAATAAAGTGAATTTTCCCTCCAAACGAGGCATTTTTTTAAGCTTTTTTTGTTATTCTTATCGATTTTTAATCGCTATTCATATGCATGCTTTCAAATATTCCAAGTACTTTCGGCACGAAGTGTATTGCTATTTACATCATAAGTGTACGCATCATTGTGAGAACACAGGATAATTACCACGTTTTAGCCACGTGATGGCTGGTTAGGATTTATTTATTCAGAGGGAATTACAATAGAATACTCCAAATTTATAAAGCTGTATCTCCGCAACGAGATCAGCATCGTTTTACGTGCTCTTGAGAGGAGGTCTTTCTAAAATTTTATTTGTTTGGCAAGGTAGCCTCTAGAAACTATCCTTCGCCAACTAAGAGGTTTGATTGTTTGTTTTCAGTTCGCATCTATATGGCGACCGTAGGTTTGAAACCTACGAATTTAACATGAACCAGTTCGCCATACACGTTTTTGCTGGAATCGGGTTTTTACACCTCACACGTAGAGCAACATGTTTCATATTGTAAAATATTTAATTTAATATTTAAACTTGTTAACTGCTCCACCTATAATTTACGACTTATTTTAGTTTTACATTAACTTTTTACTGTGTGGCAACCGGAAGAGATAATAGCCAACCATTGAAAAAAAGAAGCTTATTGAATTCTGTTACTGCTCTTGTTTTGAAAAATGAAGAACCTGTATTGCTAAATTTCAGCTGCTTTTTAACTTGGTAAGTATTTATTTTTATAAGCTTTTATTCAACTTGATTGACGTGTCCTCAAATCTTCAGATCGATTTCTTACCCACTTCCAATCGAGCTGCAGCTTTGAAATTTAGCAAAGTGGTGGGTTTCCGGTGACAATACATTATTATGCAAAAAAAAAGAAAAAAATTGCAATCCATACCTATTTTAAACCTAAAAAAATTATATTAAAATTTTGGCCCTATGTTTGGGCGATAAAGTTTAGAAGGTGGTAACCTCACGATATGTAGTGTTGTAACAACACCACGAAGCTAACAGAGAATACTGTAATGTCTTGGCCTAAGTGTGACCAAATAATTCAAGCTTAGGTTGGCCTAAGTACTTTTATTCACTACAGCAATAATTAATAGACACTTCTCGCAGAGAAGTCTTGATTAAATATGACTATTTACAAAGGAACAAACAAATCATAGTTCTAAACGTCAAAGTTCCATGAGAAAATTCGTCCAGGAAGACTAGTAATCCGGATGGATAACTTCCACCTATCCACGTGATACCAACCTACGAGACTACCAAGAGTGCTCGCAAGTTCAAGAGCTGAGAGTCCGGGGAAACCGATTCCTCGGGGTTGTCGACCAAAGTCCGACTTCCGTCGGGACTTTCAATCCGCTGATCAAACCGCTTTCTGCGGTACTCCGGAGCCTGAAACTAGTTCGAGACTCCCCAAAAAAATTCAAATTCCAATCCTCCTTTTCCCTCCGTTCCTCCGTCTTTATTCACTCCTTCAGGGGGTGGATGAAGTGGTGAAGCCCCTCCTATCTTTCCCTTCACTGGATAATCGTACTCTGGTTGACCAACAACTCACCTTCCGAGTGGTCCACCTCTTATTCTGGGAAGCTCCTTGAGTTTCGTCACCACCGGCCTATTCAGGAATCACCAAAAGGTACCGCTAATGTCCGCGCTGACAGTGATTTATTCATCGACATTGTGGCGGCCCTCTGTGTGAAGTCCTTCTTCTTGCGCCCGTCTCGTTAACGATGTCCAGGTGCAACTCTCCTGCTGTTTATCGCCAGTATCAAAAGGACCGGCATTTTTTTCTCATGGGAATTAAGCTCGCGGGAAGGAAACATTACAATACGCTGTACTTCCGGCGCTGCACCGATGAATGACGTAATAGCTCGTGTTCCTACGCTCGTCTTGGGTTTACTTTCTATTAGAATTCGCCACCAACCAGAAGTAGATTTTTTTCTTTACTTCTTGTGCGCCAAACGTTTCGAAATCAAAGTTTCGTCTCTCGGTCTGTGTCGCACTTTTTTCAAATTCGTAATATGTAATATTCGTAACGAATATTTAATATGTGTTTTATATTGAAGAATTCGGTAATTGAATTTGGTTTACTGTGCCTAATAGGTTGTGTGCATTCGTGTCAGCCGTCACTAAAAAGTAGAAAATAAAATAAATAAATAAAAAATTAAGGTATGAGCTCTTATTCATGCGAAAAAATGAACGCAGAAGTTGAAAATAATTTTTTTGATTATAATAAAATATATGGTTTGAATAAAAGCGTGGGCGCCTTTAACTTCTAGGAATATTCCATTTGTTTAAAGAAATCTACACAAAATATAAGGTGCTCTATAAGCTCCACGCTTTTATTCGAACCATATATTTTATTGTAATCAGAAAAAAATATTTTCAACTTTTGCTTTCAGTTTTTCGCTTAAATAAAAGCTTAGACCTTAGTATTCTTTTATTTATTTTATTTATATATTTTTTAGTTTTTAACGCAGGACTACTTTCCTCCCATTGGGGTCCCAGGAAGAAATTTGATTCACACGCCAAAACGCCTGAAAAAATGTTGTATGGGAGATCCTCTATATCTCGGTAACTATGTTAAGAACATAACTAATGTCTTATTTTAGAGATAAAGGGTAACAACAAAAGTTACAAAAAATTTATTAAATTATGCATGTTACTTTTCATATCATCGACCGATCCTACACAGAATTGTAACATATCCACGCACGATTGAAGAATTCAAAACAAAAGAATTGACATTGTAATATATTTTTATTAAGAAATAAAACATATTCATTGTAACCTTAGTTTCATTTAATTTCGCCAATTTTCCATACATTAGTATTTCAGAGAAACAGAAGAGAATTGAGAGTAACTTCGAGAAACGAAAGAGAATCGCGAGTAACAAAGGGAATCCGAAAAGCTTCGAAAAACAAAAGAGTATCGCGAGAATAAAGAGAACTGAGAGCTTCGAAAAACAGTGAATGTGAGTAACAAAGAGAACTGAGGAAGCTTCGAAAAACAAAAGAGTACCGCGAGTAACAAAGAGAATAGAGAAGCTGAAAAAACAAAAAAAAAGAGTCACCGAGTAACAAAAAAGAGAACCAGGTTGAAAGCAAAACAAAAAGAGTATCGCGAGTAACAAAGAGAATCCGAGAAGCTTCGAAAAACAAAAGAGTATCGCGAGTAACAAAGAGAATCCGAGAAACAAAGGAGTGACGCGTGTAAAGTAGTCCTACGCCTTTAACATCAGCGGCTGTTTGAAAAAGACAACCTCCCGTCATTTATTTTCATTCATCTGGAGATCTTGTACACCATTTTATTAAATATAAAATGCGTCCATGAATTAGTTTTTGTTCCGATTATTTACAATGAACCAGTTCGCCCGCAATCTTTTCAATGCGATTTTAAATTCCGTATATTCCGCAGGTTTCCTTTCTTACCATTTTACTTATGCGTTTTATATATAAGTGAAATATTTGGCTTTATTTTGTGGATCATGCACAATGCAATGCTTTCAATTAATCGTACATTTCATATATTGCGAGGATTTTAAACCTTTATTTTAATAACTCGCGTATACAATGCAATGGATTCATTTCCCATCATCTTTGTATTTCGCAGATAACGCGATGTTTTTGCATATACATATAATGTCATCAGGTTTTTAACATTTGTGGATGCATTTTTTAAGTAGTCCACATATGATTTGAGGAAACTTTTCTTTATTTCAGGAGCATTATTTCATTGTGAAGGCGATCTATTTATTTTTCCATATTAGATGATAGTTAAAATATCCAAACCAGGACCATTTTCGCGAACGGCGCCGGCTGTGCGTCGTCGCGGCAGACAAAATCAGAACAAACCAGTGGGACTGGCCTCCCCTAAACTTTCTCGTATACTGCTCAAAAATTTGTCATTTTCCCTCCCCTTGCGTGGATTAAAAAAAAATCGAACCTACTGTAATCCAGAATGCAACGAATATCAGAAGGTTTTTCATTGCAGATTATAGTGATTGTAAAATATTTAAGTGAAAAATCATATTAAAAGAGATGCCTATGTATTAAAACTTAGCAATATTTATTTTCCATCACACTCCAGCAAGATCCGCTATTATACGAGCGAGCGAAAACAAAACAGGAGATAAAACATATCTATCACAAACTCCGTCTCAAGGACAAAGTGACGTAATACTCCCGCTTGGTACCAAAGATTGCTAAGTACGCATGCGCATGGAGATCAGTTTTGAAACGAATGCTTAACAAGTATGCGATTATAGAGACCGACAGACAGTCAACCCGTTGACGGATTTGGCCCACAATTTTATACGGACCTACATTCATGACGATAAAACTGTGTACCAAATTTTATCCATCTAGCTATTCAAGTTTTTGAGTTATAGTGTTCGCATGACTTTGGACATACAGACAGACAGACTTCCCGTTGACGGATTTTGTCCAAAATTTGATCGAAACCTACAAATTATGTGTAAAGACCACATACCAAATTTCATCCCCGTAGCTCTAATAGTTTTCGAGTTATCGTGTTCACAGACAGACATAATTCCCAAATTGTGTTTTTCGGACTCAGGGAGGTCTAAAACGTGGAGATTCGTCAAAATCTCGAGTTCGAATTTTTTGACGATTACAATACTTTCTCTTTGTATACTTCGTATACGAGAAAGTAAAAAGGGCAGCTAACGATGCGCAGATAGCTTAAATACTTGGACGACGGGAACTCCCCGGAAGAGACTAGTGGCTGGAAATTAAAGTAGAAGTGTGGTTATTACGATTGAAATAGAAGTAAACCACAAGGAACATCATCCCCCCCCCGCCGTAGCATCCGGGTAAAACATGAAAGACCGGCCGCCACGACAACATAGTCAGGCACTGTGGTTCCAACATAATAGCCCCCATTACGAACGGCTCACGCAACAACCCCCCGTTTCACCGGGGTACGACCTGTCTTCGGAGATGGGCCCAAAGAGCCACGCCACCATTATTGTACCATCGGGTTGTCAAGAGCGAGCTTACTTATACGGCAACCTCTCATCCGTGAACTCGCGGTGCCCCCCCCCCCCTATGGGGTGAAGTAGAAGTTATTAAAAGTGAACTATTGTTAAAAATAATGAAAGAGAGTTAAAAAATTAAACCATTAAATATATTTGTGTCGCAATGACATACGTTTCATTCTCGTAGCAAATATTCATTTTATTCTTGTACTCCAAGCACAGTACAGGGCCGCAGTGGTAAAGTTTCGACTCCGGGTTCGAAACCTGACTCCACTGAAGAACCGCCATGCATGTAGGCCTGGCGCAATCCCACATCGCGGTTTAAATACTCTCCTGCGGGTGTGGTGCGGAAGCTTGGAGAGGGAGATGCTACGTCAGGTGTCGTCCTCGTCATCCGAACGCAATTCAAAATTACGAGGTGCCACCCAAAATTCCCTTGTGTTGATTTAAAGCGGGACGTTACTAAAACTAGACTAAGCCATTTCATTGAAAATTAAGTTTAGATTTACTGCTTTCGTTCACTGAATAGTTTCGCTATGTGATGACAAACTTTGTATATTACTTTTTTCAACGGTTATTTCGTTATTTTTCTTTTATATAATCTTGTAACGCTTTGTCTTTGTGTTCACATACTCTGTAATTTTTTTCTTTTTATTTATATGTTATGTAGTGCATTCTCTTTTCTTTATTCAAATCAATTATAGCAAACCGTATAGGAACCACATGAGCTCTAGAGATGAAGTGTGATATAGTGCCAAGAAGTGTTCCTTAAACATCGATAGTTCAACTATCGATAGTTTCAAAACTATCGATACTATCAATAATTCTCTCCCCGGCGATACTATCGATAGGTTTTCTTCCAGTCGATAGTTTAGAAACTATCGATACTGTCTATACTTCTAGTCGGGTGTTTCAGTCGATAGTTTTGAAACCATAGATAGCATCGATAATTCCAGTCGATAGTCTTAAAACTATCGACTGAAAATGTGATGATGATATTGCCCGGGAGAAAACTATCGATATTTTTGAAACTATCGATTGTTTCAGTCGATAGTTCCGAAAACCGATACTATCGAAAAATAGTTCCGAAAACCCGATATTATCGAAAAATAGTTCCGAAAATCCGATATTATCGAAAAATAGTTTCGAAAACCCGATATTATCGACTTGGCTTCGATAGTATCGAGTCTATCGATGTTTGAGGAACACTAGTGCCAAGATCTTTACCTCGCGACTGTGTTGTTCCAAAACCGAGACTCTGTTTTCAAGCTGCCGCGGACTTTAGGTACAATTTGTAATTTTGAACTTAAAAATTCATAAAATAGTAGCTGATAATAAATTAAATAACTGATAATATTGAATAATATTGCTGAAATAATTAATAACTTCTCCTTGAATGAAAAAAAAATTTCTTGAAAGTGTCCGTTTTATTATTTATATTTTAGGCAAAAAAAAATGATGAAATCTCATTTAACATCTGGACGAAAAATGTATCCATAACTAGACAACATATAAATAAAACAAATTTTCTTACTTAGGTTTAAAAAACCAGCAGAAGTGTTCGTGGGAAAGTTATTGTCGTAGACATGATCGATTGTGGTTTGATCGTTTTTTGCGAAAAAGAATTTGAAATGGGAGCTCAAAACGTCAGTATATTTAACATGAACAATGAAGACTGAAGTCGAATTACCATAATAATTAGATTCCGCATTTCTTTCAATTAACTTTTTCCTATAAAAGTAACATAATAATCTGATCTATAATTACCTTCGAAAAAAAAGGGTCTCTTCTAGTTATTCGTCGACCAACACATGCTTTTCGTAACTTGTTATGCAGGTGCCAAGCATATAAAGATGGTTATTATTTTTTAAATACTAGATTTGAGTAACCAATGACAAAACTAATTAAGTTAATTTATGAAAGCTGCTGCATGCTCCTGTAATCATATTTTGTAGATTGTCTCATTTTTTGTTAGTAAATGCGTAAATTACTTTGTAATGAATTTATATACATACTAGCTGTTATGCCCGGCGTTGCTCGGGATTAAAATGCATTAATGTCTAATATTTTTGACGTAAAAACTACTGTTGTGTAGAAAATTATAATACCCAAAATACTTTTATCGTCTGAAACGTTTTTTAATTAAAATGAGGATATCAATTGTACCAGACGATTTTTAAAGTTTTAATATGGTGTAAAATAGTTTTTGTGGGATAATACATATTTTCGAAAAATATCACGGAAAATGTCAAAATCCTGCTTAATTTCCAATTAACTGAAATATTAATTAGATTTTGAGTTTTTAAAAGATGACGGTGATCTTTCTCTTCTCATATAAGATATATTTATAAAAATAAGTAAAAATTTCAGAAATTAGTTCAAAGTCTAACCGTTGCCTAGCAACGGAGTAGCTATAAATTTGCGTTATTAAAAAATCGTCTGCATGTAATCAATTATTCATTAAATCTTGAAAAATTAATAAAAATTGAAAGAAAACTGTCCCAGATATAAAATTGATACCATTCAGAAGGGAAAAGTTTGAAGTTCAAGATGGCATAAAAATATTTTGGCGGGATAATTTGCTCCAAAGTTACTGCGGAAAAACGGTTTCGGTTAATTTCTAATTAACTGAGTGTTTAATTACCTTCTGCACTATCAAAAGTTGACAGGTATCTTCCTCTTGTCTTAAATAATAAGTGTGCAAAATTTGGTTGAAATCGGTCCAGTGGTTTTGGAGGAGATGTGGAACATAGTCACATACCCACAATGACTTTTATCTTATATATATTTATAATAATATGGTAAAACCTTTAGACAGTTCGCCAGACCCAATCACTCGACGAATATTGATAATTTTTATTTCATATGGAAGCTTATGACGTCTAGATATGTCATCAAAGGTCGCCTGCCCACCCCAACACCCATTTTCGAATGAAATCGAAAAAACATATAGAGAATATTAGATGGAGAAAAGTGTTTTCGATCGAAAATGTGTGTGTGTGTGTGTGTGTGTGTGGAGGGTAGTGTGGGGCAGGCGACCCTTGATGACATATCTAGACGTCATAAGCATTCATATTAAATAAATATTATCGAAATCCGTCCAGTGGTTGGGGGCTGGTGAACTGTCTGAAGGTTTTAGCATATTATTTTAAATACATAGATCCCAACAGTTCCATCAAAATGGCGTGTCAAAAATATTGTAAAATACCTATTGCAGGTAATGGAAACTGTTTAGCTAGGGCGATATCATTCTGTGTTTATGGATCTGAAGACTTTCATGCCGAAATTCGTGAGAAAATTCTACAAAACATTACAACTGGATGAGGTTTATTGAAAGATTTTGCAATTTTAAAAGAATCTGTTGTCTACAAAGAATATGAAATCTACTATGGTTTTATGGTCTGTTCCACTTATCTTCATGCAGTATTTAAAACTGAAAAAAGTAGTGTCTGAGAGCCTCGAAGCAGCGAGGTGGCACTGCTGAACAAAGTGGGTGCTGGCCGCAAACCCGCCCAGAGGGCGGCGAGAGAGGCTACTCTATATTAAGATATGGAAAAAACTTGCAGCTTACCGAAAAAACATCAAAACTCTGCACTTGAATTTCATATGAGGGCCGTGCAATGGACTCAATTCGTGGCATGATGCAACCATATAAAAATGTAACTGCTCATGTCATTTATCATTTCATTACTCTGTACTGTGACGTAATATTTTTTATATGATAATGTTTATACGCTGGATTCTATCTGTATATTCCGATATACCTGGCGCAAATATCGTTCAAAGCACTCTACATGGTAGACAGTTGGATCTAGAGCAACCAGATTTAGCACCTAGTTACTTCTTGAGTAATAGGTCCTTAATAACGAAGGAAATCTAATAAAATCTTAATTAGATTCCCAATTAATTAAAAATTAATCCAAATTTTAACGTTCTTCCACAATAGGTTCGGAGCATATAATCGCTCAAAAATCATTCTTGCACCACTTTAAACTTTTAAAAAGTAGATTTTTAGTATTATCAGTTTTATTTCCGTACAATTATTTCTCTAAATTTTAATGAATTCTAAAAATGTTTTTAATTATATTTTTCAACAATATTTTTCATTGATTTAGTAACTGCGTTGAAACACACGCGCAATGTGATGATTTTAAATGCATTCTTTTGTGAATATGTTATCGTTGCAATATGATTAAGATTCAAAATGTATTAACGAAAGACGAATCACGCCTAAAACGTTAGCATGCTACCATGTAGGAATGGAGGTTACAACATTCTTTTAATTTTTTCCCTGTAAGGTGAACTATAAAATCCAAAATTAAACTGTCGCGACCCAATTGACGTACATCAAATGAGTCTAAAAAGATTGACTTTAAATTTTAGTCTATAACTGATATCTTTTATTTTGAATGATAATTTTTGGGACACAAAATCTCCTTATCCTGTAGAAGAATATGAACTCCACAGCACTAAATAAATTAAATCGAAATGCTTTTCAATCAATACGAGGCTATATATGAAATCATTGCGTTAAAATATATTTTCAAAAAATATTTTGGGAGCTCCAATATGAACCCTTTCCACTCGTAGGTCGAGTCTGCCTAGCCATTCTGAATGATTCAGAAAGAAATGAAGGCAATAAAATTATAAAGGAAGTATAGCAAAATCGTTGAAACGAATCAAATAAGGCACGATTGTCCAAAAGCCTAAAGCGGTTCATTCACATTTCATCCAAACTGGAATTTTTGGAACACGAGAAGGAAAAATGGACCAAAAACCTAAAGCGGACCGTTTACATTTCATCCAAACTGGAATTTTTGGAACACGAGAAGGAAAAATGTACGAAAAGCCTAAAGCGGACCATTCACGTTTCATTCAAACTGGAATTTTTGGAACACGAGAAGAAAAAATGCACGAAAAGACTAAAGCGGACCATTCGCATTTCATCCAAATTGGAATTTATGGAGCAAGGGAAGGAAAAAACAGTCGTCAGTTTTAAACACCGATGGAAATTAGCACAGCGTCATGGCAAAGAAAGAATTCCAACGAACTCAACATCCAACACTTCATGCGCCGATTCCAATTTGGAGCCTCGAGCGAGGGTAGCTGCACGATCAAAGGTTCTGCCTACATTGGGACTTCGCTTCGAGGGTTGAAATGAAACTCGCAATCTCCCGTGGGAGGGAAGAGGAGAAGGCTGGGTGTAACAAGGCGTCTCAGAACAAAATAAAACCAGAAGGAGTGGCCTCTCCGAAACTTTCTCGTATAGGAATAACACGGGTGGGAGAAAAAGTACACCGCGGCCGAAAACGTGCGGTATTCCCTAAGGTGGGGAAAACGCTCACTCCAGCGTTCGCAGCTTTTTTTGCGTAGAATGGAGAAAAAGTCGAATAGGCAATTTCAACGCCTTTTTTTAACCGATTTAAACGAAAATTGGAGACAAATCTACAATTAAGGTTTCAAGACTACATACGAAATTTCATTTATCTAAGTCATTTCTTTTAGAATATATTGTCTTCAGAAGTATGCGATTATACAGACCGACAGACAGTCAACCCTTTGACGGATTTGGCCTAAAATTTTATAAGGACCTACATTCCTGATGATACAACTGTGTACCAAATTATATCTATCTAGTTATTAAAGTGTTTGAGTTATAGTGTTCACATGAACGCGGACAGACAGACAGACTTCCCGTACACGGATTTTGCCCAAAATTTGATAGAAACCTATAAATTATGCGACACGAACACATACCAAATTTCATCTCCGTAGCTATTAAAGCTAGGGAGTTATCGTGTTCACAGACAGACAGACATAATTCCAAAATTGTGTTTTGCGGGTTCAGGGAGGTCTAAAACGTAGAGATTCGTCAAAATCTCGAGTTCGAATTATACTTTCGATTACAATACTTTCTCTTTGTATACTTCGTATACGAGAAAGTAAAAATAATATTGATATGCAGATTTGAAGTCTTGTTTTGAAGGCTTGGGGAATAGTCGAGGGGATCGAAGATCCGTGGCGCACTTTGGAGCCTCGAGTGAATGACGTGCCTGATTTTGCGACGTGAATGGGTGGGAAAAAACCAGTCTTGGGACAAACGGAATGGAATGGAGTACAGATGAATTACCGGCTTAAGAGATAAAGTTAACGTGGATAGATTTTATGGTGATTTCTACATAGATTAAATTTTGGCGCCACATGTAGTTTACAGAGAACATCAGGCTAAATTCTTCGAAGAAACGCCGTTATGTTTATGCGGCCAAGAAGCAGGATCTGTGCTCCACGTAATTAAAGCGGAGCATTCATCACTGCTGAATTCCAAGATTTTTGGAACACTTCGTCAAAGTTGACACCCAATGAAAATCGGAGCAAATGGATTGGATGTTTGGAATTCCGAATAGTTTGAAGTCTGATTGGAATGGCTGGATGGCCGTTTGAGACCCCGTTGCGAGGGTAGCGACAAAACAAAGCTTCTGCCTAGATTGGGACCCCGCGACGAGGCTAGTCAACTCGGAAAATTCCCCGTTTGAGGGAGAGGAGATTGGGTGGATGTAAGTCTGCGACTTCGAACCTTCTCTCAAACAAGGTGTCTGACAACGAACTTTGGAACATCCATGAATGACTTACCTAAAATTTTAGACTGGAATGAGGGGAATACAAATCAGTTCTTGGGACAAATGGCGTAGCCTAGCCTTCTCGTGAATGCCTAGCTTAATAGGAAAAATCTGACGTAGTCTAAAAAGCCGACGTCATTCTGCCAATGAAAGAAAATTCATTGTTTACACTGTTTACATCCATTGTTGAGACAAAAGTGGATGAGCCTCAGGCCTCAGTTCAAACTGAAAATTAAAGGCTTTGGCAGTTTTGTTTTTAATACAGTTTTTCATTTATAAAATTTTGAATTACCAAAAATTTGCAAAAATTATGTCTTTTTTGCATTCTGACGTCTTAAGGGGGACGTCTTAAAATCGGGAGGGGACCTGTCGAATTTCATACATTATATCTCTGAAACAATGAAATTCACAAACTCATTGGCCTAGTGGGCCTAGTAATTGGCCTAGTGGGTGGAAATCAATGAACTTTAAAAAACATGATAAAAATGTGGATATTCGTGTCTCATTGCGAGGACTCTTCTTAAAGAATTAGACTTACTGTCGTCCAGTGAAACTGTTGATTCCTGTCTCTGAAAACTGTTAAACAAAAATTGTCCAACCTAGGGTAAAATGTAACACATTTTTTCCCACACGGCTTTGGGCAGGGTGGGGTAATCTTTGTATGATTCACCCTTTTTACATTCTTGCTAGGTAACGATTATTATAAAAGCCATACAATGGCAAAAACCCTCTTATTCATTGTTAGGAATTAAACTAAATCAGTAACTATATATTTCAGCTTCCTAAGCAGTAAAATGAATCCTAATTATGCCGTGCATAATTACGCATTTTATTAGTCTTTCGAGTCCGAAGGCTTAAAACTTTAAGGTTATTGAGACGTTTCACAAACTTACTTTCACTAACGTTGACTTGTATTTTAGATTTTTTTTATTCATGGAATTTTCAGAGATTAATTTCCATCTTTTCATTTTCTAATCATTAAAAATTTAACAGAACGAAAAATGGAAAATTCTTTTCTTCATTTCTGATTCTAATCGTTTTAACGCAGTGATCTTCATTTTACGACTGATTTTTATTCCAACTATCCCTCCGATCGAATCGACCTTTAAAAATTATTGGAATTAAATTTAAATTTTAGTTTTATTCATCAGCTTATATAACAAATTACGAAAAAAACTGATAAAAGAATGTCAACAAAATCAAAATATGACTATACGGTACTCTACTACATAACATTTTAATAGTACTTCAAAACACAGTTAGCACAGCATTCCTTGATCAGACGTCATTAATTGAATCAATGCTATTAATGACAAACTTTTTAAGAAAAACATTTTCGCCACCACTATGAAGTAATTCAGTGTTTTTCAGCCTTTCAGTGTTTGCGACCCAATTTTCAATCATAATTTTCATCGCCCCCCCCCCTCTCATACAATAACACTGCAAACAATAATGTATTTTTGGTGTTTTGACGCTGTTGTCACTTTCGTTTTGTAATTAGTTAATGGCGGACCATCCGGCACTGATTCTTTTTATATTTTATTTTACATCACACAGCACACTTTTTACAGTACAGGGAATACTTTTTCTCTTTTTTAATACTTATTTTGTGGGTTTCGATTGAGAGTTCCTTTACCCACGTCATTTATGAACTGCAACTAACTCATTTCTGCCAAATACACAAGCGTCACTGTTGGACGCATGCGCAACATCCCATTCCGCTTTGCAAGTGGCACGCATGCGCCGACCAACGGTAAAACTACACTATCATTTTAATTACAAACCTTACAAATCACCAAGAATAAGTAAATTTATTGATATTTGCCAGCACCGATCCTCTCATTGACAAAACTAGAATCGTTGCCTCTCTATTGCTCTATACCACAGGTTCCCAACCTGTGGTACGCGAACGCCCAGGGTTACGCGAAGAAGGACCATTTAGGGGTACTTGAAATCAAAGTCGTTAATGGCGGGAACAAGAAAACATAAGGAATTAAAAGAGTTAGAGATTCTTTGTTTCGCCAAGAGAATACTTGCTATTTAATAACTATACCACTTGAGTAGTTGATTAATACGAAGTGTCATTTTAGCTATCCTTATAAGTTAAAACGAAATAATTACAATGCTGGTTTCATTTGCTTTGGCGTTGAACTAATACTATCGTAAAAATGCAATAAAATGTAAAATCAAAAATAAGTTTTGCAGATCTTATTAATTCGTGTCATTTCACTTTTATGTTCATTTAAGCTAGCCTTAACATTATTGATAAAACTGCTTTGCATAAACGGATGGTAGGGGAGAGGGGGGGAGTTGGATATGATAGTAGGGGGTACGCGAAAACAAAGGGGATAATCAAGGGGTACGCGAGGGAAGAAAGGTTAAGAACCCCTGCTCTATACAATCTTAGTTATAAATGCATTACATCCGTGTAAATGTGCATTTTATTTTAAATTATGTCAGAATGTATTTCGTTTTACTTTCCTTTCAGTAAATTAATTAATTTCTTTACAATATTTTCTTTTCGATATGCTCACTCCCCCCATTTAGTTATAACGCCCCCCCCCCCAGGGGAGCGCGTCCAACAGATTGAGAATCGCTGAAGTAATGTAAAATTGAATACGTTTTACTCTACTAAAAATTTAATGTCCATTACAAATTCTATTGGACAAGTACTGAAATCATCGAATAACATCTTTCAAAACTAACAATCTATACAGATGAAGTCATACCATCTAAAACAAATAAAATGCCAATAAAAAATCAAATTTTAGAGCATTTTCTGGTTTATGGTTTTGCTCTATATGTGGGACGGGAATGTTTCAAGTTACTGTTTTAGGAGTTTGTTTTTACAACATTGTGCCGTATTTACACTACCTGTCCAAACTGAAAATTGACATGTTTATGATTTTCTGGTTTACCATCGACTCCTGAAAATTTCATTTTCTTTGTACAATCCATTTACAGCAAGAACAGAAAGCAATAAAACGCCTGAAATATGTTTAGAATTTACTTCCGCATTGTATCAAAGAAACTACGAGCTAGATTGTGTCCTTTCTAGCCATCTCAATGTTCATCTCCATTCACTAGGGGGCACAAAAATTTTTCATTGTTAAAATTCAATGCAGGGTGTCCCAAAAATTCAACTCAGATTTGAATAACTATTGCAACTTCGAATAACTATATCATTTAATACCATTTTTATATGTTAATTTCAAAACAAATTAATAAATGAAAATGTAGAATTTATTCAATGATAAGCTATTTTTACTTCATGACTAAGTGAGATATAAATTTAGCATAAATAGGTCGCGTACAAGAACAATACCTGCAAATAACGTTTTATCCGTAGGTACAGTACCTGCAAAGAATCACTTGCATTAAAAAGTATAGGTTAAGGTTGCTTATAAGTCGTGCTCCCTAGGGAAAAGTCTACAAATTGCAGGTTTTAATGAATGGAGGATTAAATTTTGCATTATTCTCAACTTCTATGAATATTGCACCTATTTATTACAAGAGAGTTCAAAATACACGTACCATGTCGAAGGAAAT
Organism: Araneus ventricosus; assembly: GCA_013235015.1. NCBI lineage: Eukaryota > Metazoa > Arthropoda > Arachnida > Araneae > Araneidae > Araneus > Araneus ventricosus. Next base: position 210,925 of record BGPR01001243.1, on the reverse strand, counting down.
AAACAAATCTTAAAGTAATAACATCGGTACGACTAAGGAAACCGGTTCTTAAGTCGTACTACCTATGCCCTAAGTCGTACTTTGGAAGCAAATGAAGCAAAAACACCCTGCACCACTATTCTTTGGGTAAACTATTCGATCTTGAGTTAATCCTCGGTCAACCCATTAGGTTTTTCCAAATTCAAAATGTTTATTTATTTCTAGAAGGCGACATTGCAGTTCGGGTTAAGGAATATTATACAGTGGAGTCTCCCTATAACGAAATCGCTTGGTTCCAATTGAAAAATTCGTTATAGAGAAAATTTCGTTATACGGAGATTTTTACAGTTATTTAAGTAAATGTTCCAAACTTTTCAATAGATGCGATAAGTTCAAATGTATTTATGATTTTCAATTAAAAATGGACTAATATATATATTATAAATTTCTTTAAATTATACTAATTTTTATTGTATAAATGAAATGCTCAAAAGTTAAGACAATTCACCAACTTAGAGAATAATATGCACTAGTATGTACTTACGTTTATTTTACTTGAAAAATTCCGTTATTTTACATTGCTTTGCATTTCGTGATGTTAAATTTTCAGAAAAATTTTCACATTTTAAGTGTGAGTGGTTCCAGAAACAGGCACGTGTGAGCGAATTGGTTCCACAGAAACTATCAACTGCAACAAAATAACAACTTTTGTCATTTTTGTCTTCAAAAATGACAAAAATCGAAAAGATAAACCTCTGAAAAAATTCGTTATAAGGAGACAACCACTTCGTTATATGGAGAATATTTTGAATGTTATTTAACATTCCGATTAAAAATTTCGTTATAGGGAGAAATTCGTTGTAGAGAGACTTCGTTGTAGGGAGACTCTACTGTACTTTCTTTGAAGCCTATATCACCATTGAGTAATTTTCATAACGCCTCGTCCATATCTTCTTGTCTCTACGTATCATCGGTACGTTTTGCAACATTTATGGACCCCCTAAAAATTAGAAAAAGCGCATTTCACATTACATATTAAAAAGAACAATATTCTCTATCTATAAATGATACGTATCTTTAGATATGTAAGAGATCCTTAAAGCTTACCTGGTACGACTAAGTATCGTTTAAGGTACGACTTAAAGAACGTCACGTGTAATATTTTAAATAAGCATTATAAAAGAATGAATCGAATCAGAACGCCATAGTTACATCAAAGCAATTATTCAAATAGCACAGAGTGATACCCCTAAGAAATAACAACATTTTGTTTATAATATTTATTGCTGACGAAATATGAGCGAAAACTATAAGGAAACTACCGAAAACTTATTTTTACTTTCTCGTATACGAAGTATACAAAGAGAAAGTATTGTAATCGTCAAAAAATTCGAACTCGAGATTTTGACGAATCTCCACGATTTAGACCTCCCTGAGTCCGAAAAACACAATTTTGGAATTATGTCTGTCTGTGTGTCTGTATGTCTGAGAACACGATAACTCCAAAACTATGAGAGCCACGGGGATGAAATTTGGTATGTGGTCTTTAAACATAATTTGTAGGTTTCTATCAAATTTTGGAGAAAATACGTCAACGGGAAGTCTGTCTATCTGTATGTGCGAAGTCATGTGAACACTGTAACTCAAAAACTTGAATAGCTAGATGTATAAAATTTGGTACACAGTTTTATCGTCATGAATGTAGGTCCGTATAAATTTTGGACCAAATCCGTCAAAGGGTTGACTGTCTGTCGGCCTGTATAATTTACCATTGAAACCAATCCGCTATCTCCACGCGCATGCGTACGGAAGCAATCGTCTGTGCTCCCGAAAGGAGCGAATTACGTCAGTTTGTCCTTGAGACGGCAAGAGTGAAACCTAGCAGTGTGCGATAAATGCGTTTTAATCGGTACGCATCTCTTTGAATTCTTTACTTCGAGATTTTTCAATCACTATAATGAAAAACCTTCTGATAGTCATTTGATTCTGGATAACAGTAGGTTCGAATTTTTTTAGCCACGCGGGGTAAGGAGAAACGGCACCTTTTGGGGGAAGTATACGAGAAAGTTTAGGGGAGAACACTCCCGCTGGTTCTTCTAGGTTACGTTGTAACGCTTCGAAGCTCCGTTCTAAATAATGGAATTAACATCCTAGTAGTCATCGCACTGCCGTCAGCGTTGTTGATTCGACGAAAACAAAGCCAGAATGGAATATGTACGACTCAGGCTGCGTTACGACTTGTGCAACCTTACCCTACATTTCTCATTCTTAAAATTTAAATCTTTAAAAATACTGTAGCGAAATCGTCTTGTGGGTGTACGTGAATGCAGTCCAATAAGCCAGGATTTCTTAAAAAATAAAGCTCTTTATTGTACAAATATTCTAAGCACAAGTATTAAAACAGCACTTGTAAAAATTCACAACAGAGATTGCCAATAAATCTCAACACAGCGCTCAATTAGCTCACCAGCTTGCTTGCTGATCAAAATCAATCTAACTCCTCTTGGCATGAGAGCTTGCTTTTATACTTTTTCAACAGGAAGTCATTACGTAGGAAGTGGCATAATCTCCAGAATGTTCATGAAGCCAGTAGAAATAGGTTGACAGTGCAAGGTTTTTCTAGAAAATTCCTTTTGTCGCCAAAGTCGCCAACTTTATCGCAAATTCGCCAAATCTGTCACCAGGGTCGCCAAATTTCTCGCCAGTCGCCAACTTTGTCGCGCAAATTAGCATCTCAGGGAAACAACTTTATAGCTTTGTGACAATACTAGCAATCAAAATATTCGAGAAATGTTGGAAAACTTAAAACTGGGGTCAAGTCTCCCAAGTTTCCTCTGGTTGTTACACGCACTTCTAACATAGATCATATAACTGAGCTACCCCTGCCCTGCCTTGGCGTCCGGTCCATGAGGAACGATCGCTGCGACAGCCTGAGGTCGGAGTCCTAACGGCTGCCACCGGCCACGGCCTGACCCCTCTCGAAGGAGGTTCGTATCGCCATCGGTGGAGGGCAACTCAACCCCACCACCCTGCTTAATCATTACAAAAAGGGAATAATTAATTGAGAAATTTAGAAAAGCTTTAAAAATATCCTTTGAAAAGTTACGAGTTGCCACAAGACATGAAAGAAACTTTAGTGGCGAAAATATTAATTATTTAAATAGCACTGGTAAAGCCGAAGAGGATGTTATTGCTTAATTGCAATCTATCATTAAGATAGAAAAAGTTCTATTTCAATTTGGTTGGCTATGCTTTAATTAATAACTTCAGCTCGGGTTTGATTTTATGACAAAAATAAAAAAAGTTTGTAGCAAAATTCACGCAAAATTGCTCTGGATAACAACTAAACAATTATAACCTGACGATTCTAACTAAATAAATAATACATTCAGGCATAAACCATCTTCATTTTTCACTTCCACATTCGAATGATTTTTCGCACATATTTTGTAGAAACCTGACGATATCCCGTTCTGTGCAACCGAATTACAACGCTTTACATATCTTTATGCATATTTTCTATAAATATGCCGTTAATATCGCACCATAAATACATTTATTGCTTCGGCTGTGAAATCGTCCAACCTATACTCGCCAGCTGTTTATCAACTCGAGTGACAAAATTCACACCGTTTAATTTGCATGGAAGCACGATACTTCCATGCTCAGCTGATTGTTGCATGGATTCGCAGGTTTCGAAGAATTGTGATCATATTTATTTCGAATTTATTACAGCTTCGTGAAGGCAATGGTATTCGATGAAGCAATAAGACCTTTGAATCTATAAATACGTGAGGGATGTCATCTGTAGAAATCTGTTTTAATATAGGCTTCGTGATTGGTTCTATAAATGAGTACACAAACTAAAGTATCAAATTGTCATTAGGAAGTTACATTATTATACTGAGCAATATTTACAGCTACGTACAATTAAAGTAGTTCTAGTTGGTCATATGATAGAAATGGCACTCATTAGCATCGTATATCGTCGTTCAAACCGCCGTTTCGTCTCATCTTTTTATCTTGCGAAAAAGAACCCAACGTCGTTCATACGTCTCGTACCACGTTCCATCTCGTCTACTGTTCTCGGCAACTTGATGCTCTGACGTCACTGGTGATGGCAGCGCCACCTACAGGTACTCGGCTGGTGGACCACAAATATGACAATGTTTGCAGGCGGCATTCCGTCTCTAAATTACGTTATGCGGCGTAGGTGATGCGCCATGCATAGGGTTACTATACGTCCGGATTTCAAGTTCACGTCCGGACTGGTGTCCGGATTTACGCCAGTGAATGCAGGGAGAGGGGAATTTGGTTGTAGAGCGGAGTATTCACCGCTGTTCAATTTCGAGATTTTTGGAACACGGGAAGGGATAATCTTTCGTCAGTGTGGAAACCCATGAAAATTGGTGCAAATGGATTGCACTGATGAAATTCCGATTAGTTTGAAGTCTGATTGGAATGGCCGGGTGTCCTTTTGAGGTGTCCCATGTCCATTCAACCGGTTCGGTTGCCGCAATGGCTTCAGGTACGGGGACATGGGGCGGCGTTCTGTCCTTTTGAGGACCTCGCTGCGAAGCTAGATGGAAAACAAAGCTTCTGCCTAGATTGGAACTCCGCGACGAGGCTAGATCATATTGAAAGTAAAATCGGAAATCTGCCGTGTGGGGGAGGAGGAACATGGGTGGGTGTAAATCTACGACTTTGAATCTTCTCAAACAAGGTGTCTCCCCAAACAAACTTTCGAACATTCGTGAATGACTTACCTAAAATTTTAGACTGGAATGAGGGGAATACAAACCAGTTCTTGGGAGAAATGGTGTAGCCTAGCCTTCTCGTGAATGCCAAGCTTAATAGGGAAAATCTGACGTACTATAAAAAGTTGACGTCATTCTGCCAATGAAAGAAAATTCATTGTTTATACTGTTTACATCCCATTGTTGAGAAAAAAGTGGATGAGCCTCAGGCCTCAGTTCAAACTGAAAATTGAAGGCTTTGGCAGTTTTGTTTTAATGCAGTTTTGCATTTATAAAATTTTGAATTACCAAACATTTGTGAAAATTGTATCTTCTTTGCATTCTGACGTCTTAAGGGGGGACATACGACCCTTAAACCTCGAAAAAATGGGCGGGGGGAACCTATCAAATTCGATACATTATATCTCTTAAACAATGCAACTCACAAATTCACTTTTTTTTCCTGAAAAATATCTGTTCTTTCTCTTATAGTACACACATTTTCAAACGTTTATATTGGTATGTATTTATTTGAGAGAGTAATAAATATAGGTATAATTTTTGGACAAAATATGAGATATCTATCATGAATCTTGCGCGCATGATTACGGATAAAATATTGGCCTAAACACAATATTTTGGATATCTAAGTAATCCAAACAGTCTTTTTAAGAAACTGAACCGCAATTTATTAACATTTAAATTTAATTTCTATTTTATATACCAATTTAAATTAAAATGTTAAAAATAGTCAAAATTTCAACTTTTCTTACACTCCCCCCCAAAAAAAAATAAAGTCCTTTGGAGAAAATATGTACAAAAATTGTGGTTCAATATGTAGAACATAGCATAATACAAATTCAGTAAAGAATTTATGACTAAATATTCAATAATTCTTGAGGTATTGTGCGCGAAATATCAAAAAAACACATTTTGAGACTTAGCGCTTTAAGGAGAGTTGGAACCCTAAGTCCGTTAACCCTAATCCTGTTACTTCGATGTACTTTTTCTCAAAATCTGTTATAGATTCATGTTTGAGATTTTTATACAAGTAAAGTACATCTTTCTCATTATACTAAAATTATTATTTTTTAATTCAAAAATTTATTTTTTACTAATTTTTTTTTGTTTTCATTTCACATGTATTAATATTACTCAAAATTTTATTCCAGAAAGTAAATATGGGAAAGAGAAAAAGTACCTAATTGAAATTTTTTTTAATATTAAGAAGGTTAAAAGTGTACAATGTAAGTACTGTAACGCTGAGTAATACACGCCAATGCCAGCAAAATGGAGAAACGCATGCAATAAAAGTTTCAAATGCCCTGTTAGTTTGAAAAAGGTCTTTGAGATGCATGCAATAGATAATAAGTTTTGTTTTAAACAAATTCCATGGCAAATAAATCAAACTTACAGATTCAAAAATATTTAAGTATTGATGTTGCTGATTCAGATGAACCAGATCTAGCGAGAAAAATGTCTAATACATCTTCAAATAACACAACATTTTCAGCAACAAGAAGTTTACGTTCACTATCACTTCTAAAAACTGTTAGAATTGAAACAGCTGCTAACTTTTAAGCAGAGATGTCAGGTTCTTTGATTAATTCATTCAAAAAGAATAATAAGCAATTGTCTTTCATTTTTGTTTTAATTCGCAGATCTTTATCATTTTAAAAGCAAATTCAACATTTTCTCTTTTTAAAATTTAGTTGAAATAACTCTTTTTAAAAAAGCAGCAAATCCATTATTATTCATCTACTCATTGTAATTAAAAATGATTGATATTTAAATTACATATTCATGCATGATGTAGTATTGTGTTTGTTTTTCCTGATTAATTTTTTTCAGTTTTTATAAAATTTAAAAAGTTGAAAATGCCTCTTATGTTTTCAGTTTTTTTTACCTTACCTTACATTCAATATACATAGCAGTATCATTATTATATGCTAGTGCATGTATTTTAAATGATTAAAAGGTTGATTGAAAAAAATACTCGGGTAAATACACAGGGTATTTACCCTTTAAAATAAATACCCGGGTATTTGCCCGCTTTATCGGTGTATAAAGAGCTGAACAACACGCCTACATATTTGTCGGGTAGCCAAGTTAGCCAAGCAGTGTTACTAGGACATACGAGTACTATCGGCAGTTGTTTAGGGACAGATTATGTGAGTAGTAATGTCAATTTCTTACCGTTTAATAATGCTTCATCTACGAGTTACAGCATCATAAACAGGTATTCTCCTCAAGTAATAAGATAATTTAATTAAAAATGTTTAATTTTATATAAAATTTAATTAAAATTTCTTTCAGATAGAAATTTGACGTGAGGGCCAAGAACTTTAAGAATCTCTTATATATCTACTAAAACAAAATTCGATTTCGTATCACTATTGCTATAATATGAAAACAAAGTATATATCTTATTAAATCAACCATAAATTACAACTTAGACGTTAATAGAAGCAAATTGAAGGTTCTCGAATTCTCGACATAAAACTTGTTTGTCACGGTTGTCCTTTTATTTGTATCAAATAATGGTTTCTCCGAATTTACTTTCATTTTAAATTAAAGGATCTCCAATACTTATTTGGTTCAATGGACCTTCTTCATTCTACTTGCTCAACACTAAAATTTATAGTTATTTTACAGCAGTAGTTATTTGGAGCTTATACTTTTAATGGCTTATTGACTTCAGAATAACATCGCATTATTGCCATTAATGCCGCATTTCAAACAGGCAGATGCATTTATTTACAGCACTGAACGAAAACAATGTTTTTCTCTTTATCTATTTGTTGATATTATTCTGTGTTTTGATTGGTTTATATGTTCTGCAGAAAAACATCTGCCGATGGACTTGAGATCCTTTTTTGCGTTTTTTCATAATCGACAGGGTTTGAAAGTGAAATGCGATTCCATTTGTTATTCAAATCCTACAGATCTGCATAAATATCTCTTTTGTGGCGCCTCACGATTTTTTTTCTGATTCGGAGAATTGTTATGAAGTTTGTTCCATCCTATCTCAGGATTCCATTGAATTGAAATCTCGTCTGCCAACAAAACATTTTGCAGACGAATAAAATTATGAAGGAAATTAATTCAACAATGTTATTATCAAAATATTTGTGATACTATCAAACTATTACTAACTATATTATTTTGTTATTATCAAAATATTTGTGATACTATCAAACTATTACTAACTATAATATTTAGTTATTATCAAATTTTTTATGATTTTGAAAATTATGTGGATATGCTTTTATTATATAAAATATTTGGAAACATTTTGAATTAGAAGAAATTTGATGCTTTTTTTTTCAAAGAATTTTAATGGAAAGTAATCAATAATGACAATAAAGCGTGTATATAATAATTTTTATAATAATTATAACTAAGCTTTAATTACTTAAAAAATGTAGCTCAAAAATAATTTTATCTTCCTTTTCAAAAATATTTAAACTCAGTACAGTAGAATTTCGAATAACAGTTACCGTCGGGACCAGGCCTGTAACAGATAACCGAATAGAGGGAAAACAGAAATATATTAATATATATGTACGAAAATGAAAATAAGCTTCTTTTAAAGCGAATAATGCATACATATTGCATTCATTTTTACAAAATTATCAATATAAACTTCAATACGTAAGTACTAATATACAGAAACGTATGGTAAAACTATAAGCCTACTTTTCTTTTTGATTTTTAGACGATGACGGATGACAGAAACTGACGTTAATCGAAGTTTCACTGACGTATTTTTCACCACAATATTGCATCGTAAACTCAATCTTGTTCTGAGAATGACGTCGATAGTGTTAGTGAAGACAAATTGTATTTTGTGTTGCCAGTATTATGAAAGTTTTTGTTTTCAGATGCAAATTGCACTTGTCTTTTTCCCAATTATTTTAATCTGACTTTTAATTTATAAAAATAACTTTTTAAAACTACAAAATGAAACTTTTTGGAATTTCCCCCAAAACTTTTGTAGTTAATTGGCTTCTTCCTCCAGTCATGCTCCTAACTGAATTAACTATTTTATACAAGATATTGAAATTTCAGAATTCAAACATGCCATTCATGTGCATTGTGGAGTTTTAAGTTAAAGCATATTAAATTAATTCGTAATACAAATCTGTAATATTAAAGAAATATAAGGTGAAAGGAAAAAAATATAATTCATATCTGTTATATACAGATCTTGATAGGCAAAATCAATTATTGAATCTACAAAAGCTTTCAAAAGAATTTCATTTGTAGATCTAAGTCATTATTAAAGGACATGGCAAGTACTGTATTTACGCATTGTGGATGAAGAATTGTGAGTCTTTTTTAGAAAAACCAACACATTTATTTCACGATTACTACAAAGACAGACATTTTACACAACTATGTACATCACGCACATTATATTCATTGACATGGAATTCTTCTTAAAAACATTTCTAGCACCTTGTTGCTAGGCAACGTTCGCTGAAGACAAATATTGCCATTCTATTTTTATTACCTATTGAAATATATTGGTGCCAAACGATTTTTTTTATTAATTTCTTTTATGGTCAAACGATTTGTTTATTTAATAAATTTCTTTTTAAAAAAAATATTTTAGTAATATTCTGGAAATAGATAATTTTACATACAGTGGCTCCCAAAAGTGTTCGTACACTTACTATTTTCAATGAAATAAGGCTGTATCCATTAATTAAAATTAATATTTCAGAATACGTATTTAATAATAAGATCTATAATCTATTCTTAACAAAACTACATGAAATATTTTTAAAACATAGTAAAACTTTATTTTAAAAAAATCAATAATCAAAAAGTAACAAAAACTTTATCTCACAAAAGTCTTCGTACACTGAAAATTTTTTAGATAAATTCATAATTTAAATTATCGTGTGTCGCTTTATTTTTATTTTTGCATTGTGGTGGCATTTAAAAAATCGTTTGGCTTTAATTTTTGCTTGCTTACACCGTAATATTCTATTTATTATTTAAAATGGCTCGTAGTCATAAAGAAACAACAATCAGCGTTCGAAAATTGATTATTTTTCATCATAGTAGTGGTAAATCAGTTTGGAATATCGCTAAATTAGTTAATTTCTCCCATTCTACAGGGCAACATGTGATAAAACGCTTTAAAGAAGAAATCGGATCAAAAACAAGATAAGAAAAGTTCGACCGGCAAAGTTAACAAAACGTGATCAGAGATTTATAATTAGGAAATTTGTGTAAAATCCACGTTTGAGTGGTTTCTTCAGAATTTAATGAAAAATGTTCTACTTCAATTTCACCTGAAACTGTTCGAGGAATTCTCAGAGCAGCTGGATTAAATGGGCGTTCTGCCAGTAGAAAATTTTTTGTTAGTGCGAAAAACAGAAAGCTTAGGCTTTACTTCGCAAAATCAATGTTAAATAAACCCGAAGCGTATTGGAATAATTTCTTATTTGCAGATGAAAGCAAATTTAACATTTTTGGTTCCAATGGACGTATAATGGTATGGAGAAGAAAAAATGAGGAACTTAATCCCAAGAACTGAGTTGGAAAATTAAGTATGGCGGTGGAGGTGTCCTTGTGTGGAAGTGCATGTCAGCATCAGGACTAGGTAATTTGGTATTTATTGATGGCATAATGCATCATGCTCTTTATTTAAATATTTTAAAAGCCAATTTAAAATTATCAGCCCAAAATTTGGGTATTGGAAACAACTTTGTTTTTTTTATCAAGATAACGATCCTAAGCACACGGCTCTCAACATTCGCCTCCGGTGTCTCTATAATTGTCCACAAAATTTGAAAACACCACCTCATTCGCGAGATTTAAACTCAATAGAGCATATTTGGAGAGAATTGGAGGTTAGAGTATGAAAACACGACATTAAAACAAAAAGCGAATTAAAAACAGTAATGATGGAAGAATGATGAACATTGTTGCAGAAATTACAAAAAAAACTAGTGAAATCTATTCAAAAACGTTTAAAAGCTGTTGTGAATGCTAAAGGATATCCTACTAAATATTAATTTAACGAAAAATTAGAATATTTACTAATATGTAGAGATTTTTTTAAGTGTACGAAGACTTTTTTGAGATAATGTTTTTGTTTCTTTTTGATTATTGATTTCTTAAAAATAAAGTTTTACTATGTTTTTAAAATATTTTATGTAGTTTTGTTAAGAATAGATTATTGATCTTAATATTAAATACCTATTCTGAAATATTAATTTTAATTAATGGATAGAGACCTATTTTATTGAAAATCGTAAGTGTACGAACACTTTTGGGAGCCACTGTATATAAATATTTTGTAGTTAGAAATGTCACGCTGTTATTTACAGATCTTGATATGAAAAATCAATTATTGAATCTAGAAAAAGTTTTCAAAAAAATTTTCATTTGTAGATCTAAGTCGTTATTAAAGGACATGGCAAGAAAGAATATTTAGAATATTAACGGGTGCCTTTTATTCTTGACTCTCATATGTAGTTAATAAAAATATATAAACTGCTTCTGCGACTAGAATAAAAAATTTTATTCCATTCAATTTAGCTTCAAAATTCATTTTTTTTTATATTTGGAAAGTTGTAGTTAAGAGTAACCAGAAATTTAATGGTCAGGCCAAACTTGTGACCTATTATTTCATGGATTATTTGCTGTGAGAATAGTGTCAAGCAAAAGAATAAACTAGCAACTCTTAAATGGTTTTATTTAACCAAGTAATGGGGTTACTCAAAACCCAGCGGAGAAGGAAAACGCATGAAGTAAAAATAAATAAACTGAAACATATTGTTGTCACCAAAAGAACTATAACTAAAATAAAATTCATTAAAAGCTCTCAAATTTATTTTTTCTCAGACATAATATATATTAAAATACTCACATTGATTGTTCAAATTCTTGCTGTTTTTATGCACGTGACAATATTGTTTGTGTGGTTATAAAACTAGGAGAACGAAATCATATCACGTTGCGCATGCATAGAATCTATCCCATTGCTTTATAATGTTTTATACTTTCTTCATAGAGGGTCCTTTCTTGTTGCAAAAAAGTGATGTATTCTTGTCAGAAAGCTGTCTTTCTCCTTCACATCAAGGAAGCAAGTAGCTAAAAAAGAAATTAGATTATTTCCGATTTATTATTAACCATTATTTCAGACTAATTTTGGTTTAAGTTATGTATAGATTTCCGTTTCTCATATCAGAAATTTTTAACGGAAGGTCGTTTAGTGATTAACCGTCTAAGCATTTAGTTGTTTTGATCTAATAGTTTCATATCTTAAAAATTTGCTTATCTATTTAAAGTGAATAATTGGATTTTTATTACGTCTAATGAAATATCTGAAATCTTACAAATATGTTAGCCATGGTATTTTAAGAAATTATACTCATAAACATGAATTATCTGCTTTTTAACAAACATGACAAACGGAAAAATACAACTCAAATGCTGATAGGCTTAGTTAATTATTATTAGGTAATTATAAAAATTGAATTTATCTACCTAAATATTTTTTTATGTAAATTAAATAAAGGGTGGGGGTTAATTTATATTACTTTTGTACTTGATTGACAACAATCATTGCATAAAATGAGGTAGAAAAAATATACTTTTCTAAGTAATTGTTTCAATTTTTATGCTTTCATTATGTTTTTAAAAAATTTATTTATGGAAAGTCTATCATATTTAACATCACCAAAACTTGCTGAGAAAATACCATTCCAGCTGTAATCCATTAGCAGACTTTCTAAAACTAGGGGCAACTAATATTTAGGTGTCGAATAGTTTCACAGGGCAATTTGTTTTTTGTATTCCTAAATATTTGTATGAAAAATTTTTCGGAAAATAATCAGTAATAAAAAGAATTCATCAGAATTTGCTGAAAAACTATTTGAAGATAAATGAATTAAGATAATTTAAATAAATGATTAGAAAAATGGTTGTTTATCTTTAATTAAGGCTTAATTTTCATATTTATTATCCTATTTTGAGGTCGAGAAAAGTTTCAGGGAGAAACTAAGGTCATGAGAATTCTTTTTCATAAGAAACCCTGTTATAGTACCATGAAAACAATCAGGGGAAATTACTTTTCAGTGATTAAATAAGAAAAATTCAAGTTTTCTAAAAATGTATAAATCTAAAAACATTAATTGAAAAATTAATGACACGGTAAGGAAGAAGTATTTACATTCTTTCACTACCAAACAAACATCCACTTCACATTAATAAGAGTCCACAAGCCATTTAAAAACAGAAATAGCCATGCCACGTAACAATATCCATCCTTAATGACTCATAATAAGCCCTTTTTTCCCCAGTTAGCTGAACAACAAACGAAATTCACCCAAGGAAAGCACCCCAGCGAAGATATCAAAAGGAAACGACCTTTGGATCAGTTCTTTGACTTTTGCCACAGCACAAACCCAACGACTCCAACCAAACAAAACGCTTTTATGGCGATTTCTTATGCTATTATTTTATTTCTTCAGTCGACCATTTCGGAGGATGCACCGCTCATTTCGTTATTTCCCCAAACAATCATGAAAATAGAAGGAAGGAACCTATAAAAACGTCTGCCCTCTGCGTTGCCATAGTGTAGCAGGGCAGGTGCTGATATGCTAGCTTGGTCAAATTCAATTACGTCGTCTTTCCATTCTGTGTACTTCTTTTGTATTTTTTACGGATCTTGCAGATGTCCATATCGTTTATGGTCGCCATCAAGCATTTTTTTATTCTTCGCGTTACGGATATTTAATAGAGGCAGAAAGTTTGGCTTATTGGTTTTTATTTACCAGCTGGGGGATGGAGGACAGAAAAAAAAATCAGCGGTAATTTAAAATGATAATAAAAACGTGGAGAGCAAAGTTTTGAGTACTTAACTTAAAGTAGGATAAGAGTTACTAGTGTTAGTCAAAGTGAAGGTAATGTTCCCGTTTTTACGGCGAACTTTCAATTTTACGATTTCTCTCTGTGATTGTGGTACCCGTACATTTCGGAAAAATTCGGGTCAGCCAAGAATTTCACAGATCTTTGCCCGGTGGGGAAATAAATTATTAAAAAGTCTCGGATTTCATATCGATAAAATAAGTCTCTATTTTATGCGTTAAATAAATAAAAAAAGGTATTACGATTTGGCAAACGTAACTTAAGAACGAGCATTGCCTGAGGTTTTAGGGAGCCAGTAAGAGAACACATGAAAGATGATGTCATTCGCATAGAAAAGAATCATGCAATGAACATAGACATTTAAATGTGAAATGATTAAAACTATTGGAAAAGCGTTGTGAATGTTTCTTTCCTGACCATAAAAATGCTCCGAGGAAGACTTAGTTATTACATGTGTCTATGAATATATTACAGTCTTTCCGACCCTTCTTTAAGGTTATCGTGGGTTTAGGGGAGATGGGAGTGTTTTAGTTTGGGGATTGGATGGTTAGATTTAAAAAATTGACAAGAACACTCTAATCACGCCCCTTAAGAGTGACTCCCGGGGCATCTATGGCCCCCTGTTGCGACGTCACTGTGTAGGGCCCCACTTTCAACAACGATCCGACCTGTAGATGTCTCATCTGTGTGTTAGATCTGTCAGGGTCAAACGTCTCCCGTGGCGTAATGTGAAATTCTGGGGAGGTGGTTGCCGACTCAGGTGCCCTCCCAGGTAGCACAACATGACGTAAGATATTGCACAACATTGTTCGATATTTTACAATATTATACCATATTGTGGCTCTTGTATGATACTGTTCAATATCATACAGTATCTGTGTGCTGCTCGGATAATGTAGCCTCAAACACGAAATGAGGTGCTTATTTAACGAATTACAAAATAGGGTTCGAGAAATACGGTCGTCTGCGATGCACATTCTATTTTCACGTTCTCATTTATATCAATAGAAACCCTTGCGAGTTATTGATCAAACATACGACTTTTTAGACTCTATTCCATTTTTTAAATAAAAATATCTATAGTTTAAACATATTTCTGTTGTATTAACATAGAGCATATTTCTATAGAAAACATTTATATAAGAAAAAGGAGATGCAAGGATTGAAAATATTATGTTCAGTGCAAGATTCAGCTTTTAGTAGTTTGATGAAGTGGCGTTTAGACTAGAAAAAGTAGTTTAATTAAGTTCAATGCTTACTTCATACAAAAAGTGTTCCTGTAAGTTACGAAATAATTCGTAACTTACAGGAAAAAATAACAATGTGTCTGGTATGCAGAGTTTTGGGTGTGAAAATTATGAGCCATAAAGCTTATTTCTGGCTAATATTTTAAGTTGGAAAAACTTATGTCAGTCACTGAAATCCATTCAACAGAAATGAAATAATAAGCATGTAGCGATTAAAATTCACTGCCTTCTCCTTTTTATGGTAGGTGGGGCTACTAGAGCCATCCGGGTTTTTCCCATGATACCTCTCTCTCTTCTTCTTCTGTGTACTTGTCTTGTGTTGTTCTTCTCTGTCTTGGGTCTTGTACCTTTTAATGTACTGTGTCGTGAAACTTAGCCATCCTATAAAAATGGTTCCTGAAATTGAATTAATTCTTCAACAGCGCCATTCCATATAAACATGAGTCTCGTCCCTCTACAAGCGGTTATTTTACAATTAGAAAAGTAATTTATGACATATTTATATATATATATATCAAAAACAGCAGGTTTCTCCTTTTGTTTCAGTTTTGTGGTAACTTTAACAGCCGTATGCATTAGTATTTACTATCCTATTGAAACATTACTCCCTCTTTCCGTTTTATTTCGGAAATTTCATTATTTTATAGTAAAAATATACTTTTCTTTTTCTATTTGTTCATTTCTTACCACATACACATTTCATAATTGCATCTTTGATAATTTTGGGAAATTTTAGGTCAAGATTTAAAATTAGCATCTATTCTTTGCCTTAAGAGATCTATCGTTTTTGTTTATCTTTCTTAATTCATGTTGTATTTGTATACTATTATCTTGCATTAGTTTCAGAATTAATGTCTTTAAAAAGACAACAGATAATTGCTTTTGTGTGGGACAGTTTCCCTCGGTATCTACACTTGAATTGCATTTTAGCATCGCATATCATAAACCAGATCAAATATTTTCTTTCTTTTCTCGGTTTGAGACGTAGAAAGTGTAAATGTTTGGATAGATTTAATAAATTATCTTCTATTGTGCCTGAGTTTGTTATTTTCGACTTGGAGTAGTTTTTTCATAAGCATTTTGCTATTCTTAGTTCACCATTCAAAGATGATTCTAAACATATCCTTAAGTCTAAATAACGCAGTTTTGGCTTGATTTTATTTTCTGTCTATTAAAATGACGTCTATTTTATATTTTTGAAAAAGATGAAGATTCTTTTAAAGATGTTCGAACTGAAATGAAATGAGAAGGCAAGAAGAATTGGGCATTGAGAAGTTTCTAAGGATACAAGATTATTGGCATAAGAAGTGTTTTAGATAGTATTAAAAATATGAAGTCGAGTCAATTCATGCGACATGGTCAACAATGCCGTGCAGATTTGATTTTGGTAATTTGGTTTGGCTCATTTTGCAGGAGGAAAAAGGAAGTGACACAACAGCACATCATAAGACAACTTGCTATTTGACGAAAGGCGCAGTTATATTTATCACAATTGCTTCCTTTGAAATACTTCTCATACAGCGCGATACAGCTTTGGTGTGGTGAATGTGGTAATGATTGATAAAATTACAAAAATATATTTTAATTTACATTCAACATACTAGCACTAAATTAGATAATACAATGAAACGATAATCACTGGATCGTTGTTGAATAATAATGTTCATGTAAGAATGTTCTTATTGCATTTGTCAGAAATGGAATTCTGGGGTGACAAAAGAAATATCAGAACTCATTCGTACTATCCAATGAAACACAGTCAGACTGTTCTTACAGCCAATTAGATTCAAGGAACTAGAACAGCTGATATTCTGATACATTACACTACACAGCCGTATGACGAGTAAGATAAATTTAACATTTTCATAGTTTTTTTTGTTTCGAAAAGCAAATGTATACACTTACCTCTTGTTTATATACGAACAGTAAAACTGTCGCTTGAAAGCAGCAATATTTCACCTGCAATAGGCTCAGTTACAAATTATAGACTTGTTTCAACTGGCATCAATTCTTCCATATGCCCCATTCACTGAATTTTAAGAGTCCGTTGGTTTTTTAAGAAAATAGTTTAGCTAATACATTCTCTAATTTCTATCTAAGTTCTAATTTTAAATTTATTCGTGAAATGATATTGTGTTTCCCATAAAAAATGAACGAAACTTTATGGAAGTTATGCAGTAAATGAAGTGGATGAAGGCATAGTTCATTAACAGGTGATCAGAATGCAAAAAATCCGCTCTAGTTTCCAAAAACTATTACTAAGCTATCAAACTTTTTTCTGATGGATCGGAAACCTACAGTTTAAATTTAGATATTCATACAGTTGATTGTTTGAGGCTGTTGGCTCGTCTAGCGCAAGAATGAATAAGTAATTAATTTCAATATCTCCGGCATTCGAACATTTGACGAAAATTCCAGTAAAAATAAAGTCTTTGAGTAGAAAGAAAAAATGTCATTCTCAACTGCTCTTGCAGAAAATAATTTTCGAAACCGCAGCTAATAATAAAAGTTAATGTTATAACCGCTTTAACACAAAAACGATCCCAGACAACCTTGGAATTTCTTATGTTATCAGAATGACCAACGTCAATAAATTAAAATCATACCATCAATTTTGTTTTAATGGTCCTTGCGCATTAAAATGCAGGTATTTGTCTCCCAAAGATCAGGTTCTAATTCTTAATTGACAATGCATGGACTTAAACGGCCTTAAGGTTATCAACATAAATCAACAAGTGTCGGACAAGATGGACGTTCTTTGATCAAAGAGCCATGAAGGCCATATTTATCAACTGATAGCTCGATATTCTGTCCGGATATTAAACTGGTATCAAAAATATCAAATTACATCAACCTTAAAAACATGTCACTGGTGACATTTTTTTTACTTCTGATTAATTTGTAATTGATCTTGTTTTGAACTTGCTGTTATCTGTTTTTCCAATCAATCGCACAAAGCCAGTCAGATTGCCAATGAAATATGAGATCGATTTGTAATAAATAACATCACGTTGTGAAGCACTGTGAAATGGTCGGTTTTGGTTTTAGCTTGATGTTCTAAAATGTCTGTCAACTAATCAATTAACACCTACTTATTTTCTTCAGACATATATCAGATTTCAAATTGACGGTAAACAAGGAAACATAAAATGGCTGTACCATTGTGCAACAAGTTTTCAGTTACAGTTAACTTGTCGACATAGATTCCCATCATTCGAGAAGATAGTAGGAGATAACCTGGTTTGTTACTTTGTTTACGATACCATTGGGTGATGACGTAATAATGTTCTACAGAGCACTTCACTGCGATTGGTTCATAATGTTTGACTGCTTCCAATCAAAGAGATCTTATATCTGCTGGTTCGCCCGTTTAAATTAGTTTTTATTTTTGTATTTTATATTAATTTTAGCATTACCCGTCGCAGTTTCAGCCACGATAACTCATCAAAGATGAACAAAAAACTGAACATTTTATTGTATTTGACAGATAGTAAAATATTTAAAGACGTAAATTTTAAAATGCCAGCGATATAATTCTGTATGATGCATCGAGGCAACTTACAAAGTGAGTTTCAAATAACTTTCACTCAATTTATCTATCACTCATCGATCGGTAGAATGATTAACGCTGAATATGGTCACGAAAGCCGAACATTCTGGACGCCCGTGTAAACCAGTGGGTACAAAAAGTGAGGCGGCAAAAAATTCATCGACATCTAAAAGAGCCTGGAGTATAGGAGTTAGACAATAAAATTTAAAAATTAGTTAGTTTTCCCGAACATTATTGCCTTTTTGTAATTCCTAGTTTCAGGCTGTAATTTCTAGTTTCTAATATCAAATTTGATGAGTTATCACTTGAGGGAATTCAAGTTTGGCGGCAAACCTAACCAAAATTTTAATAAAAAATTACCTGCAATATACAAAAATTTGAAAGCGTTTTCACGCCACATAAAGTTAAAATTGCAGGAAAGCATGAGATTAAATGCTTGAAGGAAGAATGGAAATCATTTTAATCTAAATCACACACAATAAACACAAACAAACCTGAAATCAAATATCTGTTGCCACGCTTTATAAAAATATTACTTTGAAGCAGGTGCGATAAAATATTTCAGCAATGCTAAAGTGAAAATTCTGCTTTGGACTTAATTTCCCAAGAAAACAATTTGTACTAACACAACCGTAACATTTTCAAAAGCGCGTGGATAAAAGATTTGCTGAAATAATGAGATGGTTTGAATTTTATTTACGACAATAAAAACATTGTTACAATTCATGTTTTAAAACATTTTGAAACATCAATTAAAATTGAACAAAATGTCGCATAGAAATAAGATCGGTTTCATTGAAAAGCTAATTTTTTTTAATCTTTAAGATGATGTCAAAATGGTGTTTTTGCAATAATGGGATCCGAAGTTATGCCGAAAAAACTTTAAAATTCAAAGTAATTTTTAAATAATTTAAATTCTATTTAAAAGTTCGAAAAATCCTTTCTTAGTGAGCACCTACTTCCCTAGAAGCAACCGGCTCGCCTGCCAAATTTGTGCAAAAATTATACAAAACGTGCATGAAATTGTTTCCGTTTGAGCTTACTTTTCTGCTATGAAACGTAAATCAGTAAAATTTGTTAACTGCTCGGTAAATATAAATTAAAAATTTCAATTTCAGATTTTAAACTTTATTAAAGAAGGTGGTTTTCGCGTTATGCTTTTTATCTTTCCTGTGTCAGCACTTTGACTCGTCTTTGAAATATATTGTCACGAAGAAAAGTCAGTTTCAGAAAATAATTTGGTTTATTTACAAAATGCAAGTGAAGAGAAACAAAAGCGACGCTGATATCCAGCTTGAAAGTAAAAAAGAATAAACAGGAAAAAAAGATTAAGAATAAATAAAATACATTCAAATAAGTAAGGCTCGCGCTTAAATTTTAACATTACATGGAAACTTCTAGATCGTTCTTAAATGGATCATTTGGCACAATGTTGCCAGTAAAGTTTTAATACCTTATTAGAAAATTAATTAAATGATGTTAATTAATGTTGGAAAAATTTTCGATCTTCAGTTATTTAAAGCAAATTTCTTATAACTTTTCAAAAGTGTCAATCTTAATATGATTCAAAAATTAATTTTGCAGCGTTTATTTTATTTAAGAAAATATATTCCTACTTAACTCTCTTTTAGATTAACGCAACGTTTTTAAGTTAAAAAAGGCCTACTTTGAAACGCACTTCATAGTTTTGAAACATGGTCAGACGACGAGAATGACTAGTTAAAATTTTTAGAAGATATTTACTCAAAAGATTTTTAAATAGAATTTTATGTCACTGTTGTTTGATACAAGTTCTCTCAGCCGAACAAAATACAAGACAAAAAATTCTAACTGATTTATCATTTAACATGTACTACATGGCCTTGAAAAGAATCGAGAGGAAATTCGGGTGGAAAAAATATTATTTGTTGTCACTGCCTTTATTGATATTAAATTATAATTTTTCTGAATTTTGACCTTTAATTAGCCATTTAATTTGCACTATATTTTATTATTTTTTATTTTATTGTGCTTTCTTGAAAATAAATTAGCTAGTTACAGCAAAAATCATTCGATGTAATTAACACAAAAAAAGTGAATATCAATAATGTAGAGATTAAAAAACATTCTAATTGCATATATTAAAATATTTTATTACATTTACATTAATACATATATTTAGGATATATATGTGAAATAATTAAGTCAAAACGTCTTTTTGAGAACTTCATTAAGAATCGTTTGCATTTCATTAGAAGAGAATCAACTAGCTACATTTTACGAAAGCGAAAAAATAGAAACATTCTAACAACATTTTTTTTTCAGGAAACATGATAACTTGTTCGTCTGGATCATAAATAAAGGTAAGTATTGCTTCCAAACAAAAAATTATAAGTAAAGAGTGTTTTTCCTAGAATCTTTGTTCTTAAAGAATTACTGAATCGGAATTCTGTGAGAGTGATTGACCTTATCATTCTAATAAGGAATTTAATGAATGAAAGAAAATAAATGCATTCGTTCTAAATTGGCATTCATTTTTGTATTAATTCATTAGGCACTTCTAATGAAGTTCTCGAGATCAAGGATTAATATTTAGATTTTCTTCGTACAATTTTTATCCATACCTTGAAACAGGTTGCTATTTGCCTCGACAACATTTGCATTTCAGGAACATTTTTTATATGAAAATTAACAACAGAAAATCCTCGCGTTCCTTGGAGGTCACTGCTAGTTGAAAAATATTTTGGAAAAGGTCAGTCCTATGATCGAATATTCCAAACTTTCCATGAAGAATTTTATCTTCATTTATTACTTTCTCGTATACGAAGTATACAAAGAGAAAGTATTGTAATCGTCAAAAAATTCGAACTCGAGATTTTGACGAATCTCCACGTTTTAGACCTCCCTGAGTTCGAAAAACACAATTTCGGAATTATGCCTGTCTGTGAACACGATAACTCGAAAACTATTAGAGCTACGGGGATGAAATTTGGTATGTGGTCTTTAGACATAATTTGTAGGTTTCTATCAAATTTTAGACGAAATCCGTCAAAGGGAAGTCTGTCTGTCTGTAGTTTCGAGGTCATGCGAACGCTATAACTCAAAAACTTGAAAAGCCAGATGGATAAAATTTTATACACAGTTTTCTCGTCATGAATGTAGGTCCGTATAAAATTTTGGACTAAATCCGTCAAGGGGTTGACTGTCTGTCGGACCGTATAATTTACTTTTTAAGAGAATCCGTTATCTCCACGCGCATGCGTACTGGAAGAACGGATAGGAATTTCATTACGGAGTAGCGAATTACGTCAGTTTGTCCTTGAGCCGGTAAGAGAAGAAAATCCTTACGCATCTCTTTGAATTTCATTCTTTGTTTAGATATTTTTCAATCACTATAATGCAAAACCTTCTGATAGCCATTGGATTCTGGGTAACAATAGGTTCGAATTTTTTTAGCCACGCGGGGGAAGGGGAAACGGTACCTCTTTGGGGAAGTATACGAGAAAATTTAGGGAAGAACACTCCCGCTGGTTTTTAAATTATTGGCAGAGAAAAAATTAGTCAATTACAGCATCTCGGCAGTACAGGGAAAGCTACTGAATATATTATTACACTGTTAAATAGTTTTGACTAAGACTCCAATTTATTTAAATTATCAGAAGCGGTTGAATATAATGTAGTTTTAAATATTTAGTATAATAAATGCTCCCCTTAATAAAACCCTATATTTAATGATTTCTTGTAACAGCTCTAAGACGCATAGTAACGCACATTATTATGCCATTCATCGGTTATGTTTTGCAAATACAGTGCCCGCCGCTTATTAAAATCACATTCGTTCTGAGGACATTTGATTTTATAAAGCGGCTGATTTTATAAACCGGCGTATCTACACTTAGAAAAAATAAATGGTATAAAAGTTAAACTTAACAAATACACTAAAAGCTAAATTAGTTAATACATTTATATTTTATTTTAACTGTTTTAATTCGCATTTGGCATTTTAATGAAACATGTGAGATACATTTTTTAATTTACAGAAGGGTCTTAAAATTTTGACGTATTGTTGTTTGATTAGCAGAATTCGAAATTAAAGATTTAACATCGTTTGAAAGTTTATAAAAGTTTTTTTTTAACTTTCATTATTACATCCTCTTTGCACTAAAGTGCATCTAAGAACATCAAGCGCTTTTCTAACATCTATTGAAGAGGGCAAGTTTGGCACTACGATTTCTTCATCTTCGGAGATCGATTCCTCCACTTCTTGGTTTGACATAACTGTAGAATTTATGATGTCTGTTGCAATTTCATAGTCAGATTTCTCTCCCGATGTTTGCAAATTATCATCTATTGATACATATCGTAAAAAAGTTTCATCCATTCCTTCTTATTCATTGATGATTATTTCCTCTGTGAGGTTATCAGCCTCATCATCAATGTTTAGTCCACACTTTTTGTAGCAGTTTGATATTGTTCTGGACGAAACAATGCCCCATGCATTGCGAATTGTATGCATCGAATCCAAAATAGAAAGTGATTTTGAAAGTTTGTTCGCGGTTAAAGAATCCGAAGAGTTGTGAGAGTCAATGCCTTTGATTATTTGTTGAACAAAAGTTTTTCTGTAATGAAACTTAAAATATCTTATGATTCCTTGATTCCTGATCCCCAAGAAGTTTAATCCACACCTGCAGTTTTGTTTCTTTTGTTCGTGGGTTGCAGACTGGAATTTGTTATCTATATGCTACACATCTTTCAAAACTTGAGAAGAAAGAAAATTCTAGTATTATTCAGACAAGGAAAAGCACGATATTTTTTTTTTTCATTTTTCAAACATATGCCCTCCAAAAGCTTGATTTTATAAAACGGCGATAATGATTTTATTAAAGGATGGTTTCAACATGTTTAGATATGGTAATGATTCTGTTCTTGCAGATTTTATTTTAAAAAGCGTGTGACTTTATAATCCAGTGATTTTATTAGTGGCTGTTACTGTACTATTAACTTATGACTGTGGAAATAAAGCATTATTGTTTAGCAACGGATTCGGAAACCCTCCGCGCTTTTGCGCATGCGCATTGCGGAGTTATTTTCATCAAAATAAAGGGAAAGCGAAGAATGGAAGGGTGATGTTTATATTTTGCTGAGCCTGATCTAACAATGATCTCCGGAAATGAGCTCATATGACTCATTGCCTGACACCCCTTTCCGGTGTAAAATCGTCCGAAAGTGGTAGTCTCGGAATCCGTTGCTGAACAGTAAACATCACCCTTCCATTCTTCACTTTCCCCCTATTTGGATGACAATATCTCCGCCCGGCGCATGCGCAAATGCGCGGAGGGTTTCCGAATCCGTGGTTATACTATACATTTTCCTGAGCGTGATCTAACAAAGAACTCCGGAAATGCGCTCATATGACTCATTGCCTGACACTCTTGTATTACCGTTGGTTGTCAAAGAAACGCGATCAGTAATACATCTAATAAAACAGAGTAACCCAATTAGTTTACTTAATTTGTATTTAGATGCATTCATGACAATGACAAGATAATTGACGACGACTAATAATAGTTAAAATAGACATCTTTATTAGATGATAAAAATATAAGCATAGGCACATATAAATACAACCGATTTAATCCTCGATTAAACATACTCACAAAATAGCCGGGGTCAGCAGAAGGGCGATGTGATGGCAGTTCGTCATTTCTAATACAACTACACATTACTATTACCAACGTTATTTATATCTGTAAAAGATGTGACGTTTATAGAATCTATTTAGTATAAACCCAAACTGGTTTGCTTTACTGATTGATTTAGATCTCGTCCAACAATAACCATGATTCGAATAAAAAAGTTGATGAAAAAGAACATTTTGGCAATCAGTATTTGTAAGAAAGCTAACAAACACCCTCCCATTGCCAAAAGGGACTTTGAAGAAAAATATTTCCGTTCTGCTGACTTACCATAACACAAATTAGATTACAGATCTTGGGTGCAAACATATGCAATTTCAAATTTAGAAACATTCAGTTTTACTAATACACAATAAATTTATTACAATACACATTCATAGATCAATTTATATCGTACATCACTTGTGTACGTCTTAAAGTAACTTACAAAACATTTATTGACAAATATTAACTATAGACGGTATCATTAACATTTTTCTTAAATACCACATCAACAAATTTTTCTAAATCGTGCTTAGTTGGTGCTTTCGTAAAAATGTCCGATAGATTATCTTTACTTTTCACATATTTCAGTTCAAAAAGTTCTTTGTACACTAAATCCCTAATAAAAAATAGTTTGACGTCGATGTGCCTTGACCGATGATTTTCTACTGGAGACTTCACAAAATCGATGGCGGCAAGATTATCAACATAGAGTGTTGGTTTTTCTTTAATAACTTCGATGATTTTCCTGTCACAGCATTCGCCTAATATTCTGTCAAACCACGTCATTTCTTTAGCGGCTTCAGTCAATGCTATGAACTCTGCTTCCATGGTTGACAGGCTGATGCATTTTTCTTTGAAAGTTCTCCACACGATTGGTGCTTGGCCTATAAAAATGATCTGTCCTCCCATCGACACACGGTCATCTCTACAAGCAGCAAAGTCAGAATCTGAAAAAGCTACAATTTTGGGTTTAAAACAAGACAAATTTAATTGGTAGAAAGAAGTGGATTTAACATATCCTAAAAGTCTCAATAAACCTTTCCAATGTTCTTTACCAGGGTTATTTTGATATTGACTCAAAATATTTACAGCGTAACTGATGTCAGGTCTAGTACGACTAGAAAGAAAAGATAAACAGCCTAATAAATTCCTATAAGGAAATTCTGCCATTTCCTCCCTTTCATGATTTGTTTGAGGACATTGGGATCTGGTAAAAACGATACCTTTACTGATGGGGAGCGAGGAAAATGGGATTAAATATTCAGAGAAACGTCTATGAATTTCATCGATATACATACTCTGATGGATAAAGACTTCCTCATTTTTCTCCTCAAACTCGACACCAAGGAGTCGGCGAGTTTTTCCCAATATTTTTTAAATCGAAATATTTTTGTAATAATTTAATTCCTCTCATTACTTTTTCAATAGACCTACCAATAAAAACAATATCGTCTACATACAACAAAAGTAACAGATAGTTTTCATACGAATATATACAATTGCACCATTCAAATTTATTAAATCCAAGGTTTTTAAGAGTATTGTGGATTTCGAAAAACCATTCTCTTCCACTCTGGTGCAGACCATACAAAGCTTTATCTAGTTTGCAAACCATCCCTTCCTTGCCTTTAACTTCAAAACCAGGTGGTTGTTTCATAAAGACATCTTCTTTCAATGGGGCGTACAGATATGCACATTTAATATCGCACTGTATGTGAACCCAGTTTTGGCCAACAACTAATACTGCAAAGAAAAATTTAATTAGACTGAAATTCACTACGGGACTGAAAGTGTCATCATACGAAATGCCTTTTATCTGTTTAAAACCTTGTCCCACAAGCCTAGCCTTGTATCTTACAACTTCACCCTTTTCATTCTTTTTGAGAGCAAACACCCATCTGCATCCAATTGGATCAATGTTAGGAGGTAAATCTACTAAATGCCACACTTTCCTCTCCTGCATGACATTCAATTCTTCTTTCATTGCATCTAACCACAATTCTCTTTGGGGAGATTTTAACACTTGGTTATATGTATTCGGGATTTTTATGTCTAGTCATGAACTACACAAACTAGAGTTGGGCAAAGAATATGGATTTGGTCGATTAGGAACAATACCTTCATAAGTGTTGCTAGCTCTAAAATCGAAAACTGAAGGAATATATTCTATATTTCTATCCTCACAATACTTCTTGGTATCAACCGACCTTATCCTAGTATTACAGCCCTTTTCATAATAATAAATGTCTGTCCTACTACCATCTTTCCTCGGAACTGCCTTTCGTATCCATTCGACACATTTTACTTTAGGAGACTCACCTTCTTGCTCGGGAGTTAGAGTTTTGGAAGTTTTAATACAATCCGAATCAGAGTCGGAATCTAGATTATAACCTGAGGGTAACGAAGACCTTATAGTCACCATATTATAATCCTCACTTTCATCCACATTATTGGTGCCCATCACAGCTCCACTGCGGGATTTCACGTGCTTCGTTCAGTTACGTATTGCTAAACTGAAGTCAACAAAACTGCCAAGGAATTTCGTGTTTTA
Source organism: Araneus ventricosus (assembly GCA_013235015.1). Classification (NCBI taxonomy): domain Eukaryota; kingdom Metazoa; phylum Arthropoda; class Arachnida; order Araneae; family Araneidae; genus Araneus; species Araneus ventricosus. The sequence goes on along the minus strand of BGPR01001243.1, from coordinate 184,310 downwards.
TATTTAAATCATATAAAAAAATTAAAGATGTTTAACTTGATAATAGTATAAAAAATTTCAATTTTTCGGATTTAATGTATTTTGCAAAACAAACGGAGGAGAGGGGAATCTGAGAAAAGTTATGTCTGTTTGCTGGTGAGATTAAGCATCTAAATGCGAAGGTTTCATAGACAAAACACCAATCCAGATTTTATCGAGACAGAGCTTGAACTAGACATCTTAATTATAAAACTAAAACACTAAAATTGAAGTAATCAATCTAAAATTTACTTAGAATATTTTCACTGAAATAAATGAAAATATATACATTATCGACATCATAAAGAACTTCAGGCATGAGCATGACGATATCATTCCTTAATTATTATCATGGTCAGGATATAATCTTCAAAACTACCTTTTCGCCATATGCAAAAGAAAAGTAAATGCAAAAGCATTAATACTTTATTTGAAAATTATTTTGTTCGGAAAAAATCTGCTGTAAACCTAGCAGAACATTTGAGACGTACTTCATAATTTAATTTTGAATCTTCTTACATGTATTTAATTCATTGACATTTTAAATGTAAATTCTTTTAGAAAATTCTTGCTATTTTAAAGAAAATTAATTGAAATTTTTTTTCAATGTCAATTTAAGATCTGTTTTGCAAGGCCTGCAAGATCTGTTAATTTTTACCAGCAAGTGCAAAACTTATCGGCTTTTCTCTCTCTCTCTCTCAGTTTTTTTTTTTTTTTTTTTGCGTTTGGCAACAACTGTATCTACGTTCTATAAATACTATCGCATTTTCATCAAACAAATTGACAAATATTCAGTGCTAAAACAAGTATAAAGATAGCGACGTCTTTTAAAGTTGCTGGAGTTCTCTTACTCAGCGCAGAAAATCGGACGTATATTTCCGTTCTTCACTTTTGCTGATTGAAAATAGGAATGACACTTGCTAACCATTTATCACCAATTTCGAAGAAACTGATGTCCATTCTGTGTTTATCATGTATACTGTGCGAAACCATAAGAACCTTCAGGCCAGAAGAAAGCATCAGAACCCTGCGGAGAAAATCGTCCCTAACCATCCTCCCTTGGAGTGGGGCTCTAAACGAGCTTTTAATTTCGCGTTGAGGGTTTCGGCCAACAAATCTCTGAAATATAATATTACGTTATGTCGCAGCTGAGGTCTCCGGTTGTAAAATGACCGTATCCTTAAGATTTTCTCACACTTTGTTGAATCATTTCCTTTAAAATCTTAGATATAGAGCTTTAGGAAAACCTACTTTCATATTAAATACAACCAATTGATTCCTTAATTTTCTCCTTTCATTTGCTCTAGGGCATTAGCTACCCTTGTTACGCCATTGCGTGGTCCAATAGCTAAATTCTAACATTAGAGATAGACATATGGTTCTAATTGGAAAATGGTTTATATGGAGGAAAAATTTAGATATGTCTTTTGAGTGAATAATATATTCCTGAAAAACTTAGCGAAATCTAACTTTTTATGTCCGGTCTATCAATCTATTTAGTAAAACATTTTGTACTCTAATATTTTGAACAAAAATCCATTCTTCTGCAAAAACTGACTGAGTTATTGGAGCTTTGGAATATGATGATGTTTATAATCAGGGAATCTGATAATTGGTGCTGAGTGGTGGAGATTTCAACATGCAGAATGGTGTAAGTCTAAGTCATGCTACAAAGCTAGATCACTGACTTAGATCACTTTACACATTTCAATAGCGCATAGGAAGACGATCCACCAATCAATGCGCAGCACTTATCGAAGGCCGCTGATCATGAAAATCAAAGCTCCATAACTTCCCAGTTTTAGTCGCAGAAGAGTGAGACTATTTTGTGCAAAATGTTAGATTATTAAGAATATTTTTTATTAATTTGATGTATAGGACCGGGAACCGTATAAAAGTTAGAATGCGCAACTTTTTCAGAAATATACTTAGTGACTCACAAAACATAAAATATAATTCTTCCCTTTATTTGAATCATTTTTCCAACTGTAACTATAGTCTATTTCAACAGAAATTAACTATTGGGCCGCCAATAAATGTGGACACCTTGTATATAATCTCTAGAGAGATTGAAAAGCGCCAATAGGGATTAGTGTATAGTTAAACAGCAATAGAAATTATTAACCTGACAATAAATCAGCTCTATTTAATATGAGTGATGGTTCTGAAACAAAATGATGTCATGTACGAATATTCTTCTCTAACAATTTTCTCTGTCCCCCTCAGGTTTTTCACTGTCTACTTACGTAAATTAAATCTTGAAAAATAAGTAAAAGTTTGCAGGTGCTAAATTATATCTAATTAATGTGCTCTCGGAATCAGAAACCCTCCTCGCTTTTGCGCATGCGTTATTTTCACCAAAATAGGGGAAGGTGAAGAATGGAGGGAGAAATGTACATTTTAGCTATGACCCAACAAAGAACTCCGGCAACGCGCTCATCAACTTTATTTATTTTAAGTTCGATTAGAGAAAAGAGCATCGTAACATTTAACCCTCTGACACCGAGCGAGGCTGTCTAGAAATTTCCTTAACAGCGAAGGAGGCCGGTCTGAGGCGGCTGGCTTCTGAGATCGCTTCGGAGATAAGCGCGATAGGGGATCCAATTATCCTTGCAAACCGCAGCCCGTACGCCTTAAAGAAAGGTTATAGCATGGGGTGGGTTGTAAATGACCATCGAGGTTGGAGAGTCCAATTCATGTCGCTTCTTCCCAAAAGGTGGTTTTAAAGCAGCTAGAAGAAAAAAGTCGCCTCGGATTTAAGAGTTAAGGAAACAGCTTAGCACGTTCGTTGCCATGACTCACGCCTGAGATTCGGACCTTGTATCTATACATACCCCTTCTCCGCTATCTCTTAATTACAGTAAGAGGGCTTATAATTTGATAGTAGGCGTGACTCACAGGCGTGAGTCGAAGTGCGCAGTCGGCAGCCAACGCGTTAATCCGGTCATTCACTTCACAGAACTGTATATTTTGGAACGCGAGAGAAAAAGAGATAAAATCTATGGAAATAGCAAACAGCTTGCCATGGTTGGAATTCCGCCTGGACTGAAATCAGGCGAAAATCAGAGGACGCTGAAAGAGGCTAGGCAGGAAGAACAATGCCTTTATTGAAGTCTCGCTTCGAGAGTACATAAATTAAAATCTGCTGACTGGGGAAATCGAAGAGCGATTGACAAGCAGCTAGAGGGAAAGAAGATAGCCCCCCTACCTTCGTTCAGAGTTAGCGTCCTTTTAAATGCAAGTGAATGCGTGCCTGTATTTTTCGATTAATGGGTGGGGAATAAAACGGGATTAGGACAAATGGCATGGCTATACTTCAAGTGAATGGCTGTCTTTAGTGGATTTAATAATTATTTGAAATAAATAACTCCCTTGATGTTTTAAAACTTTGGAATTTTTTGAATAAAGCTTTTCTGATTTTGTTTTAATCTATGAAACTTTTCGAGTCTTAAAAAAACAAGCAAAAAACAGTAGGATTACCCACCTTTGCTTAGAGACTTCCACTTGACGCGTTTTGTGTTAAGCATCACCACTATTGTGAAGAACATAGTAAGCATTTTGGTCCAGTTCCTCTTTCTTTCACCGATTAGCTCTAAAATCTGATATACAACTCATCCAGATAGTAAGTATCGTTTAGGTATATAAAAGATTAGCAATTTGTTTTCATTTTTATTTTATTACAGAAAAATCTACTAAACTACTTTTCGACATTTTCACTGCGAATTAAGGCTATGTCATATCTTGGCACTAACTGCAACATACCCGCTTCGTAGAATTGTCTCTTGACCTGAACCAGTTCTGGACGTTTACCTTGATCTCGTCATCTTGCAATGCGGCAAGAGAAATTTCTTGAGATGAAAACAAATGGAAGTCGGATGGAGCTAGGTCCGGACTGACTTTCACTTATAAATTTTTCGCATTCAAAAAACTTGATAACGGCTCTTTTCACAGCTGGCGGCCGATCGATTGTTTTAAACAAGAACCGACCAGTAGCGAATCAAGGGGGCTATCGGGCTGCCCCCCCAACCAAGGCACAATTCTTGATTTTATTTAACATCATTACAACTGTTTTTTCTTAATTTCCTTAAAGAATAATAAAACGTTTCAACATTCCTTTCTGACTTGACGAGCTCGAAAATTTTCCTACTTTTGTAGTCATTCCACTTGTACTTGTAGCTTTGACTGCTGTCGAAGACATTTTTGGTAGTTATTTCAATGTAATTTTTATTAAATTATCAGTATTGTATCGTTTTTCATAGTTCTTATTGTCAGGTGAGTAAAGTCTGTAAAGTTAAAGAGTTTTGATTTACTTTAGCCTTGAGGTTTGACATTCATCACGACGATACAAAGTTTTTATGACCTCACCCCCCCCCCCAGACCCGAATCCTAGATTCACGAATGAAAATTTGATTTAGATATAAAATTCTGGTGATAAAACGGTGCGACAGATTTCATTCTAATATCTCATTGCATTTTCAAATATTGTTTTTACAATTCTATAATTTTGATGTAAGAAGAACGTAACAAATTTCACTTGTCTAGCTCAGTCCGTCTTATCATGCTCTTAATCATAGAGAGAAAGACATAATTCCTAAAACGGATATAGTATCTAAATCGTGGATATTCATCAAAATGTGGAGATCGAATTTTTTATTCTTTTTTTACGATTACAGTACTTTCTCTTTGTGTACTTCGCATACTAGAAGGTGAAAACAAAATATTTAAGACACATTTCCTTAATTATAAATTGAAAAGTATTTTTTTCGTTAAGAAAATGACACCCAAATAAATATGTCTGTTCCAAAGAAAAGCAGAAAATTCAGTGAAAACAATTTTTTTTTATGATAAAACTTACGTTACGTCTACATATCTGTCTAGTTTTTGCAATTTTTTCTGCAATGTTGATGGAATTTAAAAATACTGTTCAGCAACCGATTCCGAGACTACCACTTTTGGACGATTTTACACCGGAAAGGGGTGTCGTAACTTTCTTACAAATACTGATTGCCAAAATGTTCTTTTTCATCAACTTTTTATTCGAATCATGGTTATTGTTGGACGAGATCTAAATCAATCAGTAAAACAACCAGTTTGGTTTATACTAAATAGATTCTATAAAGCTCACATCTTTTACAGATATAAATAACGTTGGTAATAGTAATGTGTAGTTGTATTAGAAATGACGAACTGCCATCACATCGCCCTTCCTGACCCCGGCTATTTTGTGTATGTTTTCGAGTTAAATCGTTTGTATTTATATGTGCCTATGCTTATATTTTTATCATCTAATAAAGATGTCTATTTTAACTATATAGTCGTCGTCAATTATCTTGTCATTGTCTTGAATGCATCTAAATACAAATTAAGTAAACTAATTGTTTACTCTGTTTATTAGATGTATTATTGATCGTTTCTTTGACAACCAACGGTAATACAAGACCTGGTTATGGGCACAGGACCACAGTTTTAATTTGTTTAAGTAAATTTCTTTTAGATGCTGCGTGTTTGGCGAGTTGCCTTTTGACAATGACTTATTTCTATGATCCTATAAGTTTTCGAGATAGAAAAATTAATAAGAGGAGGGTACGACTTGTTGACTATTTTCTTTAACAATTAAGTATTAAAAATCCTCGATTAAACATGGCACTTTTAACGTGCAAATTGAAAATTTTAGATGCTAACAATTACTCCCTGGGCCAGATAAAAATATTTATTGCTCGACAAAGACTGTTGGAGTATTGTTACTGGAACTGAAGAGAATCCTGTACTTGACCCTGAAATTATTACTCTCAGATTTAAAGAGTATAGGCTGAGAGCCAGGACAGCTATTTCAACCATATATTTAAATATATCCCCAGAATTTAGAAAAAATAATCGAAGGAACCGAAAGATTGCCTGGATAGTTTGAAGAAATTTTTTGAACCTGATAATCGATCCAGGCATATGCAACTGTTTGAGTGAATTTCTTGCATGTAAAATTTTGAGTGAAAATATTAGTCTTTTGCAGCCAAATTGTTAAGATTGCAGGAAAAAATTAAAAGGTATAATCATCCAATAGATGAAGATTGTATGCTTCCAATTACTAAGGTATCTACCTCGCGTTATGATAAATCGTCCAAAGTATCTTGAGGTGGAGTGACGATAAGTTCAAATTTAATGAAGTACAATTGGAACTGGTGGCTGAAAGTCTGCGTTCAAGTACGTGCTAGTGATAACAATGAAGACATATTGAAGCTCACAGTATTTCCTTCTCGCAAATCTTGCCGTAAATCTTTAGTTTGTTTCCATTGTAATCTTCTGACACTTCGGAATAAATGCCCTGAATTGCAGAAGAAAGTCCTTCCTATCAATAGTTCGATAGAATTCCATCTACATCCCAAGATTGTGGACGTTCTTTGCCTGATACTTTTCAAATCCTAGTAGCAACAATAACGACGGAGAGAAGGACTAAAATACAAAATACTAACCCTTCATTTCATGGTAATATGTCATTTTAATTCAAGCTTGTGAGATGAAGTGTCAAAGCTTCGACCTTGGGTGTTTGATACAGCTGCTTCGCATCACTTTTGCAAAGACAAAAGCAAATGAATATGTTCCCATTTCAGATGAAAAATGATCGTTTGCTGTTGAAGGAGTAACTATTCCTATAGAAGGAAAAGATGTATAGAATTTAAGGTTTGGTTAAATTTTAAAATTTGGGAAGTTATGCATTCTTCTAAATTAAACCGTAATTTGATTTCGGGCCCAAGACTTGATAGAAAGGTGTCGTTTTGAAGGTAGTGGAGAACTCCGTGTAAGGAGAACGGCAAATTGTTGTTTAAAGCATTTTTAAGAGATATGTAAGTGAATCCTAACATTCTCTCAATCGGGTCGGTTTTAGTGTAAATTCTGTCCAAAAAATTAGATGCACGTTTGGCATAGTCGGTAGCACATATTGGTTCTCATACCATTCAGAATACCGTGAAAAATAAAGGTGTTAGAGGTTTAAAGGGATATGTCGATTCTAATTTAAACTGTGAAGTATCAAGTTGTATAAACACAGAGAACTTCTTTTAAGGCAACAAACTTTGTTAGATCTAAAGCTCTAACGATCTTATCTTTATGGATCTGGGTCCTATTAAATTACTGGTAGAAACGGTGAAAGATATTATCTGTCGATATTGATGATTTTCTAAGAAAACATCTGTATCCCACTAAGGGAAAAAATAGTGTTTAGGGTGTTTAAGAACCATGTTAGTCATTGCAGAAAGGTTCACAGGTAGAAAAGTAAAATGCATTAGAACTGACAATGGATCGGAGTTTACTAATGATAATTTTAAAACCTTCTTTGCCGACAATGGTATTAAACATGAGTTCAAATATTTATACCCTAGCAAATGATGGTAGTACTGAAAGATACAATCAGGGCAGAGCTTTTCCAGATGCATGTTGGCTGATATTGGTTTTGGATTAAATTTTGGCCAGATGCAGTCCTATGTTTCACATATGTTTGGAGTCGTATGCCATAAGAACCAAGTAAAACCCCTTTTGAGTTATTCGGAGGCTATAAACCATCAGTTCGAATTTGAAAGCTTTTGGAGCTACAGCGTATGTAGGTCTCCCACGTCAGTTACGATCTTCTAAACTTGGTCAAAGCTAAGAAGGGTATTTTAATTGGTTATGCTTTTCGTACCAAAGGGTTACCGTATTTGGTTCCCTGACACTGATAAAGTGATTGAAACTATAAACGTAAGTTTTTGTGAGGAGGACCGTGGAGTTAAAT
>BGPR01001243.1:142561-176505 GCA_013235015.1 Araneus ventricosus | reverse complement strand
GTCAAGCTGGCAGCCCCCCCCCCCCCAGAGCCAAGGCACAATTCTTGATTTTTTTAACATCATTACAACTGTTTTTTCTTAATTTCCTTAGGATAATAAAACGTTTCAACATTCCTCTTTCTGACTTGATGTCGAAAATTTTCCTACTTTTGTAGTCATTCCAATTGTACTTGTAGCTTTGACGCTGCGAAGACATTTTTTGGCTAGTTATTTCAATGTAATTTTTATTAAATATGAAAGTATTGTATCGTTTTTCATGATTCTTATTGTCAGGTGAGTAAAGTCTGGAAGTTAAAGAGTTTTGATTTACTTTAGCCTTGAGTTGACATTCATCACGACGATACAAAGTTTTAAGACCTCAGCCCCCCCCCCAGACCCGAATCCTAGATTCACGAATGAAAATTTGATTTAGATATAAAATTCTGGTGATATAAAACGGGACAGATTTACTCTAATATCTCATTGCATTTTCAAATATTGTTTTACAATTCTATAATTTTGATGTAAGAAGAACGTAAAAATATCTTCTGTCTAGCTCAGTCCGTCTTATCGTCTTTAATCATAGAGAGAAAGACATAATTCCTAAAACGGATATAGTATCTAAATCGTGGATATTCATCAAAATGTGGAGATCGAATTTTTTATTCTTTTTTTACGATTACAGTACTTTCTCTTTGTGTACTTCGCATACTAGAAGGTGAAAACAAAATATTTAAGACACATTTCCTTAATTATAAATTGAAAAGTATTTTTTTCGTTAAGAAAATGACACCCAAATAAATATGTCTGTTCCAAAGAAAAGCAGAAAATTCAGTGAAAACAATTTTTTTTATGATAAAGCAATACGTAACCGGAACGGTAGGCATAGGGTAGCCCGATAGCCCCCCTGGATTCGCCACTGGTCGGTAATCTTGTTTAAAACAATCGATCGGCCCGCCAGCTGTGAAATAAGAGCCGTTATCAAGTTTTTGAATGCGAAAAATTTATAAGTGAAAGTCAGTCCGGACCTAGCTCCATCCGACTTCCATTTGTTTCCTCATCTCAAGAAATTTCTTGCCGGCCAGCAATTTGCAAGTGATGACGAGATCAAGGTAAACGTCCAGAACTGGTTCAGGTCGCAAGAGACTGAATTCTACGAAGCGGGTATGTTGCAGTTAGTGCCAAGATATGACACATGCCTTAATTCGCATGGTGAAAATGTCGAAAAGTAGTTTAAGGTGTGTAGATTTTTCTGTAATAAAATAAAAATGAAAACAAATTGCTAATCTTTTTTAATACCTAAACGATACTTACTATCTGGATGAGCTTCGTATATCAGATTTTAGAGCTAATCGGTGAAAAGAAAGAGGAACTGGACCAAAATGCTTACTCATTGTTCTTCACAATAGTGGTGATGCTTAACACAAAACGCGTCATATTGTGGAAGTCTACGAAAAAGTCAAAGGGTGGGTACTCCTACTGTTTTTGCTTGTTTTTTTTAAGACTCGAAAAGTTTCATAGATTAAAACAAAATCAGAAAAGCGTTTATTCAAAAATTCCAAAGTTTTAAAAACATCAAGGGCAGTTATTTATTTCAAATAATTATTAAATCCACTAAAGACAGCCATTCACTTGAAGTATAGCCATGCCATTTGTCCTAATCCCGTTTTATTCCCCACCCATTAATCGAAAAATACAGGCACGCCATTCACTTGCATTTAAAAGGACGCTAACTCTGAACGAAGGTAGGGGGGCTATCTTCTTTCCCCCTCTACAGCTGCTTGTCAATCGCTCTTCGATTTCCCCCAGTCAGCAGATTTTAATTTATGTCACTCTCGAAGCGAGACTTCAATAAAGGCATTGTTCTTCTCGCTAGCCTCTTTCAGCGTCCCTCTGATTTTTCGCTCCGATTTCAGTCCAGGCGGAATTCCAACCATGGCAAGCTGTTTGGCTCATTTCCATAGATTTTTATCTCTTTTTCCTTCTCGCGTTCCAAAATATACAGTTTGTCTGTGAAGTGAATGACCGGATTAACGCGTTGGCTGCCGATCGCGCACTTCGACTCACGCCTGTGAGTCACGCCTACTATCAAATTATAAGCCCCCTCTTTACTGTAATTAAGAGATAGCGGAGAAGGGGTATGTAATTAGATACAAGGTCCGAATCTCAGGCGTGAGTCATGGCAACGAACGTGCTAAGCTGTTTCCTTAACTCTTTAAATCCGAGGCGACTTTTTTCTTCTAGCTGCTTTAAAACCGGCACCTTTTGGGAAGAAGCGACATGAATTGGACTCTCCCAACCTCGATGGTCATTTACAACCCCACCCCATGCTATAACCTTTCTTTAAGGCGTACGGGCTGCGGTTTGCAAGGATAATTGGATCCCCCTATCGCGCTTATCTCCGAAGCGATCTCAGAAGCCAACCGCCTCAGACCGGCCTCCTTCGCTGTTAAGGGAAATTTCTAGACAACCTCGCTCGGTGTCAGAGGGTTAAATGTTACGATGCTTTTCTCTCTAATTTCGGTCGAACTTAAAATAAATAAAGTTATTAGATACTGATCGTTTCAATATCCCGAGACTAGCACTTTTGGACGAATTTACTCCGGAAAGGGGTGACAGGCAATCAGTACGATGAGCGTGTTGCCGGAGTTCTTTGTTGGGTCACGCTAAGTAAAATGTAAACATTTCTCCCTCCATTCTTCACCTTCCCCCTATTTTGGTGAAAATAACGCGCATGCGCAAAAGCGAGGAGGGTTTCGGATTCCGAGAGCATACATTAATTAGATGTAATTTAGCAACTCGCAAACTTTTACTTATTTTTCAAGTATTTTATTTACGTAAGTAGACAGTGAAAAACTCTGAGGGGGGGGGGACAGTAGAAAATTGTTAGAGAAGAATATTCGTGCATGACATCATTTTGTTTCAGAACCATCACCTCATATTAAATAGAGCTGATTTATTGTCAGGTTAATCATTTCTATTCGCTGTTTAACTATCTCATTACTAATCCCTATTGGCCGCTTTTCAATCCTCTGTAGAGAATATATACAAGGTGTCCACATTTATTGGCGGCCCAATAGTTAATTTCTAAGCCGTTGGAAATAGACATATAGTTACAGTTGGAAAAATGATTCAAATAAAGGGAAGAATTATATTTTATATTTTGTGAGTCACTAAGTATATTTCTGAAAAAGTTGCGCATTCTAACTTTTTATACGGTTCCCCGGTCCTATCAGTCAAATTTAATAAAATATTCTTAATAATCTAACATTTTGCACAAAAATAGTCTCACTCTTCTGCGACTAAAACTGAGGAAGTTATGGAGCTTTGATTTTCATGATCAGCGGCCTCGTCGAGCAAGTGCTGCGCATTGATTGGTGGATCGTCTTCCAGACGGCTATTGAAATGGTGTAAAGTGATCTAAGTCAGTGATCTAAGCTTTGAATATTGCTGACTTAGACAACTTTACACCATTTCAATAGCCGTCTGGAAGCGATCCACCAATCAATGCGCAGCACTTGCTCGACGATTGCCGCTGATTGGTTAAAAATCATCATATTCAAAGCTCCAATAACTCAGTCAGTTTTAGTCGCAGAAGAATGGGACTTTTTTGTTCAAAATGTTAGAGTGTCAAAAATGTTTTACTAAATATGATTGATAGGACCGGGGGACTGTATAAAAAGTTAGATTTCGTAAGTTTTTCAGGAATATATTTATTCACTCAAAAGACATATCTTAAAATTTTTCCCTCCATATAAACCATTTTTCCAATTAGAACTATATGTCTATCTCTAACAGTTTAGAATTTAGCTATTGGACCACGCAATGGCGTAACAAGGGTGGGGCTAATGCCCTGGGAGCAAATGCAAGGGGGCAGAAAATTAAGGAATCAATTGGTTGTATTTAATATGAAAGTAGGTTTTCCTAAAGCTCTTATATCTAAGATTTTTAAAAATTGAAATGATTCAACAAAGTGTGAGAAAATCTTAAGGATACGGTCATTTTTACAACCCGGAGACCTCAAGCTGCGACAAAATAACGTAATATTATATTTCAGAGATTTGCTGACCGAAACCCTCAACGCGAAATTAAAAGCTCGTTTAGAGCTCCCACCCGATAAGGGAGGATGGTTAGGGACGATTTTCTCCGCAGGGTTCCTGATGCTTTCTTCTGGCCTGAAGGTTCTTATGGTTTCGCACAGTATACATGATAAACACAGAATGGACATCAGTTTCTTCGGAAATTGGTGATAAATGGTTAGCAAGTGTCATTGCTATTTTCAATCAGCAAAGAGTGAAGAACGGGAAATATTCCGATTTTCTGCGCTGAGTAAGAGAACTCCACAACTTTAAAAGACGTTTTCGCTATCTTTACTTTTTAGCACTGAATATTTGCATATTTGTTTGATGAAAATGCGATAGCATTTATAGAACGTAGATACAGTTGTTCTGCCAAACGCAAAAAAAAAAAAAAAAAAAAAACTGAGAGAGAGAGAGAGAGAAAAGGCCGCATAAAGTTTTGCACTTGCTGGTAAAAATTAACAGATCTTGCAGGCCTTGCAAACAGATCTTAAATTGACATTGAAAAAAAAAATCAATTAATTTTCTTTAAAATAGCAAGAATTTTCTAAAAGAATTTACCTTTAAAATGTCAATGAATTAAATATGCATGTAAGAAGATTCAAAATTAAATTATGAAGTACGTCTCAAATGTTCTGCTAGGTTTACAGCAGATTTTTTCCGAACAAAATAATTTTCAAATAAAGTATTAATGCCTTTTGCATATGGCGAAAAGGTAGTTTTGAAGATTATTATCCTGACCATGATAATAATTCTAAGGAATGATATCGTCATGCTCATGCCTGAAGTTCTTTTGGATATGATGTCGATAATGTATATATTTTCATTTATTTCAGTGAAAAATATTCTAAGTTTAAATTTTAGATTGATTACTTCAATTTTAGTGTTTTAGTTTTGATTAAGATGTCTAGTTCAAGCTTCTGTCTCGATAAAATCTGGATTGGTGTTTTTGTCTATGAAACCTTCGGCATTTAGATGCTTAATCTCACCAGCAAACAGACATAACTTTTCTGTCAGATTCCCCCTCTCCTCCGTTTGTTTTGCAATACATTAAATCCGAAAAAATTGAAATTATTATACTATTATCAAGTTAAACATCTTTAATTTTTTTTATATGATTTAAATATAAAACACGAAATTCCTTTTGGCAGTTTTTGTTGACTTCAGTTTTACACAGCATAAAATGAATGAATCTAAATTTATAAAATTACGCTTTTATAATTCTATTAGACACTTTGCTGCAGTCATCTTTTGTATGTTTATTTCACACTTTTATCTGATTTTTGAACGGAAATATTTAGCTACTTTTAAATATACTCCAGCATGAAATGAATTATTTGTTATTCATTATGTCGCAAAAATTTGCCTCAGTAGTAAAAAAAAATTAATATGGTCCAAAATAAAATTGGGAATTCTTTCGATTACCTCCATAAGTTAGAGAAATATTTAAGAATCTATAATTTATTTATGAAATGTTTTAAATCTTCTGGTTAAAAGCGTGATTTTTCTTATTTCAGCTTCGTTTGTTTTCATAAAACACGCAGCAATGAAGAAGAAAGAATCGGGGGCTGAAGGCCTCTCAAAAGTGTTTTATATTTTATTTTCAACTCAAGATCGACTCAAGAATGTTTTATATGTTATTTTTTAATTTTATTTGCACTTTTTATCTTTGCACTCCCCGGCATAAAATTTCCGAAAAGAAAATGGGTATCACATTTCAAAGCAAAGAAGAGGGGCGGGGCGCAGTTTTGGAATTTGCCCTGGGCGCTATTTTATGCAGGTACGCGACTGGGACCACTATACACCTATTGTAAATAAATGCTGCTGAAACTGCGATCTTCTAACGCAGTCAAATTTCACGATGAAGTAATAATATTAACACAAATATTGCCAAAAAAGTTGACGCGAACGGGAGATGCTTAAGAAATTCTGGTATAAGATACAAACATACCAGAAAGGTATATAACTAAGAAGTTTACGTTTTCACCAGATATTTCATTGACCTTAGGTCTTAAACCCCTAGGTCAAAATCCTCAACAAGAGATCTCAACGAAATATCACTTTTCAGTTGGAAAATCGGCGCGAAAACGTGTAGCATCTTTCATGCCTTAATTTACTTTTCACTCACTTTACAGGTGTAAGGGAATTGATTTCCATAATTATTCCGCAGACCAGAACAGGCAGTAATTGCAGAAGATGCGAGGATGCTCTTCATCATTCACGCCTTCGGGTTGTTTCAAATTCGCAATTTTCGACTGGAAGGAGAAATGCGTGCGAAATCACTTAAAATGATAGGGGGAAGAGTGTATTCAGTAGAGAAAAAAGGGGGTTCATAGAGGCGACGAGGAGTGTAATCATCAAGAGCATGAACTTGCTTCACCCTGATGTTAACCCTTCCGAGATCTCCCGCCACAATGAAATGGATGGCGTTGATTTGAAGAGGATCGACAATGGCATGTGCAATTATTGTGTTTGTTTATGAATGAGAAATGGAGAAATGTTGCTTCTTCCTGTGAGAGCGCTGTTTTACCAAACACCGTGTGTTTTTATGAGATTCCGCCTTCGGCAACCTGCCTTCACTATTATTTGTTTCTAGTTTTGGTTAATATCAGCTGTGCAATTGCTTCTACGGTAAAGTATGTTAACTGTGGATCCCGATTAGGGATGGGAAAAACCAGGTTTAAACCGAAAACCGTTTTTTTACAGTTAACCAGTTTTTTCGGTTATTTTTTGGCCGGTTTTAACCGGTTATTTTTTTAAATCCAAAAACAGGGGAAAAACCGGGGCGAAAGATAGGCTCGATTTTAGGTTAGACTAGACTAAAATTTTCCAAGTTACCCGGTTTTATAAAATCTAATAACCGGGTAAAAATCCGAATCGGAAGATTGGCTCGATTTTTTACAGCTGTCTTCGTACTAAATTATTTAGTAACTAAGATATTTTTGTTAAATTAACTAAAAACACTTACAGATAATTAAAAAAGACAGTGAGAACGCTATTAACATGAAGAGTGAAATATGTGCAATACATAGGATAGGGTAAGTATTTTTAAATCATAAAATATTTAAACAAGAATACAAAAATTCGAAGAATGTCTCAGTAAGTTATTTAGTAAAATTGTGTTTTCCATTGAAATGTTTTCAATTAGGGATGGGAAAAAGCTGCCGGTTTTACCCGAAAACCGTTTTTTTTTTCTTCTTGTTTCGGTTAACCGGTTTTTTTTCGGTTATTTTTTAAATCCTAAAACCGGGTCGGAAGATAGGCTCGATTTTAGGTTCGAGTAGACTAAAATTTACCAAGTTATAAAGTTATATATATTAATACGTGAAGAAAAAACTTTGTACCCCTTTTTAAGCACATTGCGCGAAGGGAGGAGTATGAGATTTTGCACAGTTAAAGTTCATATGGAGAAGGAGTGCAGAAAAATAAAATTTATGTATAATATGTGTTACAAATACATGAAATTAAATGAAATAAAACATTCATTGTTTACGTTCATACACTGTAAACAATTAGCGGAGTAAATGCGGAGTGAATGATTTGAAATTGATTTAATTCCACCGCAATGAAATCCACTCCAAGAGGGAGTTTATTTAGATTATTTATTAAAGGAAACTCTTCGGAGTGAAATACAAAATGCGAATGATTTAAATCAGTCAATGTCAAACACATATTAGTCTGTGGTCAAAAAGTCGCACAGAGTAGAAATTGTCTCTAAGGAATTTACATATAGCATGTATTGCTAATACATTAAATTAAATAAAATAAAACATTCATTGTTTACGTTCATACTGAATGTCAAACACATAAAAGTCTGTGGTCAACATTTATTTTTTTAACCGCCCGGTTTTTTGGTTTCAATAAAAAATATATATAAAAATACGAAGCGCATATTCTTTATTTCATTCTTCATTTTTTGTATTAATTTTTTATTTAATTTTTTTATAATTTGAAAAAGATAGGCAAATTAACTGTGTAGCCTTGGCGAAACCTGGCCAGTATAGCAATAAAAAAAACCCAAGGAAATGTAAAAAAACGCGTTATCGTTTTTTAAATATTATTTAGCCAAGCTATACCTCATTTTTCCTATCGTTCGTATTTTTCAAATAATTCGAAAATTGATGCATAATGAAGTACATGTACACGCTCGCAGCTGATGTAATAGAACAAAATTCAAAAAAATTATATGCAATGATTTTAGAGGTATACTCTTTGACAAAAGAACCTCAATAACGTTCAAGCTTAAAAATTTAATGAATTGCGGTCGAATTTCAACCGTTGGGCAACCTCTAGTCTACCTTGAATGATGTTGTTTCCGATGAGAGGTGTCGACTCACGGATCAACACATTGCTGAAAGAGTCTTTATGAGTTAATTAGATGATAAATATTGGCCAATGAATTAATTTCTTGTGAAAACAAGGGTAATAAAAATTTTTGTCTATAATACTTACTTATTGCAATAATTACTCATTTATTATTATTATATATTGTATTAATTACTTTTTATAATCATTACTTATTACATTAATTAATTATTGTATTGATACTTACTTATTGTAGATTATCATTAATAAAAAATTCTGTCCACAAACGTTGCTTAAAAAATCAACGAAAATGGCAAAAAAGTAATAAAAATTGTGAAAAGAAGACTGAAAATGAATCAAGAATTAAGAGAGAGAGACAGACCAGAGCTGCATCAAGTTTTACCCCTCCTCAGGATCCGATATTAATTCAAAGAGCAGCGCCAAGCCAGAGAAAAGCAACCCTTTCTTCGCTTGAAATTGCATTCATTTCAGCTGCATTTCTTTCAGCTCTTCTTTGGCGCGACTTCCTCATTTGTCTCTTTTTCGCTTTTTCTCAGTAGTTCAATTGCTAAGTCGTTTTTCAATTCTGGAGGAATTGTTATTTCTTGTTTCTTGGTGTTTTCTCGGGTGCTGATTACGATTCTGAGGTTTGCCACCAATAATATTTGTTGGAATTTAAGTTATAGCCAAAAAATATAAAAAAATCGTTATCTACCAAAATAATCAGCACAAAATTTCCTATTACTTAGTTCTATAAAACTTTTGCAGCACTGCTTGTTTCTGAGCTTACGAGCAGCCACTGAATTCATATCTTAAGTCTCCTAAGCCTAGCATCTCTATTGTGAAATACATCACTAGGAATACATTAGTATCGAACAGAAAGAGGTTTCATGAAGAAACTTTGACATTCTCAAAAGGAATATAGCTTGCAGAGACCATTTTTAGTCTTAATCGGGGTTTTGATTTCACGATGACTTTTTAAAATTCACAAAAGGAATATAGCTTGCAGAGACCATTTTTTAGTCTTAATAGGGGTTTTGATTTCACGATGTCTTTTTAAAATTATCAGACGGATTTCACCACAAGGAATCGTGATTAACAACAAAAATATCTTCGCACAAGATAACAGAAACTTGCTCAAGCTGATTTCAGTTTTATACTGTAAAAAATTACGGACTAAAAATGGTAATCGATGTAAAAATTCAAACATCTTTTTTCATGTTAAAGTGTCAAATTAGCAAGTATTTGCTTTATAATGTGGCAAACGCGAAAATTCTCTTGTAGTCCTCCAATTAGTTCAAAAGACCATATAAAGAGGTCGCTAGTGTGACATCTTTCCGGGTTGATTGAACAGTTATTTTGCGATTTTCCAACATTTTCTCTTTTGCCATTTACAGCGTTTACCACGTTTAGTCCTTAATTCTACCACTATCCAGGTTTTACGAGTTTCATTTCAGAGAAAAATTTATACTAATATCTAAATCCTTTAAAGGGAATAAATATAATATTTGATAGGTTGGCGTGGTGGGTTCACAGAAAATCCGAATTCCTCCAAATACGTACCATTGTCTTGTGATGCGTTTAGACGTAAGTCACAGATGATTCCGTCTAAATTTATGCTATTGTTTCATCTACTACTAAGGGTTGTTTAAAATCAATAAAATACAAAATAAACATAGATGGACACGATTGTAATAAAGGACTTAAATCAAAACATGTGTATTGTTTGAAGAGAGATTACAATTACCTCATTATTTCGTTCTTTTTTTAGAGGTCAGAGTACGAGTTGTTTCCTTTGTAGCTGTTTGTTCCCTTCTCTTCCACGGATTTATTTTCATATATTTGTTTGATCTGGACCATGCTAGAAGAATGTTCATAAAGAACCATAACAAAAGTTAAGATTTGAAAGATAAATGATTCTAGAAATGTAGCATATTTTTTTTCTCAAAATCATAAGATTTTGTGAAAACGCATTAAGAAGTTTCGAATGAAACTATCTAAATTTTTATTAATATAGCAGATGCCTTATGGACCGCTTTGTTCGTTGAAAGCTTAAGTCCTAAACTTCCATTTTTTTTTACTTTTTCAACATAAAATTATGAACAAATTTTAACCGCATTTATAAGCAAAGCTTTTGAATAAATATCCAAAAATCGTTGTAAAGAAGCGGTTGCTATTTATAAGAAAAAGTTGAGAATTAAATTCCAAACAAGCCAATTACATTAAATTACAAAGAAACCAGCCAATTTTTATATACAGTTGAAAAAAATTGCATATCCTGCCAAATTGTATCCTGTAAATGAGAAGCGTTTTCTAGATAGCCTGAGGTAAAATGGTTAAGGAATAAAAATCCAAGCTAAAGCTTTTAACATTTCAGTTACAGATTAATTGCATTGTCCTTATAATGGTAATGTAGTTGAAGTGTCGAAAACAACAGAAACGGTGTTTTAAATATTAAATTAGTGATTTCAAAAAATCTTACTGGAAATAGCTGCGATAAAAATTGTGCTCCAAAATTATTATTTGTTGAATAAAATTATATATAGGAAGCTATAAACAAAATTCGCTGGAATATATTTTATACAATCAATATTTTTTATTGTACTTGTCTGTAGTAAGTGTTAGTCAGGAAAAAATTTACCTATCAAAAGTAATCTTGAAATAACATCTATCGAGACAACCCAAATGACGTCATGCATTTAACTGCAAGTGTCATGTAACATCTAACTGCACGTTTTCTTATACTATGAAGTCACGTCTTTTTGGTCCAGCAAGATGCGTATAGATTCCAAAGTTGAGTTTGAGCTGCGCATTTGACATGCATCACGGTAGTATGAATCGACTCCATTGTATTTCTTAGAAAAAAAACAACTCTTTTAGCCTTATCATAAGTGCAGCAAGAAATTATGTTTCAATAAAAAATTAACTTTAATATATGTTCTGTGGCTGCTATTCTATGCATCAGATACACAGACACTGAAAACTTTTTACTAAATTTCTTGAAGGGGTACGCGCCAAATGCGAATTTCAGAAACTTGCTTTTGAAATTCGTTGCACATCTTGCAAGAGGCGAAAGGCAGTGACGTTACAGCCAATTGTAAAATCATGTCCGCCCCACCTGTGTCTGAGTGGGCTAAGGCATGTAATGACTGAGGAACATGAATAGGAGAAACAGTTTATGGGTTATGACCTCTGGTTGTGTCCTAACCAGCATTATTCAAAAACTGGTAAACTGATATGAGCCTTAGCAACGATTGCTGGATGTGCTGGAGGTTTTCCTCCAAGCGAAGCACAGATGTATGGCAGTCTCGCTCGAAAATTTTCCAGAAAAGCAACCTTCCACCACATATGGAAACTAAGTCAGACTTTTACTTCCGGTGCTTCGAGGTTCTTCTGACCAACAGAGAATGTCATGCTTTCCCTTTATTATGAGTCTTTGGCTCATGAACTTTACAAGATATGCTACACCAAGTAGGATAGAAGATCTAAATCCCGCCCAAGCCGAAGCCACACAGGAAACAGATAAGCACCTAGCAACAGGATACCAAAGGAGACCACAGTTCTCCAAAAGGACAGAAGATCCATATCTCGCCCAAGCCGAAGTCACACAGGAAACAAATAAGCACCTAGCAACAGGATACCAAAGGAGACCACAGTTCTCCAAAAGGACAGAAGATCCAAATCCCGCCCAAGCCGAAGTCAACACAGGTAACAGATAAGCACCTAGCAAAAGGATACCAAAGGAAACCACAGTTCTCAAAAAGCACAAAAACAGACAATCGGCAGCCGACTCTTTTACAGCAAGTCCCACCGGAGCGTCAAGCAATAAGGCCATCACTTATCTGAAGATCTACACTGACCAAGCCGAAGACCAAACGGTCAGTGGTGTAGTCGCAAAATCAGTATTGCCGGGACGCTCTAAATGCAGTACCGGAACGATCTAACCTGGGTGACAAAATTCGCGTTGTTTTAAGGACATCTTCACAATTTTTTGTTATTTATCTCTCGTAAAAAAGCAGTGCCGGCTCTACTACACTTTTGCAAAGGGTCTTTTGTCCAAATCTCTAATATATTAAAGATGTACATTACGGCGAGAAACAAAAGAAACCAAACGAATAATGAAATAGGCTATGTGATATTAAAACACCAAGATAACGTCCAGCTACATATTAGATCAAGGATTCCCAACCTTTATTCCCTCGTGTACCCCTTGATAATTCTTTATATTTTCGAGTGCCCCCTACTGTCATGTCCCCAACAACCATCCATCTATGCAAAGAAGTTTTCATCGATAATGTTAACGACTTGGGTAAGTTTAAGAGTCAAATGACTCGAATTAATTTTTAATTTTAATAATGATAATTAATTTTCCCTATTTTTTATTTTACGTTTTATTCCATTTTTACAACAGTATTAATTCAACGCCAAAACAAATAAAATCAGGATTGTAATAATTTCGCGTTAGCTTGTAAGAATAATTGAAAATTACACTCCGTAATAATCAACTACTCAAGTGATATAGTTATGAAAAAGCAAGTATTAACTTGGGAAAGCAACATTCTTTAACTTTTTTTATTCCATATATTTCCTTGCTTTCGCCATTACCAAATTTAATTTCGCGTACCCTCAGCTAGGCCTTTGCGTACCCCCAGGGGTACGCATATCACAGGTTGGGAACCTCTGTATTACATGAGTGAGCAGTTACGTTCATCATATGACTATGACTTCGTATGACCACCCGCTGAGTTCTATGAATGCGATTGTGTGGCACTTGCGTACAGTGGCAGATGTGTACAAGTCATTAACCACTAATGAATGAGCTGTGACAGTCGGTTGCGTGACTGTTAAGGCACTTGCGTACAGTGGCAGATGCGTACAAGTCATTAACCATCAATGAATGAGCTGTGACAGTCGGTTGTGTGACTGATAAGAATAAGTCTTCTAGATGTATTATTAAATGGTAAGTGAAATCCTCTGTTGACAGAAAAAAAATACTAATCGCCGATTTGAACTATACAATAATACATGTAGATTTCATTGATATGTTAACTAATTCAAGAAAAATTATCTCAGATTTATATAACACACTCTAAAATACCAATAACTTTAATTTTTAGATAAACAAATTCAGATTTTTGGTCCCCTTTGCCAAATATTCTTGCTAATATCTATAAATTCTTGCAAACTTGCACGAATCACTGACTGAGCACCTCTTTTAGATGACCAACTTATAATTGGTTCGGTGACAGTGGCGAATCCAGGATTCGGGTTGGAGGGGCTGAGGTCATAAAAATGTTGTATCGTAGTGACGAATGTCAAACCTCGTGGCTTATGTAAACCAAAACGCTTTAACTTTACAGACTTTCCTCATCTGACAATAAGAATAATAAAAAAACGCTACAATACTTTTGATAATTTAATAACCAAAAAAATTTTAACTAGCCAAAAAATGCTTTCGACCGCGGCAACGCTACAAGTGCAAGTGGAATGACTAGAAAAGTAGGAAAATTTTCGAGCCTGTCAAGCCAGAAAGCAATGTTATCACGATTTTATTATTATTATTTTTTTAAAATGAAAATTAAGAACGAACAGTTGTAGTGATTTTAAATAAAATCAAGAATTTTGGTTTAGTTCTGGGGGCCTGCAGCCCGATAGCCCCCTCCCCCTGGATTTGCGACTGTTAGGTGTTAATGGCTTCCATGCGAATGCTACTGTACGCAAGTGTTACTATCAGTGGCGAATCCAGGATTTGAGTCTGGGGGGCTTAGGTATAAAATTTTTTGTATCGTCGCGACGAATGTGAAAGCTTATGGCTTATGTAAACCAAAACACTTTAACTTTACAGACTTTACTCACCTGACCATAAGAATCATAAAGAACAATACAATACTATCGATAATTTAACAAAAAACACAATGAAATAACTAGCAAAAACATGTTTTTGACCGTGTCAAGGCTGCAAATAGGAGTGGAATGACTACAAAAGTGGGAATATTTTCGAGCCTGTCAATAGCGAGGAAGAAATGCTTTTACTTTTTTAAAAGAGAGATTAAGAAAAAACAGCTCTAGTGATTTTAAATAAAATAAGGAATTCTGGTCTAGCTATATGGGGGGGGGGTGGCGCCCCGATACCCCCCCCCCCCTGGATTCGCCACTGGTCACAATATCTATGAATACAAGTTATTGAGCTGGTCTTGGAAATCAAATATAGAAATTGGGTGAAACACCACTAAGTCCGGGAGTTTGATTCTGCAACATTATCATAATCGGTATATCGCAGTTATTTTCAAACCTCATCGTTCTCCTGAAGAGCAAATTACGAATCCTCAGAAGGAAAGTGTGAAAACTAGATCAGCAACTTGCATCGATAACGTAATGGATTTTCCATTAATGGCACCCGTGATGATTTTTCTGAGTAAAAGTGGGGGAAACAAGTTCGCTCGGTGCCACACACTTCCTGCCATTCCAGTTGGAACTAATTATGCGGATCTAATAGCATCAGTTTCGTTTTGGTGCTAAATCAGGTAAAAATGAGAAGGAACAATTATGTAGAAAATGAGCCCTGTGCGAACTGGAGCGGACACAAGTCAGGCTTACAATTATTGTTTTGATTTCTTCTGGATTGCGTCATTCTCTAGCGACGATTGCTTGTTCTGAAGGTGCCAGCTCAAGCGGCAAGTAGTGCCAGAATTATGAGAACAAAACTAGAGGCGGGAAAATAAAAATAATCTCCGATTTCTTTTATGTACTAAATTTATAATTCGCTTATCACTGAAAAAAAAATATTTTGTTTAATTTCAACACCATTCTGATAGGATTTAAAATATTTTTTTAAAGAAAATTTATCTGCTTATTCAATTGATATGAAGTTCTGTAATGAATGTTTGGCCTTTCGTTTCAATGCTAATGTTTGCTAAAATCAAACACTGGCAATCATACATATACATAATATTATTTTATGAATTAAAGTAAATAAAAAATTTGCATTTTTTCTGTTTTTGTTCGGAATATCCTGTTCCTTATTTGCTTAATAAATACTCTATGAACAAGAACTGGAACCCTCTATAAAACAATTATCAGAGAAATAGTTATAATAATTCAATTCATGCTCATGTGATAAACGTAAAAATGATCCACTCCTATTCTATCCTCTACGCAATCCTTTAATGGAGTTAATTCATTTGAAGTCACAGTCACATGACAAACGTAATCGTTCAAAGATAAACTAAACATTGCATTGTACTGTTCAGCAACGGATTCCGAACCTACCACTTTTGGACGATTTTACACAGGAAAGGGGTGCTAGGAAATGAGTCATATGAGCGCACTTCCGGAGTTCTTCCTTAGATCACGCTTAGGAAAATGAATAGTATAACCATGGATTCGGAAAACCTCCGCGCTTTTGCGCATGCGCCGGGCTGCGTTATTTTCATCAGAATAGGGGGAAAGTGAAGAATGGAATGGTGATGTATACATTTTGCTGAGCGTGATCTAACAAAAAATTCCGGAAATGCGCTCATATGACTCATTGTCTGACACCCCTTTCCGGTGTAAAATTGTCCAAAAGTGGTAGTTTCGGAATCCGTTGCTGAACAGTAAACATCACCCTTCCATTCTTCAGTTTCCCCCTATTTTCATGAAAATAACTCCGTACGGCGCATGCGCAAAAGCGCGAAAGATTTCCGAATCCGTTGCTATACAATAAGACGCAATGAGCATGTTCTTGCCTTCTGACATCTTAAACGGTGTTTACATTGCGAACTAATTTATTAGTTGAAAACCGCATTATTCTTCGGTTCGTGGCTGTTATAATGCGAAAAACAAAGATGATTGTTGTTCGAATGTGTCTTTCAAATTTCCGCTCAACAACCCTGAGTTATTAAAAGCACGGACTGTTTAAAGAAGAAGGAAATATTTTAAACCCGTATCTTACTGAGTTCTTTTTTTTTCCTTACTGGTTTTTTCAATAGCCTGGCATACGTGTTTATTAAATAGCTCTTATAAATAAAAAGTAATCGAATAAATAATTTCAGCAAAATTGGTAAATACAAAAAAACATCGATGTGATTTAAATTAGACCTACTCCAATAATACTGAAGAATACGGATGCTTATGATGTCAGCAAACATTCACTTTAAATTCGATCTATACTTATAAAACGCAATGTTTGCGTGTGTGCGATGCCCAGACGAATCTATAGCACTTACAGCCATGAAATTTGGCATACAGGTAGACGTAATAATGACTCAACGCACCTCGAAGCCAGAATTTTAAAATTTAATCTAGAAATTTTTTTATTTAATGTTTTGTGTTGTTTTGGGTCATTTTTGGCACGTTTACGGCTGTAATATCTTTTCTAATGATTGTTGAGAAACAATAAATGCATCATCGGATAGAAAAACAATTTTCGTTCTAGTGAAGTTTGTTTTGAATTTCCAACATAATTTACTGAATTTTGAGAATATTTTAAATAATAGTCACTTTTATGGTAATTTTTTATAATGATTTTTTCAAATGCTCTCATCTGACGTTCTAACAACTCTATAATTTTTTTCCAGCTTTTAACTGGAACGCTTCTATCAGATTTAAAACAAGACCGATTAAAATATCTTATTCATTTTTTAAAATTAATTTTTCCCTGATCAGTTCAAACAGTTTTTATGCTAGCGAGATTTGACAGCGAGAGTTTCCCTGGACGATCCCAGAATGCATTGTTTCTTTCTTGCAGGAGGTGACGTAATATGCTTTCATTCCCAGCATGCATTTCTATAATCCGATTCCTTACGGTGACGTCATTACATTCGTGTAATTGTCGAGAGGAAAAATAAGCGGGAAAGAGTCAATAATATGTATCTTTTCTTTTGATTTTGTTTTCAAAACATTTTCGTGTCATTGTGGGCATTTTTTCCGCCATTTTGTCAAAGTCTGGATTCCACAAGCAACGCCTTGCGGGTACTGCTAGTAGATAATATTTAACAACTTATGAAAAAATCAAGAAATTTAATTGAAGTCCTAATTCAAGAACCAGAACCATATTACCACAGTACTGAACAAGATGGATGAAATTTAGCTTGTGGTTTTTATACCAATCTGTATAAAATTTTGGACGAAATTCTTAAAAAGAAAGAAGTGCTTTTCCAAAATTCATACACAATTTTCCTCACAGGATAGACGAAACAATGCCTTTTTTTTTCAAAAATAGTTTCGACTCGCACGTTGCCACTCAGGTTCTCGGAAAATATTATATGCATTTTTAGTTATTATCTTGGTTCACAACATTGCCACTCAATATCAAGAAAGTATGAAATACATTTATTTGAGAGAGCTTAACGTGTCAATAATTAAAAATAATTTTAAAAATATAAAAAAATATCGAACTCAGAGAAAATTGGCATAGGCAGCCAAACTAGCGCCATGAATAATTTTTTAATTAATTAAAAATTATTTTCCCATAATATAATATTCCGAAATTATTGCCAGGAAACATAATAATTATGATATTTGAAAAACATAAATTAATTTGTGGTAAAATTAAACTTAAGGTAACTTTTGAGACGCTTGGGGAGGTTTTTTTCACAGATACAAATCGTAAACGTTTGATTGCTTAATCTGTAGACTGTGATGTAGACTTATATGTGACATTCATATGTGAAATGACAGTTATAAAGTGACAAAATTTTATTGAAAATATTATTTAAAAATTGATTAAATTAATTAATCAAACATTAATATTTCAGAATGTTTCTCATATTGATATGTTACAGGATTCAGGCCACAAAGGGTTTGATTTATAATCTTACCCTTGACAGAAAATCTTGTCTATTTTGGAATCTTTATGGTGAGTGGTCTTCGATAAAGTTCAAAATTCGATTCCTCATTCATTTCTTCCGTTTTGGACATTTTTTACTTTCTAAATTAATTTTTATGTGTTTTAAATATTATCGTTTTAAACTTCAGTTGATGCAATCACTTGAGGCTGTTGCGTTAGTACGCTTAAAGATGTATTGTCATCGTTTTTGTTTAAATCTGCTGTTTCTTATCTATACTTTTCTTTCTTTATTAATTTTAATTTTTTGTTTAGTTTATCTATTATTCATATGTGACAGCATACGAGAAAATCCAGGAGATAAAACTCCAAAATTGTTATTGGACACTTGTTTTTCTGTACTTATATTGTTTGAAGATGAGTTATAACCGAGTCCAGATGTACAAAAGCGTTCTGCTTTTTTTCATACTTCCGCATTTCTTGCACTTTATTACGACAATCGCTCCAACTTTTAATGGCGTGCTCCAGAATGTCGCTTATAAAAGATACACAAGTCGAGTCAATACTGTAACAGAAACGGAATACCATGTTGCTCGATTCGTGTCAACCGTGGGAGCAGTCGAAAAGCGGGTAAATTTGATTACATGCATTATTTATTATACAAAAGGTCCGCAGGTGAGTAAACACACAAAATGCGCTTCTTCACCTTCACCTGCCCAACGGGAAAATACTAGTTGCACTGAAAAAAGATTCATTGCATTCACGCTCTTAAGCACGTGCACATGCAATATGCACGTGCATACAGTATGGACTTTCGACAGTGTTATGACGAACTGATTATGAACAGAAGAACATGAAAATGTTTTAATAGTGTTAAGAATTCATTTTAAGGGAGGTAAATACAAAGACAATTTTCGGAAGGGCAGCCTTCATTTAACATAAAATCTTTTCCTGCACCCGTTTTTGAAACATTAACATCCATGAGGGAACATTTTTATCCAAAATAGTTAGACAATTTCTCCTTATTTTATTGGCTCTTCAGAAAGAAGCTAATAATAGGGGAGACTGTTGTACCTTGGATCATTTTCTCTAATATGCCACTAAAAACTAATAATTTACCTTTTTATTTTAGTAATAGGTGTCTTATTTTATGTAACATCTATTCAATTTCAGTTTCCACTATCTATATATAGTAAGATAAGTAATGATAATTAAAAAAAATTATAACTTCATGCAATTGATCCAAGGTACAAAACGGTCGCTTATAATGGATCACATCCTCTTTTACATTGGATAAAAAATAAGACAGTTGGAAATCAGTCATATACCAATGCATACTTGCAAAATATATTTCTTTAAGGCAAATCTAACTTATATACTGCATTAAACAAGCTTTGAAGGTTTTTAAAAAAACATTTTTACGACAAAAATTTATAGTAAAAAATAACTCTAAGCTTGTAGTCAAAATCTTTCTAATGAATTATCTTGCAGTAAACCTTGTCATAAATATTTTTAACCGTTCTTTTCCAGCTGTTTTTTTTTCCACTTGACAGGTATATTATTGATCACTGCAAACTAAGCCAGATTCCGAACTCCTTTCTTTGTCAATCTGTATTTTATCTTCGTCACTTTGTTTATATACACCATATATATTAAACATAACTCTTTTATTCAGAAAATAATTTTCTAGTATCGTATCGAACATCAAATATCTCTTTCCATGACTTCCTAAAAGCCGTTGTAGCGCTTCACTCTCGTTCATTCATAGAGAGGCACAAGCGAGTGACGTATCTTAACCACTCCGCCATTCAACCAATCGCGTAAGGCGAACTCGATGACGTATTTCCTGTCTTAGAGAGCACGGTAGAAGCCAGGGTTGCCATATTGGCCTTCTTAAGGCCAAAATATGGAAATTTGGCCTTTTTCAAAGCTCTGGGCCTTGAGAATTTTCATTTGGCCTTAAATTCATTTTTGGCCTTTTTTGGCTTTATTTTCGTTAATGACTTTTAGACGAATTTTTAATTACTTATTCTATTGTTTTTAATAAATTTTTGATATCACACATTTCAAATTATATCTAATGAGCTGTCGAACGAAATAGCTACTGAATAGAACAAGGATGTTTTGAATTTCTTTCACTTAAATTTTAGTTTAATAATAGAACATTGAACATATGCCTATCAAGTGGGATTCGGTTTCATGAAGGATAGCTGTTTTTCTAATAACAAACGACGTTTTCAATCTATTTGTCAAATTTGGCCTTATATTTAAGAAGGTTTGGCTTTATTTTGTTATTTTTATCTCTCAACCCTGGTAGAAGCGAACCAGAGTTCCACCCAGAGGCAAGGCGCGATGTTGATCGTTGAAAAATAAAAGATATATTTTTGATATAATTTAGTCGAGTGATCCTTCTAAAACCTTCTGATGGATTCACATTAATATACTTTACTATGGATAAGATGATCGATCCTCGACACCGTCAAATGCCGAACTAATGTTTTAAATTTAACATTAGGCACTTTATACGACTCTCTAATTGAAATTTCCTTTTCTTCTTTAGCACATACAGCTTCAGTTTCTTTTCTTATATTTAAGGTTCATATTTTCACTTTTAAGTGCTATAATATCATTAAGAAGCAAGACGAGTCACGTGACACTGAGAGCCAATGAGAAGAGGCCTCATTCCCTACTATGTAGGATCCGTAAATATGCGATAGATATGCATCCACAGGAAGTCGTCCATGTCCACACCATAACTCAAAAATGAAACGAGGAGATAAATTAAAATTTGCAAACGGCTATATTACTCGAACTGCAGATCTTGAAGAAATTTTAAACCAAATCTGTCAGAAAGTTAACTATCTTTCGATTTTTCGCGTATACGTGAAAGTGACAATTCAAAAACACAGCATGTTAGACGGGCGAATTTAAGTGTTATACCAAAGTTGTAGATCTCTAGCTGATTTTTGACTAAATCTGTCTATATGAAGACTGTCTATTTGTGTGTCTATCAATATGTATATGCACATCATAGCTCAAAAACACAGCAAACAAGATAAATGAAATTTGGAAAACCATAATCATTTCAAAATAATATATGTGCGTCAAATTTTAGACCTAACTGGTCCACGGCAAGAGACCCAAAATTCATTTAGATTCTTTAGAGTCTTTCCCTGATTGTCAAAGAAATTATTGTAAAAAAAACTATTATAATTTGCCATATGGTTTTTTCGATATATTTGAAAGACGTTTTTGATAAAACCACTTGAGCACCTTTGGTAGCTCTAAGAACTTCAAGGCGGGATTCCAATTCTCGCCACGTATTGCCCAACATTTCCTACTCCGGAAGAGCATGAGGAGTGGCAAACCTCATGGCGATACAGGCAGGAAAATCTATAACATCATGCCCTCAGTTAGTCTCCGTCCCACTAACTGGATTCGAGAGGATGTTATCTTCTCTCAACATGGACCTTTCCCTGCCTACCTCAAAAGGTTTCACCTGTCTGACAGCGATTTTTGCAGTTGTGGTGGAATTGGCAAGGCACTTCACTATGCCACGGAGTGTATTTACACAGT
Organism: Araneus ventricosus; assembly: GCA_013235015.1. NCBI lineage: Eukaryota > Metazoa > Arthropoda > Arachnida > Araneae > Araneidae > Araneus > Araneus ventricosus. The sequence continues at coordinate 154,800 of BGPR01001243.1, read as the reverse complement.
GTCTTGACATATGAGGAAGTCAGCGCCAAACTTCGAACAAGAACGGCTGAAAAGAGTAGCCAATATCCTCGTCTCCAGGCATAAAATTAGTAGGATTGTCAAATTCGTAAGCGAAAACAGAGATCTTTTCCGGCCTTCCTAGCCTCCAACTTTCCAGTGAGCTAAACCAACAAACTCAAAATTACCGGACATTCCCCACCCCCTTCAAAAAAGAAATGTAAAACAACATCTAAAGAAAAGAAGACTATTACGAACTAATAGTGTAAATGCGAAAATGCCTGTGCTGTATATTTCTTTCTTTTTGTTTATTTTGTTTTTGTTTTCTCCTTAAATAAAATTCCCGTGTCTTGCCCATCAAACCGTTTAATGACCGGTCTGGTCACGGGTAGGCGCTAAGAGACGGCGTTCTGTTCTGTCAAACTAGACACAGCATCAGCGTCCTAACTTTGAGTGTTTCAATATCTTCAACTGGCGTTGCAAACACTCTGTCCTTTATGTTACCGAATCATATAAAAGTCTGCGGAAGGTACAGAAAGTCGCAACTCCATGTTTTTAAAAAGTTGTCTATGGAAAGAAACTCCCTATTGGTTAGAAAATATTGTTTAGCAACGGATTGGGAAACCCTCCGCGCTTTTGCGCATGCGCCGGGCGGAGTTATTTTCATCAAAATAGGGGGAAAGTGAAGAATGGAAGGGTGATGTTTACATTTTACTGAGCGTGATCTAGCAAAGAACTCCGGAAATGCGCTCATATGGCTCATTGCCTGACACCCTTTTCCGGTATAAAATCGTCCATAAGTGGTAGTCTCGGAATACGTTACTCTTCCACAATCAGTGGTAGCTTGGGAGAAGTTTGCAGTGTCAGTGTTGCCAGATCAAAATAGCAAAATAAGGCCAAACCTTCTTAAAAATAAGGCCAAAAAAGGCCAAATTTGACAAATTATATGGAAACGTCATTTGCTATGAGAAAAACAGCTATCCTTCATGAAAACGAATCCCACTTGATAGGCATATTCAATGCTCTATTATTAAACTAAACTTAAAAAGTGAAAGAAATTTAAAACATCCTTGTTCTATTCAGGAGCTATTTCGTTTGAAAGCTCATTAGATATCATTTGAAATGTGTGACATCAAAAATTTATTAAAAAACAACAGAATAAGTAATTAAAAATTGTTCTAAAAGTCATTAACGAAAATAAAGCCAAAAAAGGCCAAAAATGAATTTAAGGCTAAATGAAAATTTCTAAGGCCAAGGGCTTTGAAAAAAGGCCAATTTCCATAATTTGGCCTTAAAAAGGCCAATATCGTAACCCTGTGCAGTGTGCACTCAGGACAGGTACGTGCGCAGGTATTCCGAACATGTCCGTTAGAACAAGTACGTTCGCATTCAAGACAAGTAACAATTCGTAAAAAGCTACGAGTGACCGCATTGCTGGTGAATACGTGGTTCCGGCAACGGCAACAATGTATGATTTACAAAGTAGAGCGATGTAAAAAGTTCCATTGACACCACCAACATCGTGGTGGCGTCAGTGGAATACGGTACGGCAGTAGTGCGGTATGGAACTGGGGAAATAATTGAGTTTGCATAATAAATCCAAACTCAATTATAAAATAAAACTCAATTATTTCCAAAATTGCTTATAAAATGAGTTTGCGAAAAAGAATACGATGCTTGGAACAATTTGAAAAGGTCAGATTTACACTTTGTAACACTATTAATTATTTAAGAAATTTGAGAAGAACTACTGGGGCTCATTAAGAAAAGAACGAATGTGATTGCCGTTGTTCGTGCCTTCAATTTGGGACAATTCAGATTTACAGTTAGATTCTCCCTACAACGAAGTCTCCCTACAGCGAATTTCTCCATATAACGAACTTTTTAATCGGAATGTTAAATATCATTCAAAAGATTCTCCATATAACGAAGTGGTTGTCTCCCTATAACGAATTTTTTCAGACCTTTATCTTTTCGGTTTTTGTCATTTTTGGAGAAAGATGCTAATTTCTGGGCAAACAAATCGCTCACAAGTGCCTGTTTCTGAAACAACTCGCATTGTTCATTCCAGTGATAACACATAACAATAGAATGCTATGTGAAGGGTAATGCAGTTGTGGGGACTTGGGTTTCTACAGAGGGAGCAACATTTCTACGGGTCAAGATTCCAAGAATCGGGGTGAAGTGGGGATGGAAACAGCAAATGGATGTGACAATACGCATTTTATGTTTATCCGTACTAGTACATATTATTCTCTAAATTGGTGAATTGTCTTCATTTTTGAGCATTTTATTTATACAATAAAAATTAGTATAATTTTAATAAATTTATAATAAATATTACTTCACTTTTAATTGAAAGTCATAATTAAATATTTTTGAACTTATCTCACATACTAAAAGGTTTATAACATTTACTTAAATAACTGCAAAAATCTCTAATCTCCGCATAACGAAATCTTCACTAGAGCGAATTTTTCAACTGGAACCAATCGATTTCGTTATAGGGAGATTCCACTGTATTTCTCTCTATTTTCGAACAGTCCTGGGATATAAGATGAGTTTAGCTCATCGTGGCTTAACAGTATCGCTTCGTATCATCGTAATGCTTAAAGAGTATAAATTTAGAAAAATTTAATCATCTAGATTAACACCGACTGTTGATTGCCAACTCTATGAAATGAAAAGAAATTCCTTTTAAGCAGTTTCATCACACAGAATATTCACACTAGGGTAACAAGAAAGTAAAAATCGACGGGGGCTGTCTCTGCGAAACGGCCGCTGGGATTGAGGGGCGTAGACTTACTTACCTCACTCAACTGTGACTTTCTGTGACTAAAGTAGCTCTATGTGACTATTAACTCTATAGTGTCTATTAGTCTAATGTGACTGTGTGACTCTATCTATGTAAAATTCTTCGTGATTTTCACCAACTTTGCAGCTCGACTGTGACTAAATCGTAATTCCAAATTCTAAAATTCTTTTTGCAATCTTCGATCTATACCTTTCTCTGTTAAATGAAACTAAAACAAACTCTCTGTGTTATCTGGTTGCGGAGCTATAAGCGTTTAACTTTAGCACGAAATTCAAAGTAATTCAACAATTCTTGAGCAACATTTCGCGCGATCGATGAATGAATTGCCTTAGCCTGCATGCGCGCGCATCGGTCGCTGTGACGTCATCAAAATTTTTCGTGATTTTCACCAACTTTGCAGATCTACTATGACTAAATCGTAATTCCAAATTCTTTTTGAAATCTTCAATGACCACATTTCTCTGTTAAATGAAACTAAAATCAACTCTCTGTGTTATTTGGTTGCGGAGCTATAAGCGTTTAAGTCTAGCGCGAAAAGCGTCATAATTTTTTCCTTTCCCGACACACCATTAGACCAGTATGGACAGACGTAAATCTACGTCAAAATCAAAAAAGATGGCAATCCTAAAGTGTTTTAACTGAAGAGAAGAAGAGAAGCGGAAAAAATTTTAAGGAGATTCGTACCTCTCTCTCTCTCTCTGGACCGAAACATCGTTGCGTCTTGTCTAAAATTTACTTTAATTACATAAAGGCAGTAGTGTGCACATAAAAAATGTATTTAATATCTCCTCAACGTGCATGCGTATAACCGCAGTAACCAAAACAATTAAAAGTATTGTTGTAAAATATTTTGAAAGAAATTTATTAAAATTAGAGACTAAAATTGAATAAAAATAAAATAAAATTGGTATGATGATAAATAAATTTTTTGGTGTAAAAATAAGCTTCTATGCAATAATATTCTCCGAAATCATTGAGGAGAAGGTTAAAAATTCCGGTTCATTTTTAATTAAAAATCTAACAAAAATTTAAAAAATCTATTCCTTGGTGAGCACCTACTACCCAGCAAGTAATTGCTCGCCAAACTGGATAGCTCTTGGTCCAACTGTCTTTCATGTAGTAGAGCGTCATGTCGCGATTCACAGATGGTATCCTAGCCTAGGGTTGCCATATTGGTCTTTTTAAGGCCAAATTCTGGAAATTTGGCCTTTTTTAAAAGGCCTTGGCCTTAGGAATTTTCATTTGGCCTTAAATTCATTTTTGGCTTTATTTTTCCTTATGACTTTTAGAACGATTCTTAATATACAATTTAACTATTTTTTATTAAACTTTCTAATATCGAAAAATAATATAGAATGTTGTTAACGAGAGTCGATATATTTCGCTCGAACATTTTATTCTGGACCAACAAGAACAGAATTCCTTTTTCTTTCTTTTTATTTCCTTTTGCTAGTCGCGCATGTAGATGTTTAAAAAAATTCACTTGAATTTTAGTTTAATAGAGCATTATTATACATATGTCAATCTAGTGGGATTCGTTTTCATGAAGGATATTCATTTTCATTTAACAAAATAAAGGAGAAATGTGCGCTTTAACGAAATTTTCAAATTTGGCCTTCTTTGGCCTTATTTTAAAAACGGTTTGGCCTTATTTTAAAAACGGTTTGGCCTTATTTTAAAAACGGTTTGGCCTTATTTTGATCTGGCAACCCTGTCCTAGACTATAAACAGTATCATGTTTAAATGAAAGTAACTAATTATGAATACTTCTAATAACACGGAAGTTCGTGTAATCCGAGGAACATTCCGAAAACCTAGGCTTAGAAATGTTTGACGATTTTTTTACCATATCAACACGAAGCTGCTAATGTATAGTAATTAACCCATAGGAGGATGACGCCAATATTCTTCCGCTATTCTTTGATGCACTTAATGACATTTTGTCCGTTTTCATCCCGGTATTCCTACGTCATTTCCGAATGTTTCATGAGGGCGATGTTTTTCCTATTACGAGGGAAAATCAATTAAAGGCTTCGCTCATCTATTTTCATGCGGGTGTTTCCTATTTAATAGCTTCCTTGTTTCTTTATTCCCCTTGCTTCATAAAGTAAAACCTATTATGTGAAGAACCAAAGGTCATTTAGTTTACCCCTATGGTATGTAAAACTTTGCAGGCCACTTTTTATAGTAGCTAAATTTTGATGAATATGAAATGTTTTCTCTTTTTACATGTTCATTGCAGAAATTATTGTTAGTTGTCATTAGTTGTTACGGATAAAAATGAGCAGGAATGACATTTGATTATTTGATTTTGCAAATACAATTATAGTTTTAACCTAGGACAACGTTCCTCCCATTGGGGTCTCAGGAAGGAATTTGATTCACACGCCAAAACGCCACAAAAACGTTGTATGGGAGATCCTCTATATCTCGGTAACTACATATGTTAAAAATATAACTAATGTCTTATTTTAGAGATAAAGGGTAACAACAGAAGTTATCAAAAAAAATTTTTTAATCGGAATTGTAGTTCAGCGACTACTGAGTCACAAAGTTGGGCAAGAATACGCATGACGCCGACGATCCTCTATATCTTGGTAACTACATAAAAGCATGACAAATGTCTTATTTTAGAAATAAAGGGTAATAACAAAAGTTTCAAAAAATTGAAAATCGGAAAAGAGTCACGCGAGTAAAGTAGTCCTACGCCTTTAACAACAGCGGCTGTTTGAAAAAGACAGCCTCCCGTCATTTTTCCCCCTCCATTTGCTAACCCTCACGATTTTTGTTTCATTAAATCCTGCAGTGCTAAAACTAAAACCCCAACGAAATGCTCATATAGAGGTAAATGGCGCACTGTTTTGAAAATCGCTAAAGTTCAACTTGAGAGTCATATTGAAATTCATGTCAAAATGTAAGAATGACATCATACGTCTCCAGCATTATATTGTCACGAAGAAAAAGTCAGTTTTAGAAAATAATTTGATTTATTTGCAAAGTGCGACGTACTTCATTTATTGCAAGTCAAGAGAAGCAAACAGAAACGATGATATCCAGCTTCAAAGACAAAGAAAAACGAAGAAAGAAAAAAATTGAATAAAAAATATATTCAAAGAACCAAGGCACTTGTTTAAATTTTGACATCACGTGGAAACTTCTAGAACTTCCTTAAATGGATAATTTTACACAATGTTGCCAGTAAATTTCTAATAACTCACAGAAAATTAATTAAATTTTAATTAGTCAATTTAATTAATTGTAATTTTAAAGCAAGGAAAGGGAAGAAGTTTCCTTCTTTTTTATTAATGCCGCAATATTCACTCACTTACATCCCATACTCACTGCTGTTTATCTAGAAATAGTTTCTTATATATACCTCCTATCTCATAATTGTTTCTTTTCTTTCGATGGAGGCAATTCAATTGATCGCATAATCAAATGAAGAATGTAACTGCGCATGCCAAGAACCATACAACTCTACTGTAAAATAGGGATGTCGGTTATTGCGAAAATAACCGGTTATCGGTTGTTCATGATTCTTCCACCTTCGGTTTAACCTGGCGGTTATAACCGCTCAAAATAACCGGTTTTCTTTTCTTTTTTTTAAATAAAAAACAAACGCCGTTTGCAGAATTTTTTTATTAATATTGTTTTTTGCAGGAATTCAGTCCATTGGCCTATATTTATCTATTCATAAAGACTCTTTCAGTAATCCACCAACCAACAGACGCCTCGAGGAAGCGGTTGTCGTTGACCGGCCTGAAATGATGAAATTCAAAGCTCCTTAACTTGGTAAATATTACTCTAATCGAACCTGAAATAGAGCCTATCTTCCAATACGGTTTTTTTTACTCGGTTATTGAATTTTTAAAAAATAACCGGTTATAACCGGTGCAAAAAACAACCGGTTAACCGAAACAAAAAAACAAGTAATATAAAAAAATTTTTTAAGTCAATTCCTACTTAGGTGATTCGAGATATAATGAAAAATGTACTGCGCGTGCTCAAAGATATGGCTGAAATATGGAGGTGCTTCGATGATCCCATGGGCCATCCATATACCCAAGAACCAAGTCTGTAATGTTAATAGTTTTCGAGATATAATGAAAAATGTACTGCGCATGCGCAAAGATTTGGCTGAAATATGGAGGTGCTTCGATGATCCCATGGGCCATCCATATACCCAAGAACCAAGTCTGTAATGTTAATAGTTTTCGAGATATAATGAAAAACGTACTGCGCAGGCGTCATGCAAAATATGAAATGACAGACAGACAGACAAGAAAGCGAATTAATATTGCATTGTCATCTAGTTCTGAGCTATGTTTAAAGTTTCAAGTCTCCAGCTCATCGGGAAGTTAGTGTAAAATCGATTGCAAAATTTGAAGAAGATATATAAATAAATATAGTGTGAATAGGGAGAGTGTGAACTAATAGTAGGAATTGAAAAACCGGTAGGTTCTTCCCATCTCGATTGTAAAATCAAGCTTTTCATCCTTTTCTAAGGTTCGCAATGGATTCCAAAATTTAATTGATTGACGAATCGAAACCTATTACGTTGAAAAGGACATCATTAGCTAGTTAGGTAACATTTAACGATGAAAACTGATTACAAAAGTTTCCATGTTATTACATCGATTGAGACATCGCAGGAAGTGGAGCAAATAGATTTATCTTTGTTAAAGAAAAGAAACTCATCCCGAAAGGCAAGTAACGACAAGGTAGAGAGTATGCCTTTTGTAACTGTTTCATAATTATGCGCTTGTCTCATTAATAACACTTTATTGGGTTAATTTATCGAAAGCGGGGACGTCTGCTTTCGCTATTCCTGTTTCCATTTCATTTATTTGATGCGAATGAGACGATGGAATGCTTAGAAAGATTCTTGTCAATTCGGTTGAAATTGGATATTGCTAAACCACAAGTGCCATAAATAAAATGGGGCCAACTAGCGCTCTAGTTTATCGAAGGACACAAATTGCTAACCCTTAAAAGCCCGATCTTTCAAAAATTGATTTTAAAATGTTTTCTGACTTTCATTTCTTAAATAACACAAGGGAAAATAGTTTTAAAAACCCTATTTTGTTTTTTAAGTATGGTTTATGGCTAAGAAACAGTTCGTTACCGACAACACTGGGCTTTATTTCAGAAAAAAATGTCCTTGATTAAATTCTATGATGTCAAACACAGTTAAATGTTAATAACTAATAACACGGATAAGGAATTTCTTCAACACTCTAGAATAAAATATGGTATTCTCGCGCGTACAAACAAAGCTAAAAAGATGCAGCTTCGAGTGAAAAACATCAATTTATTATTATTTTTAATAGCACTCAGGCTACCATCTATATGTTGTAAATCGATTTAATAAAAATTCCAGAATGTATCCTATTGGCAAAAACAGACATCAGAGCTACAGTCTCATTCTCAATATTTTAGAAGACAAAATTGGGTATGTTGCTTAACTCTTTTTTCCCGAGGCGACTTTTTTCTTCTAGCTCCTTTAAAACCGGGAGTTTTGGGAGGAAACGACGTGAATTGAACTCTCCCAACCCGGGTGGTCATTTTCCCCACCACACCACCCATTCTATAACCTTCTCTTAAGGGGAATGGGCTGTGGTTGACAAGGATAATTGGACCTCCTCTCGCGCTTATCTCCTAAGCGATTTCAGAACCTCACCTCCCCTCAAAAGAAGTCAATTGTCTCAGACGAGCCTTCATCGCTGTTAAGGGAAAATTTTTAGACCGCCCGAGACCGCCTCGCTCAGTATGAAGGGTTATAATTTTACAAAAGATAGTTTCGATACGTCTATTCCATAAAGCAACAGACATTAAAAATTGCTGTCACAGACTATTATATTCTGTAATTCTGCCAGTAGTGTAGCGTGGAGACGACGTCAGTGACATAACAATCAAAATGACAACCGGAGCTTGGTATTATTAACATGAAATTTTTATAAACTGGATATCATTTGCAAATTGCGTCATGTGACATGCATAGCTCAAAATTGGTTCAAAACAGGGCAGATCGTTGATCCTAGAAGTACCAAATTTGGTAAATAGTTACTTCTTTGGTAGTAGGTGCTCACTAAGAAAGGCTTCTCAAAATTTTAATTAGATTTTCAATCAAAAATTAGACGAAATGTTAACTTTTGCCCGCAATCCAACGTTATTATGGGAAAAGGTTAACATATTATTGTATAAAAACTCTTTTTTATAAAATTCAATAAAATTAGCTTTCCGTAGATATCTAATTTTAATCAATATTTAAAAATATTTTGAGTACATTTTACAGCAATAACTTTCATTTATTACTTTCCCGTATACGAAGTATACAAAGAGAAAGTACTGTAATTGTCAAATAATTCGAACTCGTGATTTTGTTGAATCTCCACTTTTTAGAACTCACTGAATCTAAATTGTGTCATGTCTGTCTGTATGTGAACACAATAACTCAAAAACTATTAAAGTTAAAGGGATGAAATTAAGTATGTGTCTTTACACATCATTTGTATGTTTCTATCAAATTTTGGACAAAATCCGTCTACGGGAAGTCTGCCTGTCCGTGTTCATGTGAACGACACATGTTACTAGAGCTTAGTGTATTCTTTCTCCACCCTGTTAGCGCGGATACGAGAAAGTTTTGGGGAGACCAGTCCAGCTGGTTTGGTTACTGCTTTAATACTCATGCGCGTTGCGAGAATATGAAACACAATTTTTACGTGCTTGTTATCGTTGCTTTATAATTAAGGGTAAATACAATATTTTCTTTTACATGAATTCTATTAAAATAATTGCCAAAAGGAATAATTAATTTCTACTGATGGAAATTTCACTCCTTGTATATACGCTGCATTGATATATATTTTCTTAGAACGCTTTCCTTGAGTGTTTAACATTTAAGCATCTTTTATGCCATTCAAATTTTAGTATGTTTACCTTAATTAGCTTGCCTTCTCTCACCTTCAGATTTATTTATTGTTGACTTTATAACGATTATTTTTCTTTCACTTTTAAACATAATACATTCATGGAAATTATTTAAGTAGATTTAAACAACGGCTTGAGCTATAACATTCAAAATTACATTGTTTTGCTCCATATATTCATTTAAAATTCTCTCGACATAACTTGGTTCAAATAATTAATGTAATTGCGTGTGTAGAAAGACCCGAAACCATGCGCCTGCACGGTTCAAGGATTCTCTCTTTTACAGAACAAACACAAAATAATTCTATTATGTGTTTAAGCAGAGTTGGGATCTGGGCTCGGTCCACGGACTTAGGTGTGGCAGGAAAGTTTCGAAAGGGAGTGAAAAAATGACTCCCTGCCTTTATAAAACACGAAAAAGAGGGAGGTCCAAGGAAGGAGAAGAGTACAAAAGTTCCGTTACGCTGAAGTGGAAGGTCAAACACGTCTTGGTTGCGGAAATCAACTTGGACAGTGCCTCCCTTGGATGCACAGCAACACGTCTGTTTCTGCTTCACATACTAAGGGAAGAAAGTTCTCTACTGTGGCGGTGCACATTTGGCGAGGAATCGCTCTTTCTCTTTGCTGCAAAAACACCAAACGTGCATGAAGAATATTGCGAATTAACGAGGCACGAAATTTGATACAGAATGTTATTTCAATGCCACCGACCCTCCGTTTCTTTTTTCGATTCAATTTTAAGTATAAAGAAAAATTGTTTTTTGTTTTTCACGAAGTAGCGTTAGGGAGACACCTAGATATGGGGCATAACCATTATCAATGCATCAAAGAAGAACGGAAATTGCTTGGTTTGTTTAAAACAGTCTCAGTAAAAGATGCAATTGCATTGAGGGAATGTAAAAATTTGTTTGGAATTATGTCTGTCTGTGCACGTAATGAAACGCTTTGGCGCCTAATCTTTACACTGAAATTGGAGATCTCTACCAAAATTTGGACGAAACGCGTCAAAGGGAAATCTGTCTCCCTCTCTTTCCGAGTAATGCAAACTGAATAACTGAGAAATGCAACGAGCGGGATGCATGAAATTTGGCGTATGGTTTTATAAACAGAATTGTAGATGTGCATGAAATTTGGAGTACGGTTTTATAAATAGAATTGTAGATGTGCGTGAAATTTGGTGGATGGTTTTATAAATAGAATTGTAGATGTGCATGAAATTTGGTGTACGGTTTTATAAACGGAATTGTAGATGTGCATGAAATTTGGTGTACGTTTTTATAAACAGAATTGTAGATGCGCATGAAATTTGGTGTACGGTTTTATAAACAGAATTGTAGATGCGCATGAAATTTGGTGTACCGTTTTATAAATGGAATTGTAGATCTTCGTGAAATTTTGTATCAAATCTGTCGAATGATTGACTGTCTGTTGGACTGCCTATTCGTGAGGGACATGATAACTCTAAATCGCAACAAGCAAGATGAATGAATTTTGCTTTGTGATCTTGACATGGAATTTTTTTAATTTGTATCATATTTTGGACTCATTAGGCCAAAGGGAAAGGTCCAAATGCATATTCAATCCTCTTCACCATATTACGAAGCTTAACACAAAACTCAAGAGGAGCATTCCTGTTATAAACCAGGGGTTCCCAAACTTTTTTCCCTCTCCGACCCCTTCATTAGTCTTTTTATTTTCGCGTACCCCCTACTGTCGTACCTCCTCTAACCATCTGTCTATGCAAAGAAGTTTTTTCAATAATGTTTAAGGCTTAGTTAATCTGAAGAATCATATGACTCGAATTAATAATCTGAATTAATAAGTCTACACTAGAAAGAAAACAAAGAACATACAACAGAGTAGTGCCTAGTGAGGCTACAGCTTTTGCAAAGGCATTGATTTATGCATAATCGGGGATGGGTGGTGAAGACAATATATCAATTGTTTACCAAGTTTCCTTTACCTTTCTTTTTTCCTTCTTATGATCGCAGGCTTTAGATTGAACAACTTTCACTTTCACCTTTACTTTTCACACGAGTTTGGGGAACAAAATTCTGTAACTTTGGTAATCCCTTATGTTTTCTTGTTACCGACTTTGATTTCACGTACCTCCAACTGGTCCTTCAAGTACCCCCAGGGGTACGCGTACCACAGATTGGGAACCTCCGCACTAAAGCATCATTTACTCAAACGGACATTGATACTTTTTCCGTCAAGGTCCAGAAATAAAATCGTTGCTTTTAATAATTGTTACTTTTAGAAGATTGCAGTAAATGTACTGCTATAAACCAGGTTATGCTATGTTATAAACCAGGGGTTCGCAAACTTTTCCCCTCTCGTACCCCTTGATTAGTCCTTTTATTTTCGCGTACCCCTACTGTCGTATCCCCTCTAATCATCTGTCCATGCAAAGAAGTTTTTTCAATCTCTCTATGCAAAAAAGTTTTTTCAATCTGTCTATGCAAAGAAGTTTTTTCAATCTGTCTATGCTAAGAAG